>JAIUCV010000610.1:0-487622 GCA_026724425.1 Erythrophleum ivorense | reverse complement strand
AAAAAGGATGGCAACCCATTTCTCAATACTAGGAATATCAAGGTTAGAACATGCTGATAAAACGCTGACCATAGTATCATTTTGCGGATGTATATTTTGCTGGATCATCACATAGAAGAGATTCAAAACTTCTTCACTCTGACCCAACTGAGCATAACCCCTGATCAACGAAGTCCAACAGCTAACCACAGTTCTGTCAGGAATTTCATCAAACATTTTTAGTGCACATACCAAATTATTAAACCCTTTGGCATAGACTGAGATCAACCCGTTACTAACGAATGAATCATTAAGGAAACCCATCTTCTGAATTTGAGAATGAACTTGTTCAACATTACGGGCATCTGTGGACCAAAAGCATGCCTTGAGGAGGAAAGAAAAGGTTAAGTCATTAGGCAAAAGGGATCGTCGTTTCAGATTCTTGAACATGGAAAATGCGTGGGAAAATTGACCCTCATCAGCAAGGACTCTGATAATGGCATTGAAAGGGAAGATATTAGGATTTTGGAGTTGATGAAAAACTCGGAGAGAAATATGAGATGGGTAATGACCAATCAGACGCGTAGCGATCAAATTGTCTTGATAGGCTCCGACTTGATAAATGCGAGAATGAACTTGAAGAAGATGAAATCGTGAAATGCGACCCTGCAAGAGGGCAGAGAGGTTTGTGAAGCTTGGGGATTCTGGATTGGAAGAGAGGGAGTGAAGAAGCCGAACAGTAGAGGAACGAACTTTGAATTTTCGGAGAACAAGAAAACGTTGGGACAGTGACAGCATGTTTGGGTGATTTAAAGGTGCAAACTTTTAAGGATCTTCATAAACGTTAGAGAGAAGTCCAAACCACAATCCAGACATGGAGCAGCATTGCTGAACATGAGGCGTTCTTAAAAAAACAGAAATATTATTGTACATATTTAACACTATATATGTATATATTTGATACTGACACGATTAGAAGTAAATCTGTGTAAAGTAACCTATGATGAGGCTCAAGCAAGACCAAAGTCTCCAGGGAATGGGAGGTGGGGTGAAGGAACCATTCCTATTGGATAACAAACTGAACTGCTCTCCGGGCTGCATCCCAAAAAAAAATGGCATTTTAGAGTGGTCGACTCCTGTGTTCCCATTCGGATTTCCTTATTATATGATCACATAGTCGGATATAAACAATGATTTTCTTTTTCAAGCGCCTTGGTTTCTTTAGATGCATCCATGTCAAAATTGCCCAACCATCTGAAATCTCTGTCCAGGAACTATATTATGCGCTCCATATCGATAAAGGAGGGAGCAACTTAAGAGGTTCTGTCTGAGGCCAAGCAAAATCATTCTGAGTTCTGAAATGTATATGACATTCATTGGCAAATGCTTGCTGAGATGGTAACGAAAAAACCGCTAGGAATTATTTTTTTAAATTTTAATTATCTATTTTTTATTTTAATATTTTTTAATGTTAAAAAAAGTGAAATATAAAATGAAAACAATAAATAACTAGAATTACAAAATAATTTTTTTAATGCTGTATATTTTTTAATGTGTTAATTTCTTGATTATATATATATATGTATATATATCCTCCATCTATATAAAATTAACATATATCATATATCATATCATATCATGCACAATAAATATATTCGTATAGGTGCTTCTTAGGGTGGGATACATAAATCTGCTTCTATTTAAAAGTAGATGGACAAATTGACAAAAGATGAGAGAAGGGTGAAAGAAGGTAATGTCCCCAGTAAGTCTCCGTATTCAGCTTCAGTTTGAGGGCATATAAAAATTCATCTTTTAACTTTTAAATTGTGTTATACGTATCCTTACTTCCGTCAAACAAAGTAACAGAATTAGTTAAGGGAGATTACCTGGCATCTTATGTGGCTAAATTAGTGTTTCTCTTCTTTTCCCTCTCTTTCTCAATCTTATTCTCATTCCCTCCATTCCATCTCCCAGTAATCTCCATAGCCACCGACCTTCAACCCATTTCCTCGTTGGCTCACTCACTAAGTCTTCACTTGCCTCTCCTTCGTTTTCTTTGTTGCATTCTATTTATTAACTCGAAACATTGTAATCAATAGGATCGATGAATCTAAAATCTTAATCTTAATACCCATCAGACTTGCTTGCACAAGAGGAAGAAAGTGACACTCAAGAAGAAGAAAGCAGCGATCTTGAAGATAGACGACGTTGTAACTTACAAGTTCTTTTCTTTCCCTCTGTTCCCCATTGGAATCAACTTCTTGCTTCTGCCCATATCAAGAATCTTGGCGCGTATACAATTCACTGCTTTTGGATTAATTTCAGAACAGGGGAAAACAGAATGACCCGTCATATTCCTTTTTCAGATTTTTCTTTTTCTTCTTGGAGGGATGAGAAAGAAATTCTGCGTAGGAGATGTAAGGGGCCACGTCAGGCACTAACAGATAGGTGGATGCCACATAAATTTCTTCCCTAAACTGATCTGTTATTTTGCTTGACGAAATACGATAGATGTGAGAAAATTATAAAGTTAATGAACCAAGTGTAAAGGGATAATAAAGAAAAATCAAGGGATGAAATTGAAATAAAGAAGTATTTTAAGGGACTAAAATGCTAATGAAGTTCTTTTTACGATTTTTTTAATGCTTTTTAAAAATCACGGTAACAATTGAGAAATTAAGAGATAAGTTACAGTTATTTTAAAGTTTGAACATCTAGAAACATTCTTATTTTGATAATTTGATTAAATTTTAAACTTATCTTTGTTGCGAAGTCTTAAACTAACTATAATAGTTTTTCTTTTTAAAAATATACAAATTTTAAATCTGATAAAGTAATATGAATAAATAACAGTTCCTCAAATGGATAACTCTTTAATACATTCATAATTATCTAAAATACAAAAGAAATATTTAAATAGTAAAATTATTAGAATATCGATCTTCTTTAAGTAACAAATAGTGTATTGAAATAACGTAAAAAAATAATTGTACCAAACTGATTAACAAATCATTTTTAAGCAACGAATCGGTTAATTATTTAAAATATTTATTGAACCCAGAACTTTAATTTATTGAAAAAATATATTATATTATATTTATACAACCTTTATTTTATACAATTTGTTAATTTTTAACTGTCTATATCTATTCAAAAAAATTTAAATGTAGGATAGATTTAGGAAATCTCACTGTTTTTACTTCATTTTAATTAAAATAATAATAATAATAATAATCCCTTAGAACTTGCCTAAACGAGGGTGTCAGATGCCAAATAAAATCTTTTTCTTGTTTCATTCAATTTAGAACTCCTTTTCTTTATCTTATTGGTTTTTAACTCCAACTACATCTCAATCTTAATCTTCGAACTCTCTCACCAATTTCTTTATATAAAATTCCTAAAACCCTCTTATCCCATGTCGTGACATTTTTCTCTTCTGTTTACTTTCTTCTAGTAGCTGGCTTCTTGAATTTGGTTAACAATGGAAGGTGATTCTCCTTTGCCTCCGAATGAATCTGATTCTCGTTTGCCTATGGATGAAGCTGTTTCAAATCCAGAAAATTACCTGAGTTACTGCCACATTGGAAATCCTAGGTTGGAAAACAATGGTTTCTGGTTGAACAATCATCCTGGAAATCAAAGTTTTGCTAACAACTTCCGTTATGGTGAAAATATGGATCTCAGATCCTTGTTTTTAATGGAGGCTCAATTGCGAGGGTTGAGAATTGATGCTGCAGCAAGAGGACAAGTTGGTAATAGTACAAGCCAGCAAATCCCAAGTGAAGACTATGGGATTGGAATAGGCTGTGCTTATAATCTTTATGGTGGAAGAATGTTCATGAGACACAGATATAGTAATTTAACTTCACTAGAAGATGTGAGGGGAATAGTGGTTTCAGTGTGCACAGATGAAGATGGATGTCAATTTCTGTTGAAAAATTTGGATGAGGGGAACCCTCAGGACATTGCATTCATCCTATTAGAGGTAATGGATCACTTGCACGACCTCATGATGGACGATTGTGGCAGTCGTGTAGTTCAAAAGGTTTTTGAAGCCGTCAGTGTAGACCAGATGACCACCATTGTCGATTTGATCATTGGGAATGAGCATAAATTTGAGAATGTCTGCATCAACTCTCATGGGTAACAAGTTTTTCTTTGTTGAATTTTTTATCACACTACTTTTGTTCTATTTTATAATTTATGATAATGTTATATTCATACACTTTCATTGTTATGTCTATGTTTCTTAGTTTTTATTCAACTTTTTTTTTCTAATTCTCTTGTTACAGAACTCGGACTATACAGAAATTGGTAAATCATCTTACAACTCGAGAGCAGTTGGTCCACTTTACACGTGCTTTGAGGAGAATTACAGTCACACTGACCACTTCCCTTAATGGTGGTTATGTTATTCAGCAATGCTTGAAACTTTTCCCTGCCGCATTTTCAAAAGTAATGCGTACTTCATCCCTTTTGATACAGTAATCCATTGTATTTTATATAAAAATATCATTCTTGCATCTTTATACACACACACATATATATATAATAAATATAAATAATTTTTTAAACTTTAAATTACTTACAAATAAATTAGATCCTAACTGAAATTTTGAGAAATAAATCTTTCAATCTAATTTCTTCTTTAACATTATTTATTTATAATCTTAGACTTTCCATAAAGTGTCTCAATAGAAAATTCATATATACACTTTGATTTATGATGATGCATGAGGTATATAGAATCACTAAATTGACACCAAATATTGATGCAAGCCAATTATTTTTATGCTTGTCATAATTTGAAAGCATTTTCTCTTTTGGTTATAGTTCTTTTGTTTCTAATAATCAATCTTTTTAATTGATTGAAATCCCTTCTTAATTTCAGGTTATTTTAGATGAAATAGCATATAACTGCATTGGTATCGCCAGAGACAAAGTCGGCTGTTCTGTTCTTCAAAGATGTCTTACCAATGCTGAGGCAGGATCTATGATGCTTTTGGTTCATGCAATTATCTCACATGCTTTGGTCCTAGCACAAGATCTATATGGGTTAGTATATGTTTAATTCTTCAATTCCACTGTATTATATCGTTTATATTTTAAAATAATTGCACTCTTTACATAAGAGTACAGTTTTATCAAATTTTATAATAAAATCCTAATAAATAGATATTTTACATAATTCAAATCCACATGATTACATAATTTAAAACATTTTTTCCTCAAATGTTGTATTTTCATTAGTAAACATACAGTCCTATAATTCTGAGGCATAAGAATTTTATGACACTATTTAAAACATAAGAGATTCTTAGATAAACTAATCTAACAAAGATAAATAAATTAAGTCAAATGAATATATAATTATATTAGAGGTTAATTTTATTGAAAATCATACATCATATATATTTATATGCTATTTGACTTAGTCTATCAATCGTACTTCAAAATTTCTCCAATAACATTCCCTTGAGAATTAAAGAACAGTAACCTTGTAGGATGTTTAGCCTAATATCCTTAGTTCTTTCTTAATTTGTGGTCTTCAGATTTGTAATTAAATACATATTTGTAACCTAGCTAAATGGGTTATCGTCTCGTTATCCACAGGAACTATGTTGTGCAGTTTTTAATTAAAATGGAGATAGCTTCAGTAAATGCAGCAATAGTACAACAACTTCATGGCAAATATGTTGAACTGTCTACGAACAAGTATGCCAGCAATGTGGTGGAAGATCTCTTGGGGTTCTCTAATCAAAGTCATGCTGCTATTATAATTCAAGAGATAATGGATAGCCCTAACTTTTTGCATGTTCTTCTGGATCCTTATGGGAATTATGTTGCTCAGAGAGCAATGAAATACTCTACGGTTAGATTCAACTCACCTCTTATAAATAATTCTTTCTGATTTATACCCTTACAATCATCTCTATAATTGTTATCTAGGAAGAACTGAGAAACATGAGATACAAGATGATAAAAGCACTCAACATGACAAAACATATAGTATTTAGATACAATTTGGAATGTTCATTGTATCTAATACTAGGAAAGGTGTCCATTAGAGTGGAATCTAGCAAGCTCTTTTATACAAGAATTGTGAAAATCCTAACTCAATCCAACTTCGTTAAGGTTGCAGATAGACTTATCCTTTGGGTCTGGCTTTGAAGGTTGACCTTATGGATTGACTTTCTCACCACAAGAGTTAGCCCTAAAAATATGTATATAACTACTTTAACTTAAAGGAGAAAAAAAAAATTCAGTCCAGTTTAGTCCTGGCTCACCCATAAGGCTAGCTCAATGCGTCAATACAATGTGATTTTGTTTTCGAAGTATTTTGTGAATGACAAGTATTTTCTTTACCAAAACAATAATCTTTTTGGTAAAATTAATATCCGTCTTAGAATATTTACAATAATCTCAACTTAGAACTGCATGATGTAGTCAAGGCATCGGATGGATATAAACGTTTTTTTTTTTTAATTGCAGGGATATCTACGTAACTCTCTTTTGCAGAAAATTGGGTCCTATTATCTAAATCTGCGCAGCGATCCATTCGGAAAAAGGGTGCTAGCATTTGCCAAAGGGTGCAGGTTTCGAGCACAGAATGTGTAAAGTAAATTTTTGAGTGTCATATAGTGTTTATACACAATGGTTGGGTTGCCTGGGTTTACCCATGTTTGTTATATGACTAGTGAAAAATGCTCAAAATTTTGTACTCCATCGGCTTGTTATCGATATTGTTGCTTGTCAGTGTTGTTAGTTGGGATGTAACTTTGGTAAGTTTGTTATTTGGTGTGTAGTTTTGGTAAGTTTAGTGGTGTGTAAGATTTCTCATTAGTGCTTTGTAGAATCTTCTGAGAGATTTATAGGATTCTTGGTTTCTTGTTTTGAAATAATACTTTCAGTATTGATTCAAGTAAAAGATGGACGGCCATATCTCTACTCGTTTCAATATATGATATTGTCTCAAAATTATCTGAGATATCACAGAAAATAAGTTAAGAAATATCTCTTAAAGTTTCTAATTTTTTTAATGATATATTTTGATCGGTCAACCTTTGCTTTAAAAATAACAAGGCAACTTTATCTTTGATTTGAATTATTTTGAAAAGGTTAACCCGATAAAACACAAGCTAAAAGCTGAATATATATATTTATATATAGGCCTTTATTGAAGGAAGAAATATCAATTCCATTAAAAATAAAAAATTTGGGATCGCAAGGTGATTTATACAGAGCTATACTGATATTTTAGTCGTTATAACTTATTAATTTTTTATTAAATCCTTATAGTTTTATTATTTCTTATTTTAATTAAGTTCACCTCCTTCTCCACTCTCCCCGTTTCTCCTTGCCCATTCCAGCTCTCCCTCTTTATAGTCTTGATTCTTGAAACCATTTTGGGAGATACATATGAATCTTCTAAAATTTTTTATTGTAAATTTTTTGTAAAGTTAAAAAAGATAAAGGATGGTACCAAATATTAGAAGAGAGAAAGTATATCACATTTTGTATTTATTTTTTTTTCAACTTAAAAAAATTATCGAAATTCTATGGAGAAATACTTGTATCCCTGTACTTCAAACGTAATTAACCAGCGTTGAGCACTCCCACGGCAATCTCTATAGCCTTTAACAAAGGCCAATTCCATCAAGTCACCATCCAATGGCCATGCAAATCCCATGAAGAGGAAAAGCTACTATCTTCGACATTTGGCATCTTCGAATTGGTGCATTTGGCATCCAGCACTTCCAAGGAAAGGCTACTATCTTCGACATTTTTACAAACATCCAGCACCGGCTCATGCAGCACAGCAAAGGAAGCCCTGAGAATAATTCAACCAGTGTTGCTTGTCTAATCCTAGAATCACCCCTCCTTTCTGCCAACGCCGACCAAGTATCAGCGAGATTAAGAAGCAAAAGCTTAGGATAATTAGAAGCAAAACCACATAACCAAGGTACCTAGGATTAAAGGTACGAGCAAGTAGAGGCTGCTCAAGGTTGGGCAGTCCACAGAGATGGACTGGATTTTATAGACTCAAACACCTCTCAAAACCATTGGGAGAACTCAAATATTTGGGATTTTGGGCGAGAAGGAAAATTTAAGGGAGAAGAGCTAGGATGCACGGATACATCCCGTAAAAGGCCATACCCATATCAGATACCAAAATGAATCTTGTCAATTGAGAGGATTCGACATTGATTTAGAGCATCTAGATTTTAAGTTTATATATATATATTGACCCTTTTTTTTTAAAAAGAGATATTGTACGCTTCATACATATCAGAAGCGTTTGAACCATGCTGAAATGACACCAAAACGGCTAAAGTCGATTTTGCAAATTTTTTTAATCGGTGCAATGTCATTTGATGCCTGAAATCAGTTGAGTTACGTCTTCTTTCGTCTAATGCTAACCTATTTGGAATCCCAAATCGGCATGCACGGATACGTTGTTCGATACCTATTTACTATTTTCCTACGTTGCTGCGTCTTCTTCCTTCGTGTTTTTTTGCTTCAAGGCTGTTTGGGAGTTAGCAGTCCAGGTATTCCCTGGTCAGGATGAAGTAGTGGCCTTTGACGGGTTGGGTTACAGTTTTTTTTTTAATTTTGTCTTCGAAACTAAAAATTAAGGGCTTTTCTTATTTTCTTGATGGGTTACGTGCTCTGCTTATTTGCAAACGTAGAACTTTTGATAAGTTAATGGTTGGTGATCTATGCTCTTGCACTAATATACATCTCCTGTAATCTATTCTCTTTGATTTTGTTGCAATTTGCTCTTTGAAATGTTTGTTTAAGATTTATTTTTTTATATTATTTATTTTTAAATATGTTAATTTGCTATATATATTTTTCTGTATCTTCAAAATTTAAAAATTGTCATATTTGACATACCGTATCGTATTATATCTGGGATTGGATCGTCTGAAATGCGTGAGGCATAAAGTGCCTTTGAAATGCGTTGTATCTGACCATTTATGGTATCCGGGATTGGATCGTCTGAAGTGTGTGAGGCATAAAGTGCCTCTGAAGTGCGTTGTATCTAACCATTTATGGTATCCACAGACAACATTAAGCCATGTCACCCAAAATACTGTTCTCCAAAATTTATTGAAACGAGACATTTTGGACAAGTGGGATAAAGCCACTGTTGGCCATTCTCCTTTCGAATACTTCTCTCTCTCTCTCTCCCCCCTTTCTTAGTGCTCATGGCCATGGAGGAAGCGACCCTGAAGCATGAGTTCAAAGAGAAGAGAATCAAAGGGAGTGAGAAAATAAAGAGTATTGGAAGAGGGAGAATTTGGAACACGAGGCTACAAAATTATCTAACTCCAAATATATTAATGAATGGAAATATGAAATCAATCCATCTACACCAAAGTTACACTTTCATCCATCAAAATCTGGGAGAATATTGCTCTACTTAACAAGGGAAACAACCAATATAAAAGACAATTTTATTTACAACATACATATACCTCAAGTTCTCTACAAAACTTCTTATTATAGAATTTTCACAATTTTTTCTTTCTTTCTCTCTTCCAAAGTTTCCATAGAAATTCAACTAATAAAAGATTGAAAAAAAAATGAAGGAAGTAATAAGATTAATAATTAAAGTAATAGACCCTAAATAGAATTTGAAAAGTAAGAATTGATTTTAGGCATTAGAGTTACAGCCACTTGAAATGGGTGGAGAAGTGGGAGAGCTGAGAGGAGCTCCTTTTCATCGTTAGTGTTGCGTCCCAAGCTATCTCTAGCCGCTGATGCAAGTGTCGTTGCAGATATGCTCTTCAATATCTTGATCTTCATTTGCCCTTGCCTTGTCGAGAACGTCTATGTGCGTTTATTGTTTGAAACTGAATTGATTCCTTCCTAACCCACCTGCTTATAAATATTACACTTGAAAATATAAACACAATTTTAAAGAAATTAGCTTTGCTTCTGCTTAGACTCCCGATGTGAGAATTCACATTTAGCATATACTCCACTGCATCTTTCCTTAGGGGTGGTTTTGCTCTGCTAAGTCTTACTACTACAATGTTTATAGCAAGCTCTGTTTTTAAGTATAGCCTTCTTGAGAGCTTAAGCTAAGGAGGTGGGGTTGTGTGGGGACTTTAAGGAGTAAGAAGCTAGATCGTCGATGAGCTCGAACTTCATAACTTGGCTTGGTTGGGTTGTGCTTGTATAGGAACCCCTTCTCTTTGAATTCATGGTTCAGCTTCGATACTTCCATAGCCATGAGAGAGAGAGAGGCAGCAAGGAGAATGAGCACAGTAGTTTCTTGCCACTTATGCAAAATACTTTGTTTGAATAAATTTTGGAGGGTAGCATTTTGGCATGACGTGGCTCAACACTATCCATGGATGTCATGAATGGCTAGATGTAATGCACTTCAGAGGTACTTCATGCCTTACACACTTCAGACGATCTGATTCCTATTATACCTATTATTCATCTGTATATCTTAGGAGGAGAGGAAGCGGGCAAGGGATAGGCGTGGACTCCTCGTGGTGACAACTCATGCCCTTCCATCCGCCACTCTAGAGTCAAACTAATGGGTATTTCACATAATAGAATGGCGAGGGTCACATTACAAACTATGCTATTGTAAATGTATGGATTCAATTGAAAATATAAAAATTACAAGGACTCAAATTTTATTAAAAAAAGGATCAATTATAAAGACTAAAGGATTAATTTAACCAAAAAGATTACCTATTTCATGGTGCAACTGGAGCCAATAAAATATCCACATTTGGTCCCCAATTATATGAATTTCTCTCTTCCATGGTTACTTGTATAGGGTCTTCTAAAAACATTTTGAAGACTCTAAGAAAACTATTATGGTACAGGGGCATTTGTGTTTGAGGATACCGCCCTTAAAAGTTATTTTGTCACACATGGTAAAATGCAACAATTCCCCAAGATCAAACGAATCCTTCCTACAAAAAATAAGGACACTAAATAGCAGAACCAACACAAAAGAACTTAAAAGAGGGGAAGAGAGAAGAACTCAAAAACCCAAGAGTGATGCATTTTGAACATGCATTATGCACTATCTTTTATAAGCAAAGGGTGCAAACAAGAATGTTGGGTAATAATAAAATCGATGAATAACTATTTAATCATGATTAATGAAATCAATTTTGAACGTTGGGGTTAAAGGTAATGAAAACTATTTTTGAATGTAATTAAAAACTTCAACAAATGCTCAAAATTACTAAAACCAAGGTTTTTCCAATAAATTTATTTAAACAAAATATTTTTGAAATATTCAAAAATATTTTTAGCAAAAATGCCCAACTTGCGCGTAGGGGGGAGAATTTGTGGTCTTCAATTGTGTTAGTTCGTTGTTGTGCATGCAAACTTACTATTTTTTTTTATCTATTCACTTGTCCAAAATCACATTTTAATATATATATATATATATATACATTAAGACTCTTTTTATTTTAAGTAATATGAGATTTCTTTTGACACACACATACACAAAACTACAACTTAAAATACTTATAATATTACTTATCTTTTTTAATATTAATCTAAAATTTAATCCCCAAAACTAACCGGGCAATATTTTGATGTTATTCACCACACATTGGTCACATTACAACATTCGGGTAAAAAAAATTAGATTTGATGTTAAATTTTCAATAGAAATTATTTATTAAAAAAGATAATATTACAAACATTTCAACGATTAAGAGATTAAATAAAAAATTAATACTATAGAAGATCAAATTAAAATATACCTATTTGTTAAAATCTAAAATAGAACTTTTTTATTTTAATTATGAAAATGAGAATTTCAAAATATATCTACTAGTTAAGATTATCATCCCCTTACAATATAGAGCTGTTTATAAAATTATTCAAATCTTCATGTAATTAAATGAATCATGCATAAAAATAAAATTATATATATTGTCCGATGAGTATTTTACTTTTTTAATGTTTTTATAAAATTATTTTAATTATTCATTAGTGAATTAAATTTACCACAATATTTCTTTTAATTAATACACTAGAATCCAATTCAATTGGACGCAAAGCCCAGGAGGGTGGCAGCTTTTAGGGCTCGTTTGGTACGTAGAATAAATTTTGATGGAAAAAGGAATGGGAAAGGGAATAAGAATAGAAAGGAATTTTTAGACCTAAATTTTGTTTGGTATAATCTAAAAATATATAAGAATAAGATATATGTTTTATGTTTGGTTAAATTAAAAAAGGAGAGATATGGAAAGGAAAGAAGGCCAAAAGACTATGATAACCCTAAATTCTACAGCTATCAACTGCTTTGCTACTACTGTACTGGCTCACTCTGAACGAGATTCCGATCCCCTTTCTTGCGAGCAAAGCCTTCTATTCCTTGGGTCGAGTCTACTTCATTTCTTGGGGACCGCGAGAGAGGGTCTTAGTTTGAATCTACATCTATAGTGGTAAGAGATGCCAGGGCAAGTCGCTGGTTCTGATGCTTGGGTATCGTTCACGATCTAGAGATGAACTACTGCTCTAGGTACCCTTGAAATCTGTGTCCGTCGACTGTATACAAAAGCTCCAATGACACGATTAAGGAAGAGGAGAGACGAGAAAGGCCGGAGTTTTCGCGCGCGATTATATGGTGTATTTTTTCCAGCCAATGATAGATAAATGAAGGGCAAAATGGTCATCTCAAGTGTCTCTCCCTCCCATCTGTGCACTTTCCATCGCTACAGCTAAGGAGAGTCGTCTCCTTTGTTTATGAGAATATCTTACACCATGGAAAGGGATCTATTGTTACCAAACAAACAAAACTCAGGATGCCGTACTCCCTTCCCTTCTTTTTCGTCGGATCAGCCTGGTACCAAACGCGTCCTTAAGCTCTATGACACTGACATGCCACAATACAGTGCATTACATCATGAACGAGGTGAGGAAAAAACAAAAAGACGCAGGGAATGCGAAAAGGTAAATTATGGTGGCCTTTTAATTTTTAAACCCTTGAATTATTGAAAGGAATGTTATAATTTTATTTTTTATGTGATTTTTTATGTAGATAATTATCTCTTTTAAAAATTATAATTATTAAGTTTTAAAGAATTATAATTCTTGAGATATTAATTTTTTACTTTTATGTCTTACTTTATGATATATTATTTCACATTTAAAATGTGACATTTTGAAGTTATAAATTTATATCTATAAATATACATTCTATTTGCATTGAGAATGATAAATAAAAAATTTTAAAAATATTTCTCATATTCTATATTTTCTTTAAATATTCTCTTCTCTATTTCTTGAGTTGTTTCATAACAAATTATAAAATTTTTTATTTTGAAAATATATAATTTAATTTAAGTAATTTTGTTATTAAAATACTTTCATTAAACTAAATTTGTTTTCATTGAATTTAACTCAAAAAATATTATTTAGGTTAATGAAAAATATTTTATTCAAAAAAATTTAAAATTAAATTAAATTATAACATAATTTTTTGTTTTAGTTTTATAAAAAAATGTGTATATTTTAAAAATAAAAAAAGATTCATATAAATATTTAAGAGAAAGTTATGTATTTTATTCTAATTATTAATGCAGACATAAACTATTGTCTATTTATTTGCAAATTAGAGGAAGGATCATCAGTCATATGGAGAATAGCTTCGTCACTCAAGACAAACAAATTTATTCATCTTCAAATCTAACGGAACAACAGACATTGAAACCACTAGAACCCAACATATTTAGGAACCACTGATTTAGATACCTGAATATTCTCAATATTTTTAAATGAGTAGATCAATTTTAAAAAAAGATAAACAAAGGATATATAAAATCCACACAACACATAGTAAAGAGTACACTATTTGAGTGGATTGCACGTACTCTATATTTATCTAACACTATTAATTTAAAAAAAAATTGAGAGGATTTAAATCTAACGAAATTAAAGAAGAACAAGTAGGTCATTAAACACTCATACATGGCACAAAACTACTTCTGTCTCTCTTGTATCAAGGGCATTTGGGGTTGCCCTTGGAATTGACCTTATCTCTGTAGCAAGGACATTCGTGCTTGTTGCTGTAAGTGCCAGAAGGAACACATTTACACTCAGCACAGCAGAGTTTACAGTATTTCATGCACCTATCTTGAACTCCTGCCTTCGAGCACCTATCTCCACACTTGTTGCTGCAATATGCTGTAATGTTCAAAACCCATGCACATGGAATTCAACCCATTAGTCCATCCTCAAGAGTTAAACTTGAAATGTTCACTAAACTTCAAAACATATTCAATCTAATATTTTCTTTTTTTTATTTAAAAAAAGTAGATTTAGAAGCAGGAAAAGAAAATCTTACAGGAAGCACCATCGGCAATGGCGGGCTCCAAGAAAGAGGAGCTTAGAAGAAGGGAACATAAAAGCAGTGAGGCAAAGACGAGCTTCATCGTGGCTTTTGCTTTTGCTTGATAGCACAGATCGAAAGGAAGCTAAGCAAAGTATGGCTCAAGAGGTTCATGAATCATTATAGCTAGAAACGAGCATGTATTTACTATTTATAGTGATGGAGCTTCAGAATTGAAATAGCAAGAGAGTGAGAAATGGCAATAAAATAATAGGAGAAATCTCAAGTGTAGATAATATACTCAAAATAATATATGCAAAACAGAGAAGAACCAGCTGGAGTTATCACGAGGGATAGAATATTAAAGTATGGTGGAGTCGGTGCAGGAAGAGACAGTCTGCAATGGCTCAGGCTCTTTGCCCACGAGGTTCCCTGTACCTATGAAGCTTGCTGCTGCCTTCCTTTGCGTTTGTCTCTTTCTACATCTGCCATTGCTCTGATGCCTCCTGTGTCCTAATTTTTCTAATTTTTCACACTTTTCGGGGCTATCTATGCTTACTAAACGACAGTGGTGCACATGACATTACGTACCACATAATGATGCACATGACATTTCATGTCACGTAGTGAAAACTAAGTTGAGAGGAAAATGAAAATAGAAACAAGAAAGAGGTGCGTAAGAAAAGTTTGGATTGTTTAAATTATGAAACTTGGAAAGTGTATTTTAAAGTGAAAAAATTATAAAGAAAAAAGGAGTAGAAAAAATAAATTTTATACATATTTTTTATTTTTTGTATTATTTTTGTTTATTAAAAATATTTTCCAAACTTCAAATTTTAAAAGATCTAGATGAGAGTAGGACTTACTCGAACAAATCTCATATATTTTTCCTGTCTCTTGTATTTCTCAAGAAACTGCAAGAGATCCAGTTCCATATAATGGGTCATGAGAGTATCCATCGGTTAAGTATTTGAGCTTATACCTCTGAACTATGTATATAGAAAGGATACTTTAAACGAAACAGTCAAACTAATTACACGAAAAGATTTTACGCTTTATTGTGTAATGATATCATTATACATAAATCTAGTTGCCATAACCCAGGAATTATAATAGAGGTATAACAAAAATTTGGATAATTAATTAAATAATATTTGGGCCAAAAATATCTTTGAAAATGAGGGCTTTAAACTAAATAAATAAATAACAATAATTAGAAAGTACGAAATAAGAAAGAATTCATTCGTATATTTATTAAAACCCACTAAATAAATTGCAAAGTTTACCAAAGATTTAAAGATTCACAGAATTAGAATAACAGTAAATAAATAATAATAATAATAATAATAATAATAATAATAATACTTAAATTAAATAAATCAAACGAAGCATAAGTTAATTGCTCTGCATTTCTTTCTTTTAGCTTCTCGAGGGTTCCCTGTAGTTTCATTGTAGCGGGGTGTCTGTCCAAATTTGTGACTTGTTGGCTATTTTAGTAGCTCTTCCTTCCTTTTATTGCAACGCTAGCAATACAACTAGTAACATCTCTTCCCTTCAATTTGTCTGACCCTCTGTTTCGGTTCTACCATACTTCAAGTCTTAAATTTTCTGATAACTCTACTCCATACTCTTAAGATTTCCTTATTTTGCTCTTACTCTACATCAGTATCAATGTTGATTTGCCTTTTCCTTAATGCTTTAAATTATCTAGCATTGAGCACTGGGCCGTGGGACTGCGTTTTATTGCAGTTGGGCCGTGGGGGCACCTTAGGAGCCTCAATTTATTTCCTTGTGTTAGACCATATAGGAGGAATAAGGGACATTTTTCTAGCACTATACAATTGAATTCCCTTAAAGAGAGCTCTAGTTTATAAGAGATACTGATTATCAAGTCACAAAGCCAAGGTTATACCTATCATTTATATAATTGCTTTTTATTCTTTTTAAAATACATTTTAGTTCAGTTTAGTGATAAAAAAAAATTCATTTTAATTTACTCACTTTAAAATATAAAAGATAATACACTAGCTTGGCAAATAAGTTTACTTAAATCTTATCTCTAGTCCTATTGTTGCATAGTAAACTAGCCTTGCAGCTTTCAATGTACTGCTAACATACAACAATTTTGTTGCAGTAGTCTATCAATAAACAGAATCTATGTGCACAAATCAAAAATTGGACCTGAGTAATTACTTAGATACCCCAAATGTGCAAACAAAAGTAATATGAATTGGACATTCAATGAAACCCAAGTCAAATACTCTCACATGTCTGCATGGCTAATTCTCAGGACTTGGTATATAGATACTATACAGCAAATGGACCTAAGAATTTATCACGTAATACATGTTACTTATTGACTGAGTCACCAATTTTTCTCTACAAAACGTCATCCAACAACATAGCCCCACCATCTTGTTGACAAGTACTTGTCTTCACTGCAATGAACGAGTCATTACATAGAATACAACATACATATGATCTTAATTAATTTACATTCGTTTGGGCATAAAATAGGGGTTACATTAGAAGTTTAGCCACACCATTGTAACTCTGAAGCAGGGGTTGAAAACCTTCTATATGTACAATATCATATATTAAGCTCCCATACAATGGGATGGACAAGGGCGCTGCCGGTCAGAATCATCCTTGGCATAGCCACTAGATGCCAATAAATTGATCTGCAAAGGAAAAGAGAGAGAGAGTAAATGAAAATTTGAGAAATTTACTCCACTTGAACGAGTACAAATTAAATCTTCATCTATTCTCTCTCATTATTTTTTCCAATTATACCAAGAACTGTATCCTGAAAATTTGTATGAAAGCATGAGAAAGTGGGAAGGAAAAATTGGAAGGTAAAAAAATGAGAATGTGATTTTATTTCCTCATGTTTGTATAGAATGAAGTAAGGAAAGAGAAAAATTGTCTCCATTTTCTTTCTACATATCGAGGAGTGGAAAATAATGGGTCCCGCTTTTTCCCCCACTTCCTAATCTTTTCATTTTCTACTCTTCATCCAAACAGGGTCTTCAGGAAAAAAAAAGAGAGTAAATTATCCTAATCTTCCTGAGGTCTAGCTAAATTATATCCGATACCGCTCTTGTTTCAAAAATTACACTTGGCTCCCCTTCTATTTATTATCTCTCAATGAAATTAACCGTTTACACAATGTGTTTCTTTCAAAGATAAAATTATTTAAACATTCTAATTGTATATTATAAATAAAATCACAACCTCATGTTGGAGTTAAACATTAACTTAACTGCCTTTATTTTTATATTAAAAATAAAATCACAGTTTCATATTGTGCAAAAGGTGAATTTTTTTAATAGAAAATAAATTGAAGGAAAAGTTTTTCTATTATATATCAAAATGTCAAGGAAGCAGAGTATAATTTTTAAAACAAGATAAATATGAGGTAATTTAGCTAAACTTCAAGGGAAATTAATGTAATTTACTCTAAAAAGATTGCAATCTATGTTTTTCCCATGCCCCATTTTCGGTCCATCCACCTTCTACCAATGTAAACAAAGCTTAAGAGATTCCAAGGAAAGGTATCATTGAGGTTGGGGTACTCTGAAATAATGTAAATGAGAAAACAAGCTTGATATAAACCTACCTTAACAATTTCAGACTTGGAGGCTGGACGCATATAGGCCGCTAACACGCTCATATTGAAATCCTGCATGCAGCATCATTTGCAAGATTCAAGGAAAACTCAATACTGGAGTATACTACATGCTATGCACGATTAATTATAACAAGAGGAATGTAGATGATGCTGTTCGATTAAGTTTTAAAAAAAAATAATTGTAAGAATATATAAAGATTATTTCCAGCTTTATGGCAAAAGAATTTACAAATGAAGCATAAACCAGTAAGACTAACGGCGATTCAGTTCTAAATATATGCAGTACAACCCCTACAACTTATTTAAAAAGTTGTAAGACATTAACGGAGGGGAGATGATCACCACCAAAATAACCTTTCAAGAAGTTTATTCATAAACCCCATATTAATTTTATGAGAAATGTGAACAACTTGCAATTTACATGCATAGATTAATCAAAGGAGCTGTTTCAACGTTTCATGTCATCAATGAATTTTTAGCAGATAGAAAACATAAAATTACTAGTAAATTACTCTCCTCTCCCCTTAGAGACCCAAACTACACCATTCTATTATGAAAATATACACAAATCTCACTTAAAGCTAAAAAATACTATTGACTTCTTTTATTAAAATATATCTTATTAGAAAATTATTTCTTAAACTTTTATTTCAATGTTATTTATTTTGTTTTGAAAAATATAAGGTTAATTTCTTCTGAATTTTAAAAAATGACTATTTTATATTGATCAAATATGCAATTGTTATATTATTTAAGTAATAAATGTAATAGTATCTTTTGTTAAAATAGATGTAATTGTTGCTTATTTTTTGTTGTAGAAGAAGTTAATATTGCGTATTCTTTTATTCCAAGGGATAGTAGTGTATGTTTTCAAAACAAAGGAGAGTTTTGTAATTTGAAATCTCTAAAGACAGAAGAGAGTAATTTATCCTAAAATTAAAGGTCAATACACTTTATAAATGAATATTGTCCCCACAATCACAGTTGTGCACAATTACACACATCACATTTATCTGAAATCTGACAGAAAAAGTTGAGTGGGACCACTCAAACTCAAGAAATGTGTGAACTGGTATAAAATAGTGACTGCTAGGTTGTGTAGCATTACTCTCTATAAATGGTTAAATAAAAGAGGCACATGAATAAGAGTCACGTCCATGGGCGACTGAGATGCCCCAAAATCAATGTTGTTCAGTGCAAATTCACGAGGGCAGAAGCTCCATAGAGTAGCTTCTGTCCCCAACATTATTTTACAATTTTGGGTCTGCCACCGCAAACCCAAACATGCTCAAAGTCATTTTTGCATAACCATAAAGATCAGCATATGTATGGTACTTTCAGTTTCGGGTCTAGGAAATCAACCTCAAATAGGTATTAGGAAAACAGCATCAGAGCTATTGCACAATGTGTGAATTTGACAAGGACAATAAAGAAAACAACCATCCCAAGTATGTCAAGAGAAAATTAAAAAGCAAGAGAACGCATGCGAGAGAAAAAAGAGGGGAAAAAAAAGATATAATAAGAATGACCATAAATTGTCCAAAATAATAGGGAAGAAATCTAATCTTTACAGGTCCATATTGTTAATCTCCCCCATAAGGATCCTAACAAGGGCTGCCTTTTCCTTTTATCAAGAGAAGGGATAAGCAGAATGAAACTTACCCTGAAAGGATCACCCCTCAAAGATTGAACAAACATGGAACTTCCAGAGCTTCTTCCCTGCAAAGACACGGTCATCTTATATTCATATAATTCTTTCATATTTAAGGTATTAACTGGGGGCTATAAAATGTTAACATTTGGAATAAGCAACCGACATGCATTCTCTCTATCTGATAGATTGCACAGGCAAACTTCTTCACATTCAATGGATAGGGGACCCAGAACAGAAGAGTCCTTTTGAACACTTAATAGTTATACACAAAGCTGGCCAAGCCAGTAGAGCATATCAATAAGATGACCGACATACCTCCAGGGATATATCTCTCAAACGCCTCCCTGTTTGAGCACAGCAAATACGGATGACTTGTTCATCACAACTCCCGCTGATAATGTAGTCCCTCCCATTCATGTAATAAGAACGGGTGTAGTTCTGAGAGCTTCCAGTGGAAGCAATGTCAAAAACTAAGTGAAGCCTACCATCAACGGCCAGAAGTTGTCTAACCTGTCATGTCAAGGTTTACACATTAGTTTGGACACCAAATTAATTTCCTCAGTACTTCATAATCAACATGTTGCCAAGCTAAGAAGTCACATGCATTAACAAAAGCCAAAGAAAATAACACAAAAGGTTAATATGCAAGAAAGAAAAATGTGCAAGCCCTATGAAAAATTTCAAAATTTCTAGGTAGTTCTACAGGTTTCTTGCAACAACCATTACATTCACATACATGTTGGAACGAGGAATCATTATGCAGGATTTAACTAATGAAATATACTAGGAAAACTCTATGAGGAAGGCAATTAAACGAAGGGGAACCAAACAAAGTGAAAGACAAGCAGAACAGAAATCAACTGAAATTACTCCACATGGTTAACCAAGTTCTTGGGCACCACTGTTACTTCTTTCAAAGCTATATCAGATTCTGCATGGGGTGCATGGCCTATATGAATAATTACACTTTGTATGTAATGTCCAGTGATACCACACAGGCACACACTATCAATTATGAGTTACCTCATTGTCAACGGCTGATGCAAGGATATATTGATCATCTGGAGAAAAGCAGGCCATAACATTTCCTTTAGAGCTTGAAGCAGTGAAGCAAGGGTGTACGGGTTTTTGTCTCAAATCCCACATCTTGACATCCTGATCAAATGATGAAGTGGCAAATATTGAAGGAGAATGATTTGCAAATTTAACTACATTGATATGCCCCTGATGCATATCAGTGAACACTTGCAAACGCTTTCCACTGCTGACGTCATATAAAGCAACATTTCTTGAGTAACCACTTGCAAGAAATAGTTCATCCGTGGAGTTAACATGAACAGACGTCAACTGGTCAAACTCATCAAAAGTAACACAACCAGAACTGCCATATATGCCTGTACTTTTTCTTTGTATATGATGGATGTCATATAATTTCAAGGAACCATTGTCCGAACCTGCTATAAGCTGAAATGCATCGGGGACAAAGAAAAGAATCAGACATAGCCATTTTAAAAATTAATCACTGGAGGAGCAAATGCTCTGAAACTAACCATACTGAACAAGTTACTTCATTAAGTCAATTCCTTCTTTATTTAAATAAATTGTTAGATCCATTTTGATTGTCATAGCTTAATAGTAATGAAGCTTAGTGCTTGCATCCTCCAGTTATTATTTACAAGAATTATATATCTCTCCAATCCAAACTACTTTAGCCTCTACAAGGTTATAAACAAAAGAAACTACAAAATTTTGTAAGGGGATGTAGCAATCTGCGTTAGTGAACGAGATAACTGCACATAATTACATATGTAGCTGTACCTTACACTTAATGGATAATAACCAAGCTAACTATAATCTCTGCATCACCACTTTCCATGCAACAAGCACATACCTTAGAGGGATATTTCTTGAGCCAACAGAGTCCCAAGACACTATTCATTGCTCCAAGCGATGGGATATAGCTCACAATATGCTCATTCTCATGGTTGATGACAACTACTTCACCATCTAAAGTTCCAAAGACCATCAAGCTGGAGTCAGATGGATGGTACTCAAACTGCCTTGGACGAAAGACTCTATCTTCATCTCCCAAACCACAGCCAGATAGAGAAAGGGGACACAAGAAAGGCCAAGTTGAAGACCCCACTTTTGCAGCAGAAAGAGACCTAGCATAAAAATATTGGGACTTTCCAGAAGGATAGGATGGCCTGCACTTAGGACTCCACACATTAATATGCCTTGATTTTATTTCACGGTTTTGTAAGATACTAACAACACTCTCCTTGTGCTTCCATCTGTATGGTAGATACTCAAAGTATTGAGAAAATATTTCAGTAGCCCGTTCCCTGTCAATCTTTTTGATAGGTAAATTATCTAAAACTTTTAGGTTTGGTAACGAAGCTATCATAAATTCTCTGTAATGTTTCTCATAGCATATTGGTGAAGCATGACAGGGCATATACTTCAGAGAAACATCAGCGCTATGCCTTGTAAAGGTGCCTCCCAACAAATCCTCAGCATCTTGATTCTGTAATGCGAAATGCCAAAGTTAAAGATTGAAAAGAATTTTGAAGTTACAGCTTCGCTAATATAAATTTTAGACATAAGGAAGTGTATAATAACATGAGTCATTTTAATGCAATTACATGGGAAACATCTAACTAATGTTTCCCTTAATGCATACATAGTATAATATAAGGCATTCAGGTCACTGACTAAATTTTCTAAAGGCAACATGACCTTAAAATTAAAATTGACCTGGGCAGAGGAGAATATTAAAATACCTATAGGTTATGATTAATATGATTATTTTGGAAACCAAGCTATAATAATCATTATCACAATTAAATAGCACATCAACTAAAATAATTTGATATATAATTCTAAACATAAGGGGGAAATCTTAATACTGTTCTCCTCATAACTAATAAGAGTGCCTGACAGAATTCTACTTTGAAAAAAAACCATGTTGACACAGCAACATAATCCCATATTTGTAAATTGTAATTTTTTGGATACTTTTAATCTAAAAATATATAGCATATTAAATACAGTAACTTAAATATAGCAAATTGAAACCACTCTAAAAGAAATCTACTAAGGACAAACAAAAAAAAAAAGCTGAGTTGACTACCTCATTCTGATGAGGCACCTGTCCATTCCACCTAGGAAAAACAGCTGAGAACCAGTATCTCGGCTGATGACTTGAAACATCAACTTCACTATCATCTGATGAATCCTCAATTATGCTTGGAACATCATGATTCATAACATCATCAAAGGAATAAAAATTGCCCAGTGGGTTATCTGTGCTAAAGTTATGATCTGTCAGTTCACTTGTGTCAATGCAGGATTCACCAATATATGGAACTGTCTTTGGTAGAATGAAATCAGCAGTGCCATCTGATGTCCCACTGGATGAGATATAAGAGGTCATAGCATCATTGCATCGCAGCAAATATTGAAACCTAAGTTCAACCAAAGAAGGAAGCTTAGAGAGGGCAGCAACAGTTGTCCAAAGATTGGAAATCCGTGTCTCACACATTGAGAGGCACATTAGATTGGGCATGCAATTAAAGCAGCCCTCTTGGAAACTGGTCAACGAAGAGCTGAAATCAAGATTAAGGGTATGCATTTTCATGAACTGCCCCACCATGTTCAGCTTCTGGAAATGTGAAGACCTCAATTTCAAAACTTGGCATGCCAAACCTCTTTGAGAGATATCCCTAAAGGTCAAGCCCAAAATTAGCCATGAAATGTCATATATGACAAAAACATGTCGCTTCAAAAAGTGCAATGTGCACCAATGAAGGCAATGTCTCTCTGCTACAAACAAACCACCCATGTTTTTGGTAAACAACTGAGGATGTACATGACATTCAATGGGGATAAAGCACCTGATATAGTTACATTAACTGGACACTATACAGAGCAAAAGGAATTTGTAGCAACAAATGAACAAGAAATCAGAGGTCCAACAAACTACAAAAGTGAAATAGCAGAGTCCGTTTACTTTCAACATGAAATCATTACTCGAGTTCAAAATTTGTATCAAGTGTTACTCAAAATTTAAAATTTTTATTAAGTATTGCTCAAAAGTACTGGAGTTCTAGATAGGATAATCCATGACAAGCATGATTGCTTTCTTAAACAAATCGGAGACTATGTCATCTATTCTAGGATAATCCATGACAAGCATCATGATATACCGTAAGAAGTCTTTTCCAAATGACAGATCCTGTAGATCAACTACTCGAAGCTTTCCATTAATAGCACGCATCAACGATAAGGCATATTCTCCATTTAATTCAGATGATGATTCATTACGTAAATCAACAGCCTCTATTTCAGAAGCATCAAGGTTCATGCATACATCGATAAGTGGAAGAAAATCAGTATCTTTTATGTCATCGATGAAAATCTCCAGGCTACAGGGCTCCTGGCAGGACTTTTTAACCTCAGCCTGCACAATTATGGTCAGGTTTAGCTTCTTACTCCCATTAAAAGGATAAAGTAGAAAATAGAAAACATTTTTAAAAAAAGGTAATAATCAATGCATGAAGAAATGGAGAACAGACGGAAAAGTAATGATCTTCTAGAATACAAAAATAAAAATTATGCATATCACAGAGAAAGAGATGAGGAGCAGAGATGAAAATTATTTGAATAACAATTTGTTTAAAAATAAAGGTTTCAGTGCCTTTGCAGCATATCTTAATATGACAGTAAACACAGACCTTGAAAAAGCTTGACAAAATAAAAGTGTTAGGCGAAACACCATGCCTCCTGCAACAATCGATATACCTAGAACCAAAACAATAATTAGATTAGAGTCAAAAATACAAATAAACAAGAGAGCATTGATCAAATTATCAACTACTATGGAAACTTTGAACAATGGATTCACCCTATTGCCTTTGTGTAAACCCGCCTCTTTCCCTTTATCCAATTCGTAATTTACAACCAACTTGCCATCCAAAAATTCCGATTCAACAAGCCAATGAAAATATTTGACAATGCATGGGAAGAGCGAGATGCAGTGGATTTAGCTACTTCCTGAACCAGGATTTGGCGGCAAGTACGAGAAGAATAAATTCTAGAGTCATAACTCTGAATGCAGAACCTCAGTTTGATGGAGTTTAAGTGTCCATATACTGGGAAACGAGCATAATTCCCATAAATTCCCGGAGGAGATGGGGAGGAATTAAGAGGAGTTATTATTATTATTATTATTATTATTATTATTATTATTATTATTATTAGGCTCATGAATATCATGAAGACTCTTTGAACATCCAGATTTTCCGATTACAGTAAGAACGTCCACTTCCCTCAAATTAATAGCTAATGACTGAAACCAACGACCCTCGTTATATAACCAGAAGCAATCCAGAATTAACAATATCAGAGATGATTTTAATACAAGCACAAGCAAAAATGTATGAATGAAGTATCCTTACATAAAGTTCATAACTCTATCATCAATGCACAATAAGGATAACGCATGGAGTTGATAACAAAGTGTACCTTTCTTCCAATGTCCGGATGTCGATAGTCATGACGATCTAGCTTTCTAGTAACAATTGAAACGGGATTGAATATCTCTGATCAACAATTTCAGATATCAGAGCAGAAACTGCAAATTAAGGGGGAAAATCGTATTGCCAAATTGGGAACGACGGTTGGAAGGTGAACCCAAGCAGCAGAAGTAGAGATAGAGAATCACAGTTTCTCTCTTCACCTCCTTCCTCCTCCTTCCTCTTTTCGTCGCAGTGGACCTTGATAACTGTCCAAAACTGATTTTGCAGGTAAGCTCTTGTAAGAGCCCAGAAAGTTTTGGGCCTATGCCGGGAACCCAGATTTGACCCAACGAATGAAGCCCAATTGAAAATGAATGCAAGGAGCAGAAGCACGAGATGATTGAAAATGTTCAGACCGAAAACAAAAGACAAAAAAACAAAACCGTGAAAGTGCTTCTTTTATCCTTTTCCTTCATGGCTCACCATTTTTCTCTTCAAATTTTTAAGGGAAAAGATACCAAAAGTTTACGAAATTTTTTTTTTCCAATCATTAGTAAATAGCTCCATGAATTTTTAAAACCAAAAATAAGTCTCTCAATTTTCAAATTTTAGAAAATGAGCCCCTTTGTCCCCCAATTTTGCTTATGTGTAATTTTAGTAAAATTAAGGAAAAATTTGTATAATTTATTCTTCATTTTATGAAAAGCCTACATATATTTTAAAAATAAAAATTTTTATATAATTTATTTTTTATTTTAGGAGAGGTTTATGTATATTTTAAAAATAGATAAAGAATCTATGTAATTTTAACAAAATTTAAAAGAGGTCTTTATAATTTATTTTTTATTTCAAAACAAAGATGTATTTTTAAAATAAAATAGATATTCGTGTAATTTTAATAAAACTTAAATAAAATCTATATAGTTTATTATTTTATTTATTTTACCTTATCCATGCTTCTTCATAAGCCAATTTAGACACTCCCATAATATTTTGAACTGGACATTCTAGCACTGGGAATAAAAGAACCCTATTAAAAATGAGATGCCATTTTATTAATTTAGCCTTATTTATTTTTTAGGATCAAACAAATGAGCCTCAATTTTATTATTGAGGCTCATTTTACGTACATGGTTTATGTTCAAATTCAAATTAATGATTAAAGTCAACTAATTCATCTATCGAATCTATCAAAAACCAGAATTCACCTACTGAGGAAAATCAACTATATTTTATTATTGATAAATAAACTTGATGTGACCATAGATTAAATTTCTAATGTTTATTGTATATAGGACTTCGTTAAATTTTCAATTCCATTCTTTTTCCCAAAAAAAAAATATTCAGAGGTGGGCCATAATCAATATCCCAAAATGTCAAATATATCGGCAAACATTTTTCTTCTATCATTTCACTAGCCTATGATGCAATGTAAGATTAAAAATCCAATAATAATGTTATGCAATATATATATATATATATATATATTGAGGAGACTTATAGCTTTTTACTATTTATTATTATGACTTTTTTTTCCTTCTTGCGAGACCCACAAAACTTTTTGTAGGTCAAATCGCTTGTGTGTCTAGTTTATAATTAAATTAATAAATTATTGATATTATAATTTCAAAATACGTTTGATTGTAAACAAAAATTAAAGGATAAATTAAAAAGTACTTGCATCTAACGTAACTCAAAATCAATTTTTATTCTCCTATGGTTAAAAACGTGTTATTTGATATATTTATATTTTGTTCAATTACTATTTAGATATCATTTAGTATTTTATATTTAAAATTTAATTCAAGTAATCCAATAAATATTAACGCAATAAACAATGTTATTGTTAAATATTCATTATAATTATATCTTAAATTTTGTATAATATTCTGAAATTAAAGAATTGTGAAAAGTATGTAAATAGGTTTAATTTCCAATTGTTAGCTTAATATCAACAATAATCACAAAAGATTATGAAACTATTCAATGTACAAGTAAAACATACTTTTGGCAATAAAATTATTCATTATTTTAATATATACAGAATTATTTTCATTAATATTAAAATTGATAATAGTGATCAAATGATTTTAATGTATAAGTGAAATATACTCTCAATATTATAATTATTTATTATTTTAATATATACACAATAATTATCACTAATATTAAAATCAATAATAGTGATCAAATAATTTTAGAGCAAACACAAGAAAATGAAACTTTTTTCTTTTAATATATTTAACTGAAGGGTTTAAATTTTTGACACTATCTACATTCTCCAATATGGCTATTAATGAGACATTCTAAATTATGAAGGGAAAAAAAATTAGTTATGAATCTAACTACGTATTCACTGTACTTAATCAAAATTTAATGTTAGGAGAATTCTGAGACTACATAAAAAATATCGAATATATGAAATGACAAAAGGGTCAGTGTTCCCCAACCCCACCACTTTCGTCCTGTGAGACTTGACAGCTACACAACATGGAAAAAGTTTGACTGACCACATTCCCCTCCCTCGCTTTTTAAATTAGGTACTTAAAATTATAGTTCTAGGGTTACTTGTAAAGCTGAGGACACCACTTTCTTTTCTTCTAATTGCATCTCTCTCTCTCTCTCTCTCTCTCTCTCTCTCTCTATATCGTATACTAACTTTTTTTGTAATTTTCTTAAAGTTATACATATTTATAGTTTATTTTTTAAATATATATAGATGTTTTTTAAAATAAAAATATTATATTTTAATTTTTTTAAGTAAATTTTTTTATTAACTTAAAAATCACCTAATATATATATTTAGATTAATAGATGACATTTTAGACAAAAAGTTCAAAATTATATTGAAATAAAAATAAAAAGAGATCCATATATATTTTTAGTAAAATTCAGTATAGATCCTTGTAATTTTTTTGGCTAAAAACAAAGCTTATTACATTAAACAAAAACAACGATATATACTAGTAGCAATTATAGGGCTTCAAGCTAGTTTTAAAAAAAACATAAAAATACAGAAAATGAACAAAGACAAGAAAATTACATAATAGATAAGCAAATTTCAAGCTAGTAAAAAAAACACATAAAAAATTTCAAGCTAGTAAAGAAAATTACATAGAAAAACACATACACTAATAGCAAGTGTTGGTCTTCAAGCTAGTTAAAAAAAAAAAAACATAAAAATACAGAAAATGAACACAGACAAGAAAATTACATAATAGATAAGCCAATTTCAACTAGATCCTTTTTTTACAGCAACGACATTTAAAACTAGAATAAAATTAAGAGAAAATAAAGGAGAAATCCTCCAATCAAACGAATATATTTTCTTAACAGTAGACTTGGGGCCTTATTTGAACTCCTATTTTCAGAAATTTTTTTTTTATTTTTAAGAACAAAAAAATAAGAAGACTTGTTTAATAATATATTTTTAAAAAATGTTTTGTAAAACATAAAAACAGAATTGCATCTTCCAAAAAAAAACCAAAGTAATTTTTAGATATTTTGTTAACTTTTATTCTGAAAAATTAAGAAAAGAATGAAAAATAACAATTTTTTATAATAATGATTCAAACAAGTCTTTTAATTGTTTTGTTTTCAAAATCTATTTTAAAAAATATTAAAATTAGAATAAAATCAAACAGACAACAATTGCGAATCTAATCTGCCACTTTGTTATTTACTCATATGCATGGTGCACGTGGTAGGGCGCACAAGGAGGAAGGTTGTTGGTGAGACAGAAGAAAAGCATCATATGGCTATGGGACTAAGTGAGAAAGGGAAGGAGTTTGGAAGATTATATAAAATATCCGAAGTCACACACATTCACATGCATGTTTTCTTAGTCAAAATAAGAAAGAAACATAGTTTGCAACGAATGTGGAGCAATATTTTTTAACTGTGGTAGTTGAATCTAAGCGTAGGAACAACCCTTTTTCATGATCTGTGTCTGTCCCTGCCAGAGAATCACAACGTATCCTTTCAAACATTATTAAAAACAAAAGCAAAAGGAAAAATAGTAATGATCAATGAGACTAGAACTACTATAGTATTAATTAATTACCTTGTTAGCCTATACTAGTGAGTTGTGAGAGTCCTCCGCCACAATATGCCTGGCTTGTGAAATATCCTCCTTAGGCCACCATTTATCCTGTTCTTGCAAAATTGACTGGAAGAGGTTCTAATTACACAGTATTTAAATTAGACTTGATTAGTACTTGAACTTTGAAATTATTTAATTTTAGATTAAAAAAATATTAAAGGTCAAGTTAATTGAATCTCATATATATACTCTTATTTTTTTATGTCACACTCTTCATCTCTCTCAAATAAAATAATATACAAAGCAGAAAAAGATTCAAATTAATAACAATATGCCTAACTACACATTATATGTTTGTCTGACTGATACACCAATTCTTCTGGATTATTTGATACATGAGTATCTTAATTTCTGTACACATTAATAATTTAATTAAACAAATCTTCAATTAGTATAGGTCATCTCCGGTTATTTATTTCTTCTGGTTCTCGCTCTCGTTATGTTAAAGATAACTTTCAAAGAAGATTGGAAATCAATCAAAATTGTATACACCATCAAAGGGTAATTATATGTACAAGTGCAGTAATCACGTTTTCTTTTTGATAAAGACAATATTCACTTCATTTATCATTAAACTAATATTCTAAATATAGTCCACACATTCTAATAGTGAAACTGTTGTATCAACTCTGGATTTTGAGATTTTTTTTTAAAGAAAAGTCGAAACTGCGACAGTAGAAAGATGTAACAATATTACGTGTGAACTGAACGATGGAAAGGACAAGATATTACAAAAGTATATTATGTGTCTCCATCTTTTTGAAAGTAAAAAAGATATGGAGATCAAAGGAAAATGGTCGGGAGTATTGATTTTGAGAATGTCTTTGTCTATAAGAAACAACAATTGTATCCACTGCACCTCACGATCATGGTCTTATGCAAAGAAATTAAGAAACTCAAGATGATCCATATCCAACTAACCATTTCATTTAGTTGAAATTCTAGTGGCCCACACCTTTATGAGTTTTATTTTTTATTTTTTATTTTTACATACAGTGTATGGCTTTTTATTCGGATGCAGTAATGAGATAATAAACATGTACTAAAGAGTAGCTTAGGTTGGATGTTTCATCATGCAATCATGCAACTGACGTTAAAGATTACAGAAGTGTTTTTGGTTGGATAAATGTAAGATACCAAAAAAGAAAGAAAATATAAAAAAAAAAGATAATAAAATAGAAAATAATATCTGTGCTCTTATTTTTAAAAATATAATAAAAATAAAGAAATATTATTAAATAATAATTATAAAAATTATTAAAAATTATATCATAAATTATAGCACAGTGAGCAAATCTACAACATGAGATCAGATTTTCCTTTTTTATAAGCTTTTTGTGTCTATGATGGGACAACATTTTAAGGGTCGAATTGCGATTGTTGTAGTTCTTGTTTTCAGTGATTTATTTATAACAAAAGCCATAAATTTGTGTTTGGTTGAATTTTTGTTATAATGTTTCTTTTCATGCTATAGTTATTTCTAAAAATAATTATGATAACTAAACATTTAAAATGTTTAAAAAAACTAACGGAATTATCATCAGTGAAAAAAAAATGGCACAGAATCCAAGACAGACAGTGCGGCTCGAACAAAATTTATAATATAAAATATTCTTAACAAAATTTTATATATATCTTTATTATAAACTTTTTCTTTCAGGTTTATATTGTTTTCTCTCTCTATATATGTATATATTATTTTTATTAATTTTTCACCAAAATACAAATTGCCCCTATCTTTTCATTTCATACAAAATACACAAATATCACATATTTCTTCAATTATTGTCATAAAAATATATTATTATTTAATTTTTTTTTGTAATTCTATAACTAATAGCCTAATAAGTCTTTTAACTTTCATCCTTATATTATTTATATATTTTAATTTAACTTTTACCTAGTATATATGTTATTTTAATATTTTGAAATGAAGTTCTAACATATATCACTGTTGTAGTTTTACACAATTACAACAACTTTTAAAAATTATTATCAAACACTTTGTTAATAAATTTTGATTTTAAGAGTGCTTTTTATAGATTTTTTTTTTACCAAACATTATTTTTACCCTTCTTAAACAATTTTTTTTTTTTACAGCACTTACACCATAGCGAAAAGTCACAAATCAAAATTCCCACCCTAAATCATAATTTCCACACAAAAAAATTCTAAACCATATATAGTTACTATTTTTTAAAATAACTAGCCCCTCAAATACAGTATAAGAGCAATTAAATCCAAAATTGTGTCTCAGGAATTACACCACTACCAGCTGCCAACAAAGCCCAACAATCCCCATCGTAGAGATTTTGCTACGTGTTTGAAAATTGTATAATTTTTATAATTAAAATGTAACTATGTTTAGCTAGATTCAGTTGATTTTATCTGGAAAGAAAAAGATATATTCATTTGAAATAATTGCAAGAGTCACACATTTTTATTATTATATAAATGATATTTTGTAATTTAAATCTATGAATAGATAAATGAGTTACGAGTGTATTATAATTACTTTTTTTTTCATTGATCACTCGAGTTTTCTTTTTATATGTTGGGTATGAGAGATTGACTCTGTCTTCTCTTGTCCAATTTTAGACCACTTTTGTTAAATGGAAAAACCAAGAGGATTAAATTAATTTGACCACCTTAATAGAAAGGAGGAAAAAAAAAAGGCAAAGATATTATAATTTTTGCAAAATATGCAGATCCAGGATGCAGTTTAGGGTCAGTCAAAAAGAAAAAAGAAACACATCGTGGAATCAGAGCAAGATATATAAAGCCTTGCTTCACAAGTTTGTGTTGTGTTACAGCATATATGGATATGAAACAAAGTATAAGCACGTTCTCTAGGGCCTTTATCGTTTGTCTGATATATACATACACACACACACACACACACACACACACACACATACACAAACACCTATAATATGCATGTACCCTTCATATGGCTCAAAGGAAAATCTTATCCATGCAAGGACAGAAAAAACACTTACTTGGTCTCTTTTTCTTCTAATCAAGTTGATAGACAAGTTCTTTTTTGTTTTTTTGGGCCAATGGACTTGATAGATAAGTTGAATAATGGGACTCAGACGTCACAATGATGCTTGTCAAAATCGTTAGAGGCTAACTAGATAAAGTTTTCTTCTTCTTTTTTCTTGGTTCCTTCTGTAAACTACATATCTTGGGGGAAAAAAACAAATAGAAAAAAGTGATGTGATTATTTTGGTTCGTAGAAATGGATAGGAAGAAGATTTTGAGCATCTTAGCTGGATGCAGTGTGCACCGTAAAGGGATAAAGCTAAACGCGTCTGTTTGGGCCCCAAAGGCCGAACATTGCCCTTTCACATCCCTAATTTCTCACACCACAAAATAAGGTCAAAATGCAAAGAATTTTCATTAAGGTTGTCTAATTTATCTATTTTAACTTTAAAAATTGGATATACATCTCTCAAGTTTTTTGTTTTGTGTAATATAATTTTTTTTAAAAAAAATTTCATCTGGAGTACTAACTTTATTACTTGTTTTTGTAGGGTGAAAATGGACAAGTTAATGAAAAATACATCTAAAATGTTATTTTGATTAAATGACAAATAACAATTATTTTGTTGCAAAAGTTGCCAAAGGAATTATAGAGAAACTTATGTTATGTTTGGTTAAATGGAATTATTTTGATGGAAATGGAAATGAAATTGAATAGAATAAAATCTCGTTGCTTATTGTTATATTTGATATGATATTAAAAGAAACGATATTTTTATTTTATTGCCGTGTTTGATTTGATGAAAACAAACATAAATAGAAAGAAGAGTGAACTAAATAATTATAATATGCTTTGTAAAAAAAATTAAAAAAATTTATCTTTATTTTTTTAATCTATAAAAATATTTTTTGAAGATAAATCTATGAAAATATTTTTAAAATACTCTCTTACTAAAATAAAATAAAATATTTATTTTGATTTTTTAATTTATACCAATTTTTTTCAAATACTCTTAATAAAACATATTAAAAGAGATAGAGAGAGAAAAAAGGGCACAGTGATAAATTTCTTTCTCTTAAGAATAGAAAGCCATTCTCCTGTGGGCTTTCTCATTTTGTTCCCTTTAGCAAACTGAATTTTATTAAAAATTCATTCTCATCCTCATTCTTATTTTTATTTCTAAGTTATCTGTTCCACCAAACTTAAACACGGCACTAATAAGTCATGTTTGAAGACTAACCACTCATGAGTTTGACTCACTGGTTAATGAGATCGATCAATGTCCAACAGCTCAATCCATCGGTGAAATTTGCGATTATGAGCCTAGCTATTGGCAATCCCCCAATTTAGTATTCATCATACACATATAATTTATATTTATATTCAGTATTGTTATTATTATCCACTAAATATATATATTATTTTTATCATTGAAGTATATGATTCTCTAATATAATGTAATTAAAAAATATATAATCATTTATAAAAATTATGCATTTATTATATTATTATTAAAATGTCATGTATTTATTATATTTTAATTAAGAAACATAATAAAGAATATATGCAACTACATATAAATTTTTTTAATTATTATTTCTCAACACAACTATTTGAAGGATGACAACTTGTTTTTAATATATGAATTATATGTTGTGTTTGTTTTTAATGGTAAAACAATTAAGGTCTAATTTTAGGTGTATAGTCTTAGGTTCTTCAATGAAAACATAAAAAATAGATTTTTTTTATAACTCAATACTTTATAATTGATCATTCTAAAAAATAATTTTTATCTTATATTTTTATTGGAGAATTTGATAATAAATAAATAAATAAATAAGTCTGGTTCAGAATCTAACTACAAATTACTGAATTAGAAATTTAACTATTTTGGTAGTGTAACTTTTTATAAAAAATTATTAAAAATGTCATAAAAATAAGTTTATTTCTTTTAATTACAAACATGAACTATTTTATTTTAGTATTATGAAATTTCGTAATAAAATATTTTTATCCAAAGCATTTATCTAAACAATTTTATTTATAAATACAAACACTTGAATTACTGTAATTTAATACATTTTAAAATTTATAAAATTTAAAACATATAATATTCAAGCACAAGCCACAATGATCATTATCCACTTAGGTATCAATACTTTGTCAAACAGGCCTTTATTGGCTCCAAAAGATTTATGTAACCGAGGGTGCAGGAGTCTCTAATAAACTTATCACAAATAAGTCACATCATTATATAAAAAGACATTAAAACACGTCAAATAAAAATGGACAATTATTAAAAATAGCATACCTCCAAATTAATCCTATTTCTTATGAGTAATGATTTTATGCTCTCAAAAGCAAAGTATCATTTTTTTTGGTTATGATGTAATTAGTTACCTATAAAATAATATTTTATTAAATGATTACTTCAAATATTAATTTATTTAATAATTAATAGTTCTTAAAAAATATATTTGATATTTTATATAATTAATGAATTAATAATAATAATAAATTTATTAAAATAAATAAAACATTGTTCCATATTTAATAATTATTATCTCATAACTAAAAATAGTGACTTCATCACTCATTTCTAACTATTACAAAATAGAGAATTTAACTTAAAATTTATCCTCAACTTGTTTATCCTATCTTACAGTATTCTATAATAAGTCATAGATTAAACTTAGAGATCCAAATTACCCCACACTCAAAGCAAAAATAAATATAAGTTGAAGTGAAATAATAATAATAATAATAATTAAGAAACTACTTGCCAGCCTAAAAGCAATTAAGAGTTAAGAAGAAGTTAAAGATAAGGAGGAATATTTGAATGTGAAATGATGTTTTGCTTTGAGTAAAATATAGGCTGTGTGACCTGTGAGGATGTCTGATTTTCTGTCCCTCTCTTTGGCCAAGTTACCTTCCTTTTATAAGCAAATCATGATTTAAATATTTGGATCATCTAATTACTAAAAAAAATCTTAGAATAAAACTTAAAATATTGGCTTAATCTCTAAAATTCGAATTATTCAAATCTGCATAAATGATATAGATTTACTATTTCTCTTGAGTAGCACGTTGTACTACTCAATAAAAGCAGAAGGATCTCTATTCACTACATTATAGAAAAGTTTTTTTCATCTATAAATATGTTAATAAAAGTAATAATTAAATTGAATGAATATAAGGTGTGAATGGAAAATTGTTAAAGGCCATGTATCAAGGTTCCTTCCTATTACAACTAGCGATCTAGCCATGTGAGCAACTAATCGTTTTTGGATTTTGACCTAATCAAGTCTGATTCTCTTCCTATATATTGTCCTGTGTCTGATTGTGACAATATTGTACTCTCTCTTTGGTTCAAATAATTAAGCTATTTTACTTCTAATTTAATCCACTCACTGCCTCAGCAATGCCATTCAACTTTTTTTCATTTTCTGCTGATAAAGCTAAAAAGGAATAATCTTGAGCATATATAGAGGACAAGTTGTTGCTTTTGGCCATCATTCAACTTTATGTTGGTACTAAACTTTTATCTATAGGAGTTGGGTGTATATATAGTGATATTTTTTTATTTTTTTATATTATTAATTTACAAAATTTCATGATATTTAATGTTTACATGTCTAATATAGCAACAATGAAAAATTATCAAACAGTTAATATTTTTGGATTTGATTTCTGCTCCATCCCTTTTTCTTATTCTTAACTCCTGCATGCCTTGTGCTTCTATCTAACTAAAAATAAAAAAAAAATAAACAAAATAATACAATTAGTGTGTTATAAATGGCATCTAATTTAAGAAATTTAAGAATATGAAATTCAAGCATATTTTTAGTAGTATGAGGTTCAACGGCACCTAATATTTTGAATAGATTTGTGCTAAATAAATATCTTAAATATCTTTTTACATCTTGAAAATTAAGATGAAAATAATAATGTAAGAAAAGTATTTAATTAAATACACGTAATGAAATAAACTATTGTTTTCTCAATATAATTCTGTTTAAACTATTAAGGAGATAATTTAAAGGCAATTTTTAACATATTAAATTCAATTGAGGTCCATCAAACAGAACCAAAAAAATCATACAAGGTAAATACAACTTGTCAACTTAAGAAAAAATAGAATATAAACAATTTAGTCCTTGAAAAATATATTTTCTCTACATTTCAATCTCATAATAAAAAAATAAAATTTTATTATTTTTTTAACAGAATTACAGATAAAAGTTTTATTACGTCTTTTGGATGAAAATATTACCTTTCTTGATGTTCTAATAAGACAATTACATTTGTCTACTTTATATGTCTCATCCACAAAGTTCCGCAAAATTTATTCGTGGACTTATGACAAGAGAAAATCTAAAAAAAAAAAACCTCCAATTAAAAGAGAAAACAAAAGACAAATAAAAAGGCTAGAAAATTTTCAAATATGCCATGAAAATAAGGATGTGCAAAATACACCAGCACTATTAGTACTTTTGAAATTTATCACTTGAGTTTATGTGTGGTGAATTTTATAGGCATTTTATGGGTTAGGATTAGGCTAGTACCAAATCCAGTGTACTTATATATATATATATATATATATATGTACGTATGTATTAAAAATATAAATAATTTTTTACTTGTTTTGAATTATATTAATAGTGATTTGAGGTATTTGATTATTTATTGTAATTTTATATAAATAAAATTTAAGTAAATAAGTCTTATCTTGAAAAAAGAACTTATTTACTTAAAAAATTATCCAAGGAAATGGATCGGAGGGAATCAAAATACCCAATCCTATCCATTCTAAAATTCACCCGCTAAATATGGGTTTACTATAATACCTTTTCATTATCGTAAAGAGAAATCAAAATATTAAAACAAATTAAGATATCAGAAAAAGGAAAGAGATATACATCAAATTTATAATAATGCTTTATAAGTGGTGTTTGTGTCCTTTTAGTTTAAAAGGAAAAGAATTTATGCATAAACTTGTATTATAAATTTTAAACCGATTCATAAAAGGTCAAATTTAAATATTATCATTAGAGTCAATCCAAATCTCGACCTCATGCTACCACCCATAATTAAAAGAAACAAGTAATCAGAGCACCACAAAATGAAGGGAACAAACTTAGAAACAATACTCGTATCACTAAAAATTATTGTTAAAATTTTTAATTAAAATATAATAAATATATAATTTTTTTACTAATAATATATATATTAACAAATAAATGTATAATTGTTCAATTAAATCATATATTTGTTATATTATTTTTTAAAAAATTATATATTTATAATATTTTAATTGAAAAATTAATAATAAAAATAAAAATAAATTGGTTCAATGGAATGCCGAATAAGCGAATGCGATAGAAGGAGTCGCGGGAAGTGTGCGCCACCAGATCGCCATGGTTCTCCCCACAACCGTTACCAAACCCCACATTATTGGATGACTAAACATTTAACGCTTCAAACTATGGTATCTGTTTTTTGGCTTGCGTTCATGTATATGCTAATATTTTTTGGATTTTAAAAATAATAAAAAGAACTAGTACACATTTCAATAATTTTTTTTATTATCTCCTGCATACGTTTAAATTTTGTTGAATCATAATTATATTTATGCTTTTAAAAAACTATTATTTAGTTGTTTATAAGAATAAAAAAGACGAAGTGTTCCAAAATAATATATAATAGGATAGAGTTACAAACTTTGGTTAATACTTTCAAATTTATTTACACTCATGTTTTGCTCATTCAATTTTTTAAATATGTTGATTTCTTCTCTTATTTTAAAAACGTAAATTTATAAGTAAAAAAAATATTTTAACGTATAGTCATACATATATATATATATAATAGTCAAATATATATATATATATATATATATTTATTTATTTAATAACAAGATTTTACATGGCTCCAACATTGATGTTTAAAATTGAAATGACCTTAATGTCACAAGCTTGATTCTTATTAATATTCTGTTTAATAGCTGCTTTTTTTTTTTTGGACCAAACAATAGCTGTTTTTTTTTCAATTGATAATCTCTTTTGAGGGTAATATGTACGAGGAGGAAGAAGAAGCATTTGGATTTGTCTTTAAACACAAATGTGAATTTAAACTAGTTGTGCCTGAATGGTTCGTTTGTTAAAATAATTAAAAAATTAATTAAAATATGTCAAAGGTACATTTTCTTTGAATATATGTGTTAAGGGATCTTGAAGTTTCAATCTTCACAACACTCTATTCTATACTTCCAAAGTCCAATGTTTCAATTGTAAAAGGAAAAATACTACATGCGGACTCCTCCAAAGCCATAAGGTCAAAATTTGAATTAAACATAGTAAAACAATAAACACATACAAAATAAATAATCATATATAATTCATTCATAAAAGAAATATAATTCACATTTTTAAGAAAATAAAATTAAGAATTTATGAGCTAAAATTAAGAATTTATGCATCTCGGTGCATGAATCTTGCCCATTTGTTCTATCGCATTGTTACTAGAATGACAAATTGCTAAATACCTCAAAATGCATTGTTTTATTAAGTGAAACGATACATTTTCAATTTGTTTACTGGATGTTCTGAATTAGAACAAAACAATATGTTTCGAGATGAAGTATATGGCAAATTTGCTTCTTAATGTTGCTTGCCTTACCTCTAGGGTTTTTCAAGGTTTTTGGCGCATTTCAGCCGAAGGAAAATTTTTTTCTAGTTTTACACAGACAATAACATATAAATTTTTAACAAACGAATGATTGATACATATTGTTTTGGTACATAGTTCCTTTTACAATTGAAACACAGACAATAACATATATTATGAACTTACTATCAATGCCTTGATGTACCATTGTTGCTCCCTACAAAATATGTAATAGAACTTTCACTTTCTAATGTCACAAAAGTGCAAAAGCATGTAAACTCCTAATTCCATATGAAAATTAAAACATTATCATGTCAAAAGATTATAGGCCAAAAAACAAAGGCATGTGATTCTCAATGTTTAAGATAGAGAAATCAAACAAATAATGTTAAAAATATTTTAACATTCTATATTCAAGAAAAAAAACAAATGATCCATGCTGATTCAAATAAATGATCCAATTCTAATCAATCCAAAATGGATTTACCATAAACCCAAGGTAATTTAAAGATAATAAAATAATTTAAACAGAGGCCCAAAAAACGGACTACATTTTTCTTAGCTATAACTATAAACAGAGCGCTGTTATAATATTCTCCCACCCCCTTGCCCAAAAGCAATTTCTCCCTTCTCTGCTCGCTTTTTCTCTCTCTAGAAATAGTACGCCCACCAACGCACATTTCTCTGAAGTCTCGCACACTGCCTCCCTCAGCAGTCGCACTCTTCAAACCGTTTTTCGTTCTCACTATTGCTTTCCCCAACTGGTACTGGATGCTCCTCCGTCTCTCACTTCATCTTCTTCAATGAAGTACTCTGCCTTCTTTATCATTCCCTCCTCCTCCTGCTACACCCTTTAGCTTTATCTTCTTGGCTTCATACCCATTAATCGATTCGCTGCAGAAAACCCCTTTCATTCGCTTCTGGAGCTTCGGATTTTTGTTTCTTTGACCCCCCAAAAAATGGAAAAGAAGCAGGGTTTCTTCTCGGCTTTGAAAGAAGAGGTAGTTCGTGGTTTATCACCCTCGCGTTCTCGGGCCAACAGCCCCGGGAGAGCCGGGTCACCCATTTCGGCTCTACTCCGGAGAAAGAAACATAGCAACCATACCAACTTTGTGGTCAGCCCCGACTCGTCGATCGGAAGATCCGGTAGTATGAGACCCTTGGGAGAGACCTTGGCGCCGCTGTTAGAGGGTCCGGACCCGAATGGCGGGGAAAACGGGGATCCGAAGAGGGTCGGGTCGGGTATCGGGCAGTGGATGAAGGGCCAGCTGTCTCGAGCTCCTTCAGCAACATCAATGTCCTACAAGAGGTCTGATCTGAGGCTTCTTCTTGGTGTGATGGGTGCTCCTCTCGCTCCTGTTCATGTTAGCGCCGCTGACCCGTTGCCTCATCTCAGCGTCAAGGATACTCCCATTGTTAGTTCTCTCTCTCTCTCTCTCTCTGCGTTTGTGAGCGTGTTTCTATCTGTCTGTATGTAGAAGGGTGAGTGAAGTTTCTCGTCTGATTTCGGCTATTTTCACCAAAAAACCTAGAAAATGAGAAATAAAAGCACATGGTGTGCAGCTTGGAGAAGATTCTCTCTTTTTTGGATGCATGTTGTTTCGAAATTTTGGACATTTTCTCGGCGTTGGAAAATTTTTCTCTTACTAGCCATCAACGAATTGGGTGGTTTTTTATGGACCCTTTCGTATTTTGAGTCGCTTCAAGATTCGTTATATTTTGAACCGTACAATTTCTCGTTTTACCTGCTTTCTAGCGTTAGCCTGAGATGGTTAATCATGGAATCTTCTCTATAATTTCAGTTCAAGTCGGTTCAGGGGTTGCTTCGCTACTGATTAAAAGCGGATGAGAACAGAAAATTAAAACTTCTAAAATGATTCTATGCTCTATGATAGTTCAGCCTGGTAACTCGTGCGGGCAAACGAATTTTTTACATATTTTGCTTTATACTGTCCCAAATAATGGATTATGAATTAACATCCATAGACATTTGAGTTTAAAACATGATCGTGTCCTGATGTAGATTCCATGCTCACCCAGAGTAAATTAGAATAGATCTGGCTTTGTGGTTAACTTTCCTTTTTTATTACCATCTCTCTAAAATATTAAAAATCACTCAATTTCAGCAAACCTACTAGTAAATAGTAATCTTTTGCTGTGTTGTTGTGTGGGTAAACTTGTAGGAAACTTCATCTGCCCAGTACATATTACAGCAGTACACAGCAGCTTGTGGTGGGCAGAAGCTGCAGAACTCTATCCGGAATGCATATGCAATGGGAAAGGTGAGAATGGTAGCTTCCGAGTTTGAAACCGCCACAAGGGTAGTGAAGAATCGGAATGCTTCTAGGTGTGCTGAGTCAGGTGGGTTCGTGCTCTGGCAGATGAATCCCGACATGTGGTATGTAGAGCTCGCAGTTGGGGGAAGTAAGGTTCATGCTGGTTGCAATGGCAGGCTTGTTTGGAGGCACACACCTTGGCTAGGTGCTCACACAGCAAAGGGACCTGTGAGGCCATTGCGTCGTGCACTTCAGGTTAGGCTTTGTTGTCCAGACTTCGTGTTAGTGTTCCACTCCTTGTTTATAATTTCTTATATGTGTTTGTTTCTCCAATTAGGGCCTTGACCCTAGAACCACTGCCAGTATGTTTGCGGATGCCAGATGCATAGGGGAGAAGAAGATAAATGGTGAGGATTGCTTCATCCTTAAGCTCTGTACTGACCCTCAAACATTGAAGGCTCGGAGTGAGGGTCCTGCAGAGATCATAAGGCATGTCTTATTTGGCTACTTCAGCCAGAAGACTGGACTTCTTGTTCACATAGAGGATTCTCATTTGACCCGCATCCAATCTAATGGGGGTGATGCAGTTTACTGGGAAACCACAATCAATTCATTCCTTGATGATTACAGGCCTGTGGAAGGCATCATGATTGCACACTCGGGCCATTCTGTAGTTACTCTTTTCAGGTTTGGGGAGATGGCCATGAGCCATACCAAAACAAAAATGGAAGAAGCCTGGACAATCGAAGAGGTTGCATTCAACGTTCCGGGTCTTTCTGTAGATTGCTTCATTCCCCCAGCTGATTTGAGAATTGGTTCTGTCAGTGAAGCGTGTGAGCTTCCTCAGGATGAAAGAGGAAAGAACTCTCTATCAGTATATCGGGCCAAAGTTGCCGTGCTGGAGAAATCACAAGATTGCAGCATCAATAACATGATTTGGAAGATGGAAGTCTAACGAAGGGATAGGATTGAAGTCAAGGCAATTGTTTATAGAAGTAACTAGTATATGACCACTAACACTGTTTAGAGTAGGTGTTCAGTTGGTTCTTTCTTGAAAGTTTGTTTATACCTCTATTTAATCTGTAAATGGAGCATAAAAATTCACAGGTTTCACCCAGATGATGACCTAAGTGAATCTTTATACCCGATGCAGAATCCAACGATGGAGTTGGAGCTCGGTTTTCCCCGTAGGAATAGAGCAAATGGAGGTTAAGTCTTAGTTTGCCTTCCAATAATGAGAGAAGGTAGTGAACCTTTGGTATAGCAGAAACGTTAAGCTTTTGTTACTATACAACATCCCCAAGTGTCGGTGGTGGCAATATTAAAGAGGCTGCCATGGACAATAATGGGTTTGACACTAACAGCTAAGTTGGTTAACTTTAGTGTTGAAGGATTTGCTAATGTTTCCCTGTTTTACTACGTAGTGTAGAAGTTGTTCGTGGGTTTGGAAAGTTTAAGGTGGTGGTGTTTTTGGTAGCTGAGATAATGGATTCCGCGGTTTTCTTGTGCTCTCTTGTCAGTGCCTCTGAATATCAAATGTAAACACTACATTTATTGCCATCGGATAATTAATGCTCATGATATATATATATATATATATATCTATCTTTCCACTATTTTTTGAAGAAATTGATGAATTTTATATCCTAACCTTCATTAACTCGTTGATGTCTCTTTGATAGATTTAGTTTATATTACCTCCAGTCTCATATATAAGAAATAAATAATTAATTCACGAGTATTAAAAAAGTTAATTAAAAGTAATTAATTTTTTTAATTTTTTTCAAATAAAAATTATTTTTTAAAAATATCTTTATTTAATACGTGCATTTTCTTCTTGAAATTAATGACCACCACTATTTATAATTTAAATGACTTATTTAATGAAGGTTATAATTGAAATATTGTAATTAATATGGTAGTTTGTTTTTTATATATAAGATCAAATCAAATCTCAAAAAAGTCTCTTATATATGAGACCAGAAGGAGTATTTTGGATGTCAAGATGTAATTGTTTGGTTTATTGATACAGAGAAAATTTATGTACAATTTGATATGTCTTATTGGATTCTTATATAAAAATAGAAGTGAATTCTGCTTTTTTCTTATATAAAAATTTGATTGAATCGCAATTTGATATGTCTTGTTGGATTCTTATATAAAAATGTACAGCTTAATGATACATGATTGGGTGTTGAAAAGAATATTTTGCATATTATAATTTTATTAGAAAACATGATAATAAAAATGTAAGAAAAATGTATCTAAATATAATCCTATTAATATCTAATAAGATGGTGGGTATTATTTAAAATATTATAATATCATAAAATAATACTATTTTAGGTGATATTATATGCTAGGAAAAAATCATAAAGGCTTTGCATCAGACAAATTTTAGTTCTTTCCTTTCTTATAACAAAATGTATCGCTTGTTTTTTTTATAATAAGTATATATATATATATATATATATATATTGTAATTTAGCCTTCTTATTTTTGTGATTCAATGAAATTAATTCTTTTTTATAATTTTATAATTTGATTTTTTATAAATTTATCTTTTCAATTTAGTTTATTTACAAATACAGTGTTTTAAAATTTATTCATTCACCAAATTGTCTTTTTAATTTGATTTTACATATATAGATGGTTTTTAATTTAATCATTCACAAATAAAATTATTATCAATAATGTATTTATGTCGATCGAATGTCAATGAAATTAAATAAATATGATAGCATGTAGCATTTTTTGATAAATTATTACTTAATTATTATTGTATGATATGTAAATTGATAATAAATTAATTTTTAATTTTATTAACAATAAATTAATAAAAAATATTATTGATAACAATTTTATTTATAAAAGAGATTAACTTAAAAAATATCATATCTATGGGAGATTAAAATATAAAATTATTTTATAAGATATAAAATAAAAAATATTTCATTTATAAGTAACAAAATAAAAAATTTAGTCCAAACCAATGTGATGAATTCAGATTCCTTTCGCTTTCTCCTTCACCCTTGGGACAGCTTTTATTTTTCCCACTATTATTTTTTCTGCTTTTGCAGGAATTATCTTTCTCTTTCGTTGCTCTCTCCACTAGCATGTCTTTTATTTATTTTATTTTTTCACTGCCCCTTATCTAGGGGAAGGTTCCACTTCCACCTCATTATGATGCTTCAAGTTCAAGGTAGTCAACAAAGTCTCTTGTTTTCTCTTTTTGTTTCTGACCTTTTTTTTTTTTTTCCTTCCTTTAGGCTGGGTTGGATCACCCATGTGCACCTATGTACTGCATTAATGTGATTTTTCTTTCTCATTTTTAAATGGCATGAGAGAGCATTTTATGGGAGAATTTAACTTTTATTAGGGAGATTAATATTGTTTAATTATTAGATATATTTAAACAATTGTAATTTAATAGTTCTTCAACTGAATTGTATATTAAAAATTGAAAATATTATCTTTTGTTATTACAGTTTAAAATATTTTCAATTTTTTTCTTTGACAATTATAAACAAATATCTTATAATATAAAGTAAATTATACTTTTTTAAAGATATTTAAATTATATGATTCTCTTCTCTATTTTAAAAATTTATATTCTTTTTTCCTAAAATAAAAAATATACATACTAACTTTCCTTATAGTAAAAAAATCAAATGCAATTATACTTATTTTAACCAAAATATTCTTATATATATTATTTATATAATATAATAAATATTAAATATATATTGACTAATATTAAAATAGAAAATTTAAATTTTTTAAATTTAAAATAAATAAACTTTATAATTTTTAATACAAAATAAGTAACATTGAAATAAAATTTTAAAAATATTTTTTATAGAATAAATTAATATTATTTTTAGAGTATTTTGATGATATTTTAATATTACAACTTCATATATATTTTCATAATAAAAAAAACAATTGTATCATTTAAATATCTCTAAAAAAAATTGTCTGAAGTGTTGAGTAAATGTGGAAACCTAACTTTTAGACAAGCGACTTGACCTTTCATTTTCTCATCCAATTTCAGCAGCTTTTTTCTTTTTTAATTAAATTTTCACTTGCACACTTTTTATATCTTTGTAGAGCACAGTCAAACAAACCATCTACACCATTTAGGACAATCAGCAACCAATTTTGGTAGTATGATTAACTTAACATATTGGCTTATGATTGTTTTGGTGGATTCTGAGAAACCTACTCTGCCACAACTTTTAGATTACTAAAATTAAATAACAAAGAAAACCCATTGATTGTGTTCATTAAGTATTTAAAATTTATTTATAAAGAATTTTAACATAACATATATTGGTATACCAAAAAAAAAAATATTTTATTATTTATAACATATAATATATATATATATATTATACTTTTTAATATTTGTTATATAGGAATATTTAGCAAATAAATTTCTAAGTGTTGGAAGAATTAAAGTTTTTGCATACCTAGTACTATCTTCGGATAATTTAGTGGAGAATTTGGATTTCTCAAATTTTGAAAATTTTTTATTATATACATTTTAATACATTCACTTTATAAATTTGTAATTCAACAAAAAAAATTATTAAAAAGTGAAGAGTCACCTCAGACTAAGATAATTGGATAGATTAGAGTTATCAGAGATTTAAGTAAGAAAGTGAAAATTTGGATTTTATTTCTAGAAGAAAACACATCAAAATACATTTAGCAGTAAAAAGTTTCACCTATCAATAAATAGAACTCTACATAAAATTATTGTACCTTTTAACCAAACATTGAATATTGTATTTAATTGATAATTGAGCCTAAAACTTTAATTAAAATTTTCTATTCATTCCAACCAAGCTTTTATCACATAATAAGCAGATCAAGGAGAAGCCTTTTCTATTTTGCTTGCTATTTTAAGAGAAGATTTAAATTAACAGAATGATGTGGACCACTTAGCTAATTTTTGTCAAGGTGGTCCATATAACAATTAACCAAGGACCTTCGTCCTTATGTGAGAGGGCTTTCATTTTAAAGTAGAAGAAAGGAAATGACTCATCTTAACTCTTAATTATAGTGAATTTATAAATTAACTCTGATAGACGCTTGAAAATTGTAATGATAGGGATATGTATCAAAAGGGATTGTGAACATAAACTCCAAAAAATCACTATAAATTAGGATAAATTGGCAACTTACATAATAGATAATGTCTTGCCAATGGACCTGTTATTCATATGGTACCAACTAAAAATTAATTTGTTTCGTCTTTTATGTTAATAGTTCAATCTTTATTCTTATCTCTTAACAATAACAATAACAATAATAATAAATTTACATAACATTTGATGTAATAAAAATACATGAAAAGTTAAACGACTAAGAAAAAATTTGCAAGAATAAAATTCTAACGCAAGATGCATAACTAATGAGTATATAAAATAGGTGGATCCTCATAAACTTAAGCAAAAATTTAAGTGAGAATCTAAATGAACAGCTTAACTTTCAAAGTTTTCTTAATTTTCAAGAGTTTCTTATTTTAAGTTTTTTTTTTTAAACTTTTAAAGACTTTCCTATTTTTACTTGTAAGCCTTTTTATGCCATTATTGACAATAAGAGTTGTGAGAATATTATTGGTAGAGTGGTGTGAAAAAATCACAATTGAAACTAGAGAAAAATCTAAATCTTTACATAATTAGCTAGATCTATGAGGTAGAAAAGATCTTAATGATTGAGAGGTATAAAGTATCATTTTTCATTAAAAAGTATATAAATGAAGTGTATTTTAACACGATGGACATGAATGCTTGTCATCTATTAATTGATTAATTGTGGCAGTATGACATAGTGGCTCGGCATGACATGAGAGAGAGAGAGAGAGAGAGAGAGAGAGAGAGAGAATTATAAGCTAAATAAAGATGGTAACAAGTATTCTTTCATGCCACTAAAGGGAAACTCCAAAACCAAAACTTCTAAATTGGAAGGACAAAATTTTCTTATGCTCACACAATTTGAATAAGAAATGGAGGTCATGTTTTGAGAGTTAAAAAAGATGGAAGTCCTGATAGTAAAACAATAGTTGGAACAAGCTGGTATCAAATATAAGCAAGTTGGAACAAGCTGGTATCAAATATAAGCAAGTTGTAGATCAACCACATAGGAAGCAAACCTTTGTAGAAAAAGATTAAGTGATAGGGTTCTTATGAAAGGATAGATTCTAAATAGAAACTTGCACTAAGTTGTAGTCTAAGATGTATAGCCCATTCAAGATCATGAAGAAGAAAAATAACAATACATGCATGGTAAATTTACTAGAGATAATAGGTATATCCAAGACATTTAAAGTGGTAAATATCTAACTATTTCATTCATTAGAAAATCAATTATATCCAAACGTGCAGATTAATTAGGGGTAAAGTTTTGCACAAGTGGAGGGAATTGATAAGGAATACATAGCTCCTAAATATATGGAGTAGGTTGATTGTCAAAAGGCCATTCAAAAGCCTAAATGAACAACCTAACTTTTAAAGTTTTGTTAACTTTTAAGAGTTTATTATTTTTGGTAATTTTTTATTTTTAAAGACTTTTTTTTTATTTTTAAAGACTTTTATATTTAAAACATTTTCTATTCTATTTTTATTTTTAGTTTATTATGGAGATTAAATAGGGTTTTCTATAAATATCATATAAATACTCTCTTAATGCATTTGTGAGACAAATTTTGATCAATAAATTTTTGAATTTCCTCTTAAGCTTTGAGTTTGTGATTTTTTTTATCTTTTTCACATGTTACTCTAAGTCAAGTTTAAAAATTGTATTGATGAAAAACCACTGTCAAACTAAACAAAAAATTATTTATATGTTTACCCCAATTAATTTTTTTAATAAATAAATAAAAATATTTAAAAATATATTAAAACAGTTTTGAAATGCCTAAAAATGAAGGATTTAGAGCATAAAAAAAGTCTTAATTGAGTCAACCAAAATTGGGACAATAAAGCATTTTCCATAAATATGTAATAAGGCCAAAATTTCTCTTGCATTAAAAGTTATTGATGTTAAAAATTAAGGTGTCTGTTTGATTTTTTTTTTTTTGACAATTAATCCCCTCAATAAACATTGTAGTTTGATGCTTCATGTCAACATTGGCTTCAATTTTTAAGATTTAAGTTAGTTATGTTTTTTAAATGAATCCTTACCTATCTTTTCTATTCTTCTTCATAAATCATGAACTTTTTAATATAGTGAAAAAGAATTGAACTTAATTTTTCTTACTAGCTGAAGAGTCAAACTGCATTGAAGGTTGAACCTAGCTGTCTTGTGTCGTATTTGATGTTACATAGGACCAAACAAGTTGGCCCTGGCTTAACTAAATCTATTATGTTCGCTCTCATTCGTAGGACCTCTTGATATTTAATTAGTTAATTAATTAATGATGGATCCTCATCTTCATACCAAATCATGAGCATGTGAGTTCTGAGTTTGACCAACAACTGTAATTTTATTTTATTTTTAATTTTAACTCAACTAGTAATTTGATATTCCTCCTACTCTCAAATTTTTCTTCGATACTTAGACCCTTAAAAGACCACAAGATGTGGAAATGACCTTGTTTTTTTTAATTGCTAACAAAGTGTGTTGTTATAAAAAAAATTCGATCTTACGATAGATGAAATGTTTTTTTTTTTTAATTTTTATTTCATATATATATATATATATATATATATATATGGAATTAACATTGCACTTGCAAACTAGCAGTTAGGGTCTCAATTAATGGTCACAACTCACAACCACAGCAGGTATGGGTTAGGTGCACAATCCAGATGGTAACGGATGCATGATATAATAAATGTTTTAATCTAATATTTCTTATATAATTTATTATTTAAAATTCTTTTTAGTATCTCATTCTTAATAGTTTTGTTTAAAAAACAAACCTTGAATTTTTCGGGTAACAGCGCCTAATTAATTCTGGTTTGATTTTCTTAAGCCATACGTAATTTATTCAACCTCGTAAATGGTACCTTCTTAGCAAAAGCTTAACAAATACTATCTAATGAGTGAATGAGTGTAGAAGTTTAACCAGTAGGAAAAAAAAAAATTAATCCCTTACTCTAAATATACTAAGAAAAAAATTCTTTTTATTTTGCTAATTTCGTGAAGCATTATATATATGTTACAAATATGTAGGAAGTTAGTCTTATTCATTAGCTTCAAAACAGAATCAACTTGTTTTTGCCTGGAGTTCCACGCTAATTTTTTTGTGTGTATTTTTTTAAATTATATTATCCTATATAATTTTTTTATTATATATAAACTAAAACTTTAAGTATGAACTAATACATTATACATTCCGGTTAAAGGATGGTAATACTAATAAAAAATAAAAGTTTACAAACATATTTAATAGTATATAGATATCCTACGACCGGCAGATTGATTGATAATACCATAATTAAAAATTGATATGAATATTAGGTATATTTAAAGATGAAAAAAATAATTCAAAAACTCAAATTCTTTATAAAATCACTCCTTCTTATTTTTCAAATAATAAAAAATGAATAATAAATAAAGAAACGAATGCTTATATCGAAATTGCATTAGAAGGATGATGGGACCAAATAATAAAAACGGCGTACAGTTTATTTATTTCAGTCATATGGGTAGATGGGAGGGAACGAGATGTCCAACACTAGAGCCCACGTTTCGCTGTAGAAAATCCATGTCAAAGGGGCAATTGACTTGACTTTGTGTAACCCCACTGGTTTTAATATAAATGTATTAAATAACAATAAATTAATAAAAATTGTTAATGCTCTCATAATTAAATTAAGGAAATTAACATCTTTGAAGTGTTAAATTTTTTTAAAAAAATAAACATATTTTTCCTTCTAACTTTGAGTCATTTACAAACCGAAGTACTCCCTCCATTGTAATTTTTCATGATTTTCATGTTTTTAACTGTTAGTTCTATTTACAAAGATATCATATCAAGGTCGGTCATTTGTTATTTTTAAAATTGATAGAGAAATTTGAAATTTTTTTAAATATTTTATAATAAATCCATATTTTAAAATGATGTATTAAACGCCCAAAGCATAAACCTGCACATGAGGAGGGTTGCTTATTTGGTCGAATTTAAAATAGTGAGAAATGTAGAGCAACTATCAGCTAGGTTGGTATATAAAATTATTTTTAATAAAACTAAAAAAATAAAGATATAAATAGAGTGAAATAATTACACTTGATATAATATAAAAAGAAATAAAATATTATTATATTAATATATTTAGTTAGACAAAAATAATATAAAACATAACAAAAATACTCTTACTTAAAAAATAATAAAATATAAACTTTACATACATTAAGCTTTATAATTTTACTCCAATCATATGCTTATCAAAAGAAAATCATCTCTCTTTTTTTTTTTTTTTAATTTAAGGAGTTGCAGCTACCAAACGAAATTTTGCGATACAATTCATCTCCTTTTCCATTTGTTAGTTGCTACCAAACGAGCTGTGTCGGCAGAAGGGAAAGTTCCGCTTGTCCCAGTGCAGAGGGATGGAGGTAAACTTATTAATTATATTAATCACATTATCCTACTAGTACATTCACCAGCCTTCTGCTATATCTATATATTTATATATGAGAATAAACTCAGAAGTAGATGCGCACTGCTGGTATCTAAAATAAATTTGGATAATTTAAATTTCATATTTTTTATTTTTTAATATAAAATATTATTATTTTGGTAGTTAACACTTATAAAATTATCTTAACTCTACATTTTGCATCTTTTAAAATTAAAAAATATTTATAAAATTTAGATTATCCAAATTAAATTTAAACAATTTAGTTAAGATGCATTCAAAGCATGAGATATGTGTGCCTGTGGCTGTCTGTCAAAATAACATCTTTCTTCTTGTATACGCAAGAATTCGAGGATTCTGAATCCTGCTTCCCTCTCCCCAAAAGTGAGTTCTCCCACTTTAATTAAAATAAAAAAAAAAGAGCATGAGATCTGTGTGCATATTTTATATTTTTTTAGTGAATTTATTTTTTTCATTTTACTGTTAAAAGTATTTGGGACTATGGTTTTTCTTTTCATTAAGGTAATACTTCATCACTAATATATCATTGATTAAATTTGTTGCTTTTTTTTGTTTTGTTTGGGTTATGTGTAACCATTTAGAAAATATACGAACGAATCACTTACTGCGTAGCATAACGTGTTGTGTAATAAGTGAGAGTAAAAAAAATATATATTTTTTCTAAAAAAAATAAGATAATTTCTTTGTTTAGAAAGCACAACACTGATGCTGCACTGAAAGTGTTGTAGAACATTTAGGTTGTGGATAGCACAAGGCATAAATAGGGTGTTATGGGGCTTTCTGGTGACCCATGTGTTTTTGGACCACAGTTAGCCCACTTATCATTCATTGCAAATCCAACCAGCACTGGCACTGCCCTTATGTGAATAGCATTAGGCATTAGCGTTGTGGGACTATTTTAGGGTTCCTATTTATTGTGTTGATGATAGCACTGTATGAAAGGCACAGTAGCACGTGGGCTAATATGATGGTCCTCTCTAGTGGACAGGTCCTCCTCCCCTAACAACGTGTCAACGTGTGAGGTTCAATATGGCTACTTATTGTTATCGATCTACAGAGGGTACGTTTATTTTATTAGGAAAAAACCAAAACAGGGAAGGAAACACTACTAGGCTAAACTTTCGGGGGTCATGTCCCTTAATAAAAAGGCCCAAAATAGATAGCCCCTCATCGACATTATCGGCTTCGCTCTTTACAGGACTTGAGATCACTTAATTTATTGTACATTCTTGGTGACGTATGATAAATGAGCATCCAATTTATTTATTTTTTAATGTACATATTCAGATTTTCAGAGAATTTAAATGAATTATGTAGACTCTATATTTATTATATCACACTCTCTCCCACGTGAAGGTCTCCAGGATATCAGAGAATTTAAATTATATTTATGTCTCATTTGATATATAAAATTATTAAATATACAAATAAAAAGAGACTGATAACATAAATAAAATGAAATAATTATATTGAGTATGGTAAAAATAATATAAGAATAGAAACAAATAATACAAAAATAAATCTTGAATCTCTACTTACAAATAATGTTAAAATAAAAACAAGTAATGATAATAAAGATATAATGAACTTTGCATAAATTATATATAATAATTACCTTTGATCTACATAATTATAGAATGGAATAGATTTGTTTTTCTAATCTTATGTACTAAACGAGATTATTTAATAGATTTTTTGTTTCCTTGTTCTTCCTTTCACCAATCAGGGCATTGGTTATACTTCGCATTGGGTCTTTACCTTTTGTTTTTTTGGGATCGGTTTTTGGTCTTTTGTTAGGATGTCTTCTGTTGGTTCCGTTAAAGCCCATATTTAATGATGTGGACTTCAGCTCTTCAGTGATTTCCAAAAGGAGGGGCATCTCAGTTTAAAAAAAAAAGAAAAAGAAAAGGAGAGACATCTGACCCAAAAGAAAATTTCTTCCCTTAAAAAAAAAACTGAAGGGCATTAAGATTCAAAATTAAAGGCTCTGTCTCTTTGTATAATTTAATACAATTTCATTGAATTTTAAACTTAAAACATTTGATCATTGAATCGCATTTAAGTTTCATTACACTTACTTTTCTGAACCTAGTTTTGATACGTTGCTTCCGTTAGTGGAATGAAATTCCACTCTATGACAAAAGGACAATAGAAGTTTGTTAGTGGTGGATGAGCTTATAATATCAATAAACTAACCACTTTCACTTCAAATTCAATTATTCATTAAAGGCTTCAGTTTGTACCCTAATGGTAGCTGTACCTAAAGTTACTATACAACTCTCAACAATATTACATAGCAGCAGCAAGATACCAATCCCAAGCTTTCAAGCAACATAGAAAATTTAGTTTGTCTTTAATATATCTCAAACTTCAAAATTCATTTTACATAATATTATTGTCAAAATTTGAGTTCAGAGTTTTTTAAAAATTAACAAAAGAACAAATCATACTATAGCTAAAAAAAAAAAATATGGAAGGACGAAATATACTGCATTATCTACATAATTCGTGCTAATTGAATCGGACCTATAATTTTTTGAGGTGACTACCTTTAAATCAAAAAAGATGAGTCCATCCCTAAGTTTTTGAGTTATTAAAATTCGAATTTAGGTTCTTTAAAGATTGACAAAACACCCCTTACTTTTCTTCTTAGATCCAAGATTAGTATAGTACAAACAAGGTATGTTTGTACATTAGTAGATTAGTACGTTATGAGCACCAATTCCAAATAAGGGACTGTTCTATTTTATACTTAAAAAAAAAAAGTCCTACTGTACAGCCGAGGATCGATAGATAGTACATTATACTCAAGTTGATAATTGTCTTAAGTGAAAAAATAACAAAAAGAGAGAGAGAGAAAAGAAAATGGAAGGGAAAGATGAACTAGCAATAAGGTCACATAATAAAATAAGTCCTCCCAAATACAAAAGGTGCCCTCAAAAATCTCCCAAAGAATTCAAGCCAAAGGTATACAATAAACCAAATACAGGTAAATATAGTCTCAAATAATAGCCACAAAATAATAATAATAATGATGAAGATGATGATGATAATAATATAAGGGCAAATGGCGAAATAATAGAGCGATCGAGCACAAAGAAAGAGTAAGCATGTCTAGAATAGCATTGAGAGGAGAGTCCATCCCAATACCAAGCTCCCTATCATCTTCTGCGAACACCACAACTTGTCTGCCCCACTCTGCAATTCCACAATTAAACCTCACTTAGCTTCTAATCATTTATATTTCTCAACAAAATCAGCCTATCACTTATCAATGAGCAACACATGTATTGGCTAATGATTATTGTTGGGTAATTTTAGGTAGAGTTTGAATTTTCGAAAGGTTATGCATTCTTATCATTAGATGACTTTGTGATTTTCAATTTACTAATTAAGAAATTAAAATGAAAAAGTTCAATCTTTTAAAAGATCTCCATTGCATTACTCTTTGAAAAACTCTCTGTATATAAAAAGTTAAATATAGAGATAAAAGTGAGAAAAAAAATGTAGAGGGACCGACCATCAATCAGTATATAACTAACTATATTTTGCTTAAAAGAGACTCCAAGTCTCGCTACTTTACTCTACAAACCCCCGTACGATCATGTAGACAGATCGTGATGTTGACTCAAGACCAGAAAATAAAAGACATTCAGTCCGACGCTTACACCACGTGGTCGTACCTGATTTGTTTTATCCTCGCGTAGTCAAAATTCAAAATTCAGCAATATGTTTAAATCTTTTATTAATTCTATGTTTATATTTGTTAATCTCATAATATTTATATTTAATACAAAAAATAACATAAAGACAAAATTTAACTAATACATAGACCTACCCGATTAGACAAATTTGGATTATTTATATGAAGTATATTTGAAGAGAAATAATAAAATAAATTTCACACTCCTTTTTAATTTTGCAGGATATTATTGCAAAAAATTACAATGTCCAATTAATCGCTATATTTTACTTCGGAAGACCTTAAAACACTTGACCCAAAACGGCAAGAGGAAATGAAAGTTTTTGGATGCAGACATCAACCTTTTTGGAAAGCCTCAATTTTTTAATATTTTAATGTTAAAATTCTATTTGATTTTTACAAATTTAACTTATTAATTTTCATTAATATATATTTTAAAAATCAATAACAATCAACAAATATAAAACTTGTAAAAATTGAATTATATATTTCCAATATTTAAATTTTAAATAATTAAAAAATATATATTCTTTATAGAAGACTGAATTATATATTTCAGTAACTTAATAATTAAAGTATGTCAAAATGGACAGATTTTTTTTTTGGCCGCTGAAAATCGACAGATCTACTATTATATTAGTAAAAACATTGGAAAGTAAACCATTAGAAGACGGACGAAGATGTAAAAACCTCAGTTCTTTGTGTTTAGATTTATATTTATGTGTAAAATAAGCAAAAAAATTAGTTCATATTAATTTTTTTAAAAAAAGTTAATGATAATAGAATTGGAGCTCTCAATAACAAGTCTGATTGATTTAATTTATGGAGAAAAGAGTAGTTATTTTTAATAAATATTAATCATTTAATTTATTCAAAAAATAAACAAATTACAAAAAAATAAATAAATATGTATAAATAATTTACTTAAAATAACTCATTTCTCCTCCAAATGAAGCCGGACTCCTACATACTGACTCATCGCTTTTTGCGATTTTACGCCGTCTCAAGAGTAGTATACGACTATACGTTAAAAGGGGGTAACGTTACGGTGGCAAAAAAAAAAAAAGATTGAGAATTAAGAAGCGAAGACTTACACCATCGCTGCCAGCCGGAGAGATAGTAGAGAGGCTCGGACCCGGAGCTAGGGCCGTGGACGAAGGGCTCGGTGCTAGTGCAGGAGCCTTGCCCTTCACCTTAGCCGGAGCCGGAGCCGGAGTATTCGCCGGAGGAGCTGAGAGAGGAGTGGGTGTGAGTGCCGGTGGAGGAACAGCTGGTGGCGGAGTTGCCGGTGGGGGACTGAATGGTGGCGGAGATGCCGGTGGAGGAGTGGCCGGGGGAGGAGTTGCCCGAGGAGGAGATGCTGGAGGAGGAGATGCCGGCGGAGGAGATGCGGGGGGAGGTGATGCGGGAGGAGGTGATCTAACCGGCGGAGGAGACGATGCTGGGGGAGGCGATGATTGAACCGGAGGAGGAGAAGACTGAACCGGCGGTGGAGAACCTTGGGGAGTGGGTGGCGGCTGAGTGGAGGTAGGCGGGGTAGCAGTGGGAGTAGTGGGGGTCGGAGGAGCGGGAGATGAAGTGGGAGAAGAGGAAGGAGACTGGCCTCCGACGCCGGTGACGACAATGCAGATGAAACCGAGGAAGAAGATGGATTTCCTATCCATCATGTCTTAAGCTACGCACTCTCTCTGCTTAACCTGCGCAGCAAACAGAAGTGAGTAGAGAAGAGAAGGGAGGGTTTGGATGCAAAACGCAGGGGCGGTTTAGGGGCTTATATTGCAACAGCTACCAAACTGATCTGTAGCGTCGGATTGGGTGCGACCCATACGTCGATTTGATTTTTATGCCACACATTCAGCATCTGATTGCCGCGTGGATATCTTTGGCTTATGTCAGGTGCAACCTTACGAAGAGTATTGATCCGGTTTAGATTTTATTTTTTTATTTTTTATTTCATTTTAAAGAATATAAAATATAAAATAAAAATAATTTTGTAACTATCATCTTAAAAATATTATTGAAACTAAAAATGCTAAAAAAAAATCACCTAAATTTGATATAAACTATCTAAATTTTGGGTAATAGTTACTCATTTTAAGAGACAAGCCATCAATCCAAATGCCCATGTTTAGCTTGTTTTACAATGGTAAACCTCATTTACTAGGTTTGCTAGGTTTGTACTATAGTAAATCTCATTTTCTTTTAGTCTAGTGGAAAACCAAACAGACTAAATTATAGAATAAATTATAATTAAGAATTTTAAATTTGTAAACTTTATAGTGAATAACTTTATTATAATGAAGTTTTTGTAAAGTTACAACTAAATATTTTAAAAAATAATTTTTACAAACTTAAGATCTCTAAATATTATTTTCTCTTAATTTTATTAAGAGGAAATGCAATTTTTGTGTCAAGATAAATATTTCAGTTATTTAATTTTTGAATCTTAAAAATATATAATTTAGTCATTCAAAAATTTATATCTTCAATAGTTTTTAAATTTTAAAAATATACAATTTAGTCCTTACTCAATACTTCTTAGTTTTTTTTTTATATGTTCCAAGAACTAACTAGTTAGTAGTGAGTCTAAAACTTTTAAGAATTATATATTTTTAAGATTTTGGGACCAGGAAGTTGTAGTATGTATGTTTCAAAAATCAAACTGTGTGGATCTAAGATTTAGGAACTAAATAATTAAAAATATATTTTTTTGGACTAAAGAAATACATTTATCCTTTATTTTATTTTTCTTATTTAGACATATTTTGGTAAATTCAATTGGACCAACCCTGTTCTGAATAAATTAAAAGGTTTTAGGTAGATCCAATACAAAGACCAAATGATAGCAGTGCGTTTGATATATTTTGTCTTGAACATATTTTTGCTCTTTCTAATTTTATAAAAATCTTCTTAATTTAAAAATAAACAGTGTTATCCTCCGATTTTAAAAAATGAATCAATGTTGTCCTTTAATTCATAATTAATCCAAAATTTTATGTCAAATTTAGTAATATGTTAAAAAATGTCTAGATCAATAAACTGTTAATTTTGGCATCAAACTTTTTATGGATTACGAGATATGGAGCAAAATTGGATCTTTTTTTATTTTTTGTTTTTTTAAAAAGGAAGACAAGATTGTAATTTTTAAATTAGAGAAACCAAATTGAGACTTTTATCAAATCAGAAGGGTTAAAAATGTATCTACGTATATATTTTTAAGTGAAATGCTCTTGTTTACGTGTATATTGTTATTGGTTTGATTTACATATTTAAGATTGATTTTATAAAGAATCTCTCACGGATGCAAATATGTTCGGCACCATGTGTGGTCAAGAGTCTGTTACATAGAAGCAATTTAAGATAATAATTATAATCAAACTAATCAAGGATAACTATGTAAATATATTAGAGATAAATTTCATTAAAATTTATTTATAAACATATTTTATTTGCCTATTTATAATTAACTTATTTAGGTATATTTAATAAACTGAGTTTATCTCAAAATTCTATTTGCTACTTGAGCATTTTTTTCCTTCTTTATTTTCTTTACTATAGATATTGAGAAGCTAAATGTTAGGAATTTGAGTAATAGGTTTTATATATTATATATCTCTCTCTAAAGTTAACATGATTAATTTAAAAAAAATTGAGAGGCGATCCAAATTTTGGGCATGATGGTAGCTAGCTAGCATGGTTGAGGGTGGGTGATGGTATGATGTCAAGGATTGAGAGAAGCCATGGATCTCTTCTATTCGAAGTTAGGATGATCTCAATCTTAATGAATGATAGGGGTCGACATTGATGGGATCGATGAGATTGATCATGAATATCTACAAGAACTCTTCCTGAGAAAATCCATCCAACAAGGTTCAAATAAAAGTTTGCTATTATGAGGAATGGTGATTATTTACACGGTTTAATAATGTGTGGTTACGAAATTGCTTTCAAATTAGTTCGTCCTCATCAATCACAAGATGTAGCCACTGATCTTTGTGCTTAGATCTCAATAACAATGTGCCCCCATCACTGACGTTCTTTTTGTATGGAAACTCTTGCAAGCAATTAGCTATTATTTCAATCCTCAAAATGCCAGAATTAATGACTTTGGCTATTAGGTCTCGCATGTGATTTAGGTTTTACTTGAAATGATTATTAATCTTTTCGGCTCTGTTTGGTTCAAAGGAGGAGAGGGGAGGGCAGGGGAAGGAAGAGGGTTTAATGAGTTCTTGTTTAATTGAAAGGGAAGAAAAAAGAGAAGAGATTATTGGTTGGTTCAGGAGAGGAGGAGAGATGAGGTAATTATATTTGAACAAATTTACCCTTATGTTATTTAAATTTTTTTTATAAAAAAGATATTTATATCAATATTTTTTTAAAAAAATTATGAATCCCAATCCATTTTTATTTTTAATTCCTGATAGAACAAAAATTTTATCTTAATTTTTATTAAATGTTAACATATTAAAAAATAAAAATATTAAAAATTTTGAGGGATAATAAAATAAATTATAAATTAAAAAAAATTTCTCCCCTCCAAAAACACCCATCCAAACACACCCTTCAAGTAATTTTGAAAGTGCATTTTATCTTTTTTTATTAATTGAATTAAGCCCGTTTAAATATTTCAAAGCAAATTAGGGTGATTCTACTTGGTTTAATCTAAAAAATGGGCTGAAACATCAGCCAACTTAATTATGTTACGGGCCCCAATCTTTTCCTATTGTGGAAGAAAGGAGAGGTAACACGATTTGTTGTGTTCTTCAAACAAAAGATTAATCATTTTTTTACTTAAAAAAATTTATTTTTTTTCCTTAAATGTCTTCTACTGTGACAGCACGGCATTGTCAGCAAAGGATTTGTTTTCTTATGTCACTGCCTAATTTCTGGCTGGATTGATCTAATCAGCTGGTTTAATTTGAATTTAATTTAAAACTTGATTGGAGAACACATTTTTATTAATTTGGGTTGTGTACTAATTAATGACAAGTACTGATACAATTATCTCCAGAGGTTTCACTGTTTTTGGCATTTTCTATAATTAAGTAGGAGATGTTGTTAATGATATGTAGGACAGAAGAGATGAAATGTTCTAATTTTTTCAGTTTGCCCTAACAAACCCACTTTGAATTATGATGGCATGCATGGCTGTAATTAACCACTAAAATCATCATGAGGACACGTGCTAACTTCTTTTTACTAATTAATTAAGAAGGCTAACTGTTTCTTAACTTTTTAAGGATATTTTCTTTTAAACTACTACAACACTAGGGTTGGGAGAGAGTGGGAAGGAATAAAAAGGGTTAAGAGGGATTAAAAATAAATCTAAAAGTTATAAAGCTTAGGTTCAATTACTCTTTGCATTTTTTTAGTTTCATTTAAATTTTAATTTAATCTTTACAATTTGAAAATTTGTAATTAAATTTTTATAATTTCAAAAATTTTAAATTTAATCTTTATTATTTAAAGTGCTACTTTAGTACTTTAAATATATAAATAATGTATGTGAATAGAAAGACAAAACGTAGATAATTAAATGAAGTTAACCCATATGTAATATGTAATATGATTTATATTAAATAACTTTGAAAATTTAGCTTGATAACTTATACATATTTAAAGTATCAAACTACTTAATTGGCTATATCAATAAAATTTAACGCAAATTGACAAAAGTTTAATATTAGATAATCACAATAACTAAATTAAAAGTTTTTGAAATTATAAAAATTCAATTATAAATTTTTAAACTATACAAAAAATAATAATTCAACCCACAATTTACACTAACAAGACAAAATACTAGTTTACTTAGAACACTATAAAATTCACTTTTATTCCATACTACTTGTTAATTTCTTACGGTCAAGGGGAGGATTTCTCACATGACAATTATATAAAGAAAAAAAAATTATAGACATTTTTTTATATATTTGTTATCAAATTATTTAATTAAAATATGATAAATATATAATTTTAAATAATATGATGACAAGTGTATATACTTTTTTTTAAATAATTGTATAGTTTTTTAATTAATTTATACACTTGTCATAATATTATTAAAAAACTATATATCTATCATACTGTAATTTAAAATTTTAATAATAAAAATATAAAAAATTATCTTTTTTAATTAAGTCCAATCCTTACATAAATCTATTCTCCAATTAGTCATATATGCCCTGGGAAAGAAGAGGCCAGGCAAGTAGACCCATCATGTGTTTGCAAAACAAGAATAAGAATATGTTGGATAGGAATCATAACTCAATCATAATCTGTTTTTTACCTTTTTGCCCTAAACTTTGCTAAGACATTGAAAATATATGTTCTAAATTTGAGAGATGTGAATAAAAAATAAAAAATATTTATTATTAATGTCTTGATTAATAATATTAAAATAATCTATTTTTAATATTGTCTTATGTATAAAAAACCATGTGAAAATATCCAAATCAATTAAAAATAAAATGGCATCATTACTTGAAAATTTCTTCACTAATATTATTGGATTAATTGCATTATATATGCATGCAAGTAATAAGAAAAAAATGGAGAGATTTGGGCAGAGTTCCTACGCAGTGTGCATATTATTATTGAAATTGGAACGGGAAAGGGAATTAATGGGGAGATATGAAATGGAATAAGCATTTCTATTACAGCACTAATTGGTTGTATATATCTCGTATGAATCTTCGTTATACTTAAGTAGGTAATATTGAAAAAATATATATAGTTATGGAGTGTGATTCAATAAGTAGGAATTTTTTTAGTTAGCATGATGTTTTAGATTTATATTGTCACGTTTTAAAAAAATATTGAGTAAAATTGAATCACAATTAAGACTAAATAATTATAAATTGAGTCTTCCAAAAATTGACAAGATCGCAAGGTGGTTCATGATCATTAATTCTATTGTCATTATGAATTAATATGAATAGGGGTGTGTATGTGTGTGTGTATATATATATATATATATTCCAATTACATGTGGGGTCATGTGCTCATGGCATTGTGTGAATTATACGCTAAGTTGGAGATGAAAGCAAGAGCAGGTTGGTAAGGTGGAAATGAAGCTGGCTGTCTCATGAGGTCCTAGTGAGCTGTCCGTGAGTGAGAGGCTGTCCGTGAGTGAGAGGACCCAAGCACACCTCAATTAGTGATACTTAATATACACTATAATAAAGTGTCATTTATATGGCTAATAGATGGATAAAGCAGAATAATATATATGGCATGGTCACAAGATGAAGCACGGGTTGAAATCTTAGATGGGAAGGTGACAACTGAAACGAAAAGGGTCAAAATTGGACGATCATTCTCGCTAACTGCGTGGAAGTCTCCATGCATCAAGTGGAAAGTGATTATTATTATTCATATATGACTTAACAATGGTTTAATTAATTAGGAAATAGTGATGGTAGGACATAAATAAGTTCAATCGTTGCAAGGAAAGCATTCATTTTTATTTTACAATAATATTAGGAGGTTCTTGCTCAACTTGCTTCTGGTTTCCAAGGATATATTCACACTATCAGAGGGATCTAACTCTCCAGTGTTTGGGACTTTGTTTGCTAACTTTCTTAATGCCTAAGTTTATCGGTTGGAGCATCTGGATCCAGCGCATATGATTCAACAATGCCTGCCACAGCAACACATAATATCCCAGCATAGTTGTAATGTTTTTCTTTTTTCTTGATAATACATTGGAGGGATCGTTCCTATGATTATAGTTTAGTTCTGTTGTAGGTCTATTTTTCCTATTTTTATATATATCATATAAAGACTATGATAAAATTTATGTATAATTTTTAATATTTATTATCATATTTTTAATGAAAATATATTAAATATATATATTCTTTATATTTCATCCTGGTTTTTTTTATAAAAAATTCTTTATATATATATATATATGATAATTTATTTAAAAAAGTCTAATAACAAACCTCCTAGAGATTTTACCTAAACCGCAGTCATAGACCAGTTGCGAAAGTGGGATCTAAAAATGGGAGTGCTCACAACCCATCATTAAGAAAAACGTTTAGATAAATTTGATTTATAAAAATAAATAAATAAAAATTAATTATAAATTAAAAAACATTCAGTATATTTGATACAATTTTAGTAGAATTCATTTGTAACATATATATAGTTTTAAATTTATGTATTTGTTACAGAAAAAAAGAAGAAGAATAAGGCATTGGGGTTTGAAATTAAAGAGCGAGAAAAGAAATCGAATTTATGTATATCACGACTGCTGACATTTATGTTTAAAGAAGATATCACCTATATGAAACTCTTAAATTAAATCTTTATCTTTATAATAAACTATATTTATTTAGAAATCTCCATCAATGATTAAAGTTGAACTTTGATAATGAGTTACAGCCATCATCAAAGCCCCCTATGGTCTCCATTTTATGGTGGGGACTTCAGCTTTTGATCATTTGTTGTTGGTAAAGAACATGATCATTTGGATTCACATGTCTTGTTCTTTTTCCGTGGGATGAAAAGAAGAGGTAAACCTCATCGAAATGGGAATCGTATAGTAGTGAGGAAGAAAAAGTGATGGCCATCGGAAGACTTTGCTTTCAAAACAATCCAAATTTCATGTCAACTTTAGTAAACATGATTATCGCTAATTCTTGGATCATGCATCGATTATGATAATTTCTAGGGTGGCATATATATTATGATTAACGATAAAAGTTGACGACTTTGGAGTTAATAATATAAAAGAAATTATAGCTTTTATATTATAATTTTTATAGAATATAATTTTTAATGACTGAAAAATACATGTCTTACTCGTCTAATCCCTCAAAAATACATATTTTATTTTAACTCACTACTTGTAGTTCCTCATGAGTCAAAGAGAGTGAAAAATAAGATAAATATATATGTTTTAAAAATCAATAGGTAACGAGTATAAAACTTTGAAAGATTAAATTATATATTTTTAACATTTACAAGGATGAAATTGTCAAGAGGTGTATATTTTAGGACAAACATTAGATTTCCACTTTCTTTTTTTATTTTTATTTTTGATAGAGACATTTCCTCTGGTTTTTATGTATTAAAAATTCTACAGGGTCTTTATCTATTGCACAGTAACTCGAAAATTATGCATTATTTCTATATCATTAAATTTAAGTTATTTTTATAACTCATTCACATATATTATTGTATTACAAAAACCTATTTGCAGTTCATTATTTTGTATTAAATCAATGATAAATAAAGAGGTGTAAATTTTTTATATTTCACACAACTCATCAAAATTGAAATAAAAACCAAAAGTAAAAAGAAAAAGTGATCGGGTTGACTATAGAAAAGGTTAGACTGATTTTTTACTCAATAGATTTTTCACCCTCTTAAGCATTATAAGTCATTTGTTTGAACTTTGATTGTTCCCAAGGTTTCTTGCGCGTTGAAGAGTTATTAAGTTATATGTTTATCAAAATTTTCAATGTCATTTTAAATACTAATTTTATCAATTAAATTAATGAAAATTGATGTCATGTTACAGATGGACTCATGTCATTATGACATGCTAAAGTGAATTATACATACATGGATTTTTCACTGCTTAATCTCATAATCCTATAATCCTATCTTCTAAACAATATCATATATTTTTCTATCTACAACCCTCTATTATCAGGCAAATACTCCTCTTTTAAGTTGAAAAACAAAGCTCATAAAGTTTTAATTTAGAACTTAGGGTTTGATCTGTACACATATATTACATGTCATCAATTTTTGTTAATTTGATAAACATATTAGATAAAACTGACACAAAATAACTATTTGAAACAAAATTGGAAATAACCTTAAATGTCAATAACCAAAAAGATAGTGTTACCAAAAATGAATTAGCTAAGTGCAACTCATGATAAAACTTGAACCATTATTACACCAAAAAATTGAAGAACATTGGTTAATTACTTGGTAGTTAGTGTAATCACAATATGGAATGGGATGAATAAAAAAAGAAGTTTAAATTCACTTTCAAAATGTGAAGCCCAAACATCTAAAGGTGTAAGGCTCCTAGGGTATAAATGAGTATTTATGTAAAAATAAAATGAAAAAAATAAAGTCATTAAATATAAAGTATAACTTATAGTATAAATGTTTTTGCAAAGGTCTGGTCTTAATTATGAATAGACATATTTTATAGATGTAATCACCTTTTAGATATATTATTATTTGGTAGTACATAAAAAAACTTGATATGTATCTAATAGATATTTTTATAGTCTACCTATACATCTCACAAGATAATGAAATTTATATAGAAATCCTTAAAAGATTTAAAAGGCTAGAAGCAAGTAAAGGTTCTTCGAAAATTTGTTCAATATGTTTACATAAATCATTATATGGATTAAAATAAACTAGACGTTATGTAGTATAATCATCTCAAGAAATATTTATTGAAGGAAGGTTCTAAAAATGACTTAATTTGCCAAGTATTTTTATTAAAAGATCTATATTAGAGTTTGTCATATTTGGTATATATGTTGATGATTTAAATATTATTAAAACTTTTGAAGAGTTTTAAAAGGCAAAAAAGAATTTAAGATGAAATATCTTGAAAAATAAAGTTTTGTTTCATCTTACAAATTGAGCAATTAACAAATGAAATTTTTTTTATTAATAAACTTATATTAAAAAGATCTTAAAGTAATTACATATAGTAATGCACATCTACTAAGTATCTCATTGGTTTTAAGATCATTAGACGAGAACAAGAATCCTTTTCATCCTTAAGAAGATGATAAAGAATTTTTTGATTCTGAAGTATCATATCTTAATGTTATAAGAGCATTAATATATTTTTCTAATTGTACATGACCTAATATTGCATTTGATGTAAATTTGTTAGCAAGATTTGGTTCTTCTCTAATAAAAAATATATTGGAATGGAGTCAAGCATTTATTACAATATCTTCAAGGGACCATTGGCATGGGTTATTTTATTCAATTGAATTTAGATCACAATTAATTGATTATATAGATGCAAGATACTTATCTAAGTCATATGAAACTAATTTTAAATAAATTATTTATTCACATGTAGAGATACTATTATATCATAGCATTTTATCAAATAAACTTTAGTTGTTACTTCTTTAAATTATATAAAAATAATTGCAATGCAAAAAACAAGTCAAGTGCATGTTTGAGTAAAGTTGGTGATCTAACGTATCTAAGAGATGCGTGGTTTAATTTTAGGGAAAAATATTCTAATAATATTATTCAAAGATAATGTAGTATGCATAACTCAACTAAAAAGAGAGTTCATTAAGAAGATAGAATGAAATATATCTCACTAATTTTTTTTACCCATAATTTTTAAAATAATGGTAATATAACAGATTTATTCATATAATAATTTGGTAGATTTGTTCACTAATACATTACTAATCGCTACATTTAAAAAGTTAGTGTAGAGTATTGAGATATGCCGATCTAAAGGCATTAAGTGACATTATCATTAGAGGGAAGAGTCGTTGTATTTTTTTTCCCCTTCAACCAAGGTTTCATCCAACTAGATTTTTATGGTAAGATTTTTATTGAGATAGCTTACAATAAGTATTATAAATAATGTGTATTCTTTTTTTTTAACTAGATTTTTATATCTTATGGTTTGTCCTAATAAGGTTTTAACAAAGCATGTTGTTTATTAATGGACATTCAAGTGAGGATGTTGTAAATGATATAGCATGTGGATATCTATAAACCTCAAAAGAAATAACTCTTAAGGATTAATTCTCCCGTTTAATAGCATAAATCTTATAGCTTTGAAATGATTTATATTATATAATTATATAGATTAATTTTTTTATTTAAATTATATAAATTTATTTTTATATAACCTTTAAATTATTATATAACCTTTATTTATGGACTTTCAACCATAAATTTATTTTTATGGTTGAAAGTCCACAAATAAAGGTTATGTATAAAGCACAAAGTATTCAAATAAATTAAAATTATTTTCTTCTTTCTCCTTTTAATTTTAACTTTTGCTCTTATTATATTTATACATTTTTCACTAATTTTACAACACCAACCATTTTAATTTTTTGAATATTAGCTCAGTTTTATAAAATGACCTTAAAAGACTATGAATATTATTCAATGTTTTAAATAAAAATTATTTATGATTTTAACATCACATAATTGCATTAGTTAAAATCAAGATCGAAAATATTATATAATATAATTAAGTGGTAACAAAATAAATCTCAATATCTTGAATGAAAAGTTAAATCACAAGTTGATTTATAATCAAATTACATGGGAAAAACTTCAGTTTATCCAATTTTCAAAATATTATGCAACAAATTGTAATGATTAATCTATTAACATAAAGTGGGTATGGTATAAAAATAAAGTTGAGGAGAACATAAAATAAAAGAGACGTGTTTGTAGGGAATGTTTTGTTTAAAGGTAGATGTTACTTTGCAGCCTCCTTTTGTTAGCTCGTTGATTTCCTTTAGCAAGGTTATGTGATCTGATCATACTATTTATTGTGCTTTCCGTCAATCAATAGTCTTCAACCTTTTCTTTTCTCTGGCTACTTTGATTGCTGCTTTATAATTATCTCCATATATGATCTTAATTAGGAGTAATGTCCTTGTTCTTCAGCTCCTCAATCTTTCTAGGAGCTTCTGGGTGTCAGTTAATATTATGTCTTATCCATGGTGAAAAGAAAAAGGAAACATGTCTTTGAAGATAATTGAAGAGGTGAGAGATAGTGATAATTAGGAATTAAGATTTAATATTGAAGCCAGGTGCAATTTATTACAATTAACATAAGGCTACTTACACCTAACATGACATTGAGTGGCTATATATAAGAAAAAAAAATTCATCTTCCACACTTATGTTAGAGGCTCTTTAGTACATAGAAAATTTAAAAATGAAAACAAAATAAAAAAGATAATTTTATAGATGAAAAATAATTATTGTACCATTATTTTAAAAAATAATAAAAAAATAAATACTAGTAAATAATAATTTTTAAAATATAATAAATATTATGTATAATTTTATTTTTTCATTTCATTTTTTATTTAGATGCTAATTATGTCATTCGTGTCTTATATATAACATTTATTAATTTATTTTTTTATAGGAGATCACAGTTCCTGTTATTTTGCATTAAAATTGTGGCTTAATTGAATTTCATTTTCTTTTAACTTGTTCATATATATGATTTTTTTTTCCATATAGCATGTTTTTTTTGTCTAAAAATAAAAAATGATGAAATTTGAAATAACATATTTATTAATGGGATTAATCAAAAAATAGGTAGAAGGGTTAATCCATGAAAGTTGAAGAAGGATTTTTTTTATTTTTAAATTTCGGAGAATTGTTTGTCAATGATTCAAAATTAAAAAGGTAAATTGGAATTTTACCCTAAATTTTATTGATTTTTCTTTCTAAAATGTCAACGAGAAATGTAGGGAATAAAATTTTCCCTCTAATCTCATTTTTTATAACTTGTTTGGTAGATAAAATGAAAAAAAAAGATTTTTTTTGAAAAATATTTATTATACTAATATAATAATTATTTAACTGTATTCATTTTAATAAATACATATTTTAAAATAAGGATAAAAAATTATTTTTTATTTATAAAATTATTTGTTATTTGTTATTTTTATGTTTAATTTTTTTTAATATTAAACGAGTGTTTAAAATTTTGAGAATCTCCTTTGTATGGAAAAAGAAAATGGTCATTGGTGTCACCGTCAAACAGTACATAATAATTAAGGGCAAAATCTCTACAAAATTGAAACTATATTTTTTTCCCTAAAATTTATGGTTATAATCCCCATTTCCTTTTGCGTAAAAAAAAAAAAGCCCCTTGATGGGGTCAGAAGTGATTCATGAATTTTGAGACGGATTTTTATTTTGGGTCACCGCTTTTGGACACATAAGAAAATGCTTTTTCTTTCGGTCGAAGACACATTTTCATATTTTTGGTGTCGAACTCGACGGGACATTGAGATACGTGGAAATCACAAGATTGGAGTTTAGTTTGGGCTAGGAGGCCCAAAGTACCAAATTCTTGAGTAGTAAACCCTTGCAGTCCAGTTTCCGCATTTTCTTTGGCCCAATATTGTATTTTTGGACCACTATGTAGCCCAATTCTAAAACCATATGTCATCAGTAGTTGATACTTTACACTGACCAATGTGAGTGACAAAAATTAAAAGATAAATTATACAAATATTTTATGAATTTTGTTAAAACTACATAAACTTTCTTTCTATTTTTCAAATTAACACAATTTTTTTAAAATTTTATAGAAATTACTCATACTTCTCTTATATTTTCAAAAACAACACAGACTATGTTAAATTTTATTAAAATTATACCGCCTTTATTTTTATTTACAAAATACATACAAATCTAAAGTAAAAATAGAGAAAAAGTTTTTATAATTTTAACAAAATCCAAAAGAAGATTGTATAATTTACTTTTTGTTTCATGGTAGAATTTGAAAATAAAAAAAATATAATTTCAATAAAATTTAGAGGACAACTATGTAATTTTAATAAAATTTTAAAAAAATTTGTATTGATTTTGGAAATAGAAGAAAAGTTTGGCTAATTTTAATAAAATTTAAAGAAAATATGTGTAATTTAATCAAAATAAAAAGAGTTTACAACCAATGTTATGACATTTAAAAAAAAGAAAAAAAGAAGAAAGAAAAAAAAAGAAGAACGACGGAGAAATGGGAAACAAGTAAGGCGTGAGAACAAACCAAAACCTACTATTGGGCTGATTGTAGCCCATGGAGTTTTTCTGACCTTTTGTTTTCAGAAATATCCTTGATCTTGTGTCTTTTCCTTTTTCCTCGCCATTGTTTTCATTTTATTTGAGGGGAACATAATGCAATTTTGAACAAGAGAAATGTGCTTTTCGGTAGTGAATATGCTTTAATTATGGTTTTAAAATTTTAGAAATATATAATTTAATCTTTCAAAAAATTTAATTTATTATTCATTAGCTTTTTATCAATAAAGAAAAAGACAATCGTACATACTATAAGAATAAATGAATAATAAATAAGAAATTATTAATAATTGAATTACATATTTAGAAATTTAAAAATTAAATAATGAAGACGTATTTTTTAACAATAAAAGACACATTTTTAATAAAAAATTAATTTTTTTGGGTTAAAAAAATCTTAAAAATCTGAAGGTAGAAGAAGATCTACCGCGTCCTGCTTGCGAGATGAAGGGCATTTTGGTAAATGTGGGAGGCCTGCGAGGGCTGAAAAATTGGGATTCGCATTAGGCGCATCACTGCACGCCAAGACTCACTGAAGTAGCAAAAGGACATCATAATCATCCTCATCGTCTTTCCCCACTCTCCGCCTTACTCTATCCTTTCGTCCGGAGTAACTAGACGACATGGCTATTCTATCATCGGGCCTCTTCTCCACCTTCCTCGGCGGCGAAACGGCGTCGTTCGCCCCTCTTTCTCACAGCGTGTTCGCTCGTCCTCCTGCTAATTTGCGCGTGGTACGAAGTGTCACCTCCGCTACTGTGTCTCAACCTCCTACCGGGAAGCAGCCTCGAGGTATCATGAGGCCCCGCAGAATCTCCCCAGAAATGCAAGCCCTCGTTGGGGTTCCGGAAATTTCTCGAACCCAAGCTCTCAAGCAGATTTGGGCGTACATTAAGGAGAACAATCTTCAGGTGAAACATCTGCTGCTTCTTCTTCTTTTTCATTTCCCCCTTTCATTCTTCAGTTGCTTAACTTCATGCTGTGGTTTTAAGTTTTAACTTTGAAGTACTCGTTGTTCCTGAAAGTTGAGGCCTTTTTCAATAGTCTGGTGTCGGTTTGCCTGTTTTGGAGTTTTTTTTTTCTCCCCTTTCTCTCTTTGTACATTAGGCTTTCTTCTGGCGATTAAACACGCGCCATTGCTTAAAATGAAACTCTCTTTGTCTCTGTTAACGCTTAATTTACTCCATTTTAATGTACATATTTCGCATTACTACCCAGTTGGTCATTCTTTTTTGCATTTTTTAATTACAAGTAGGGTATTCTGGGGTTTTGCCTAGGTTAAGACCCCTCCCTGTTGATTCTAAGGGCACATTTGCTACCGTGTATTCAGGATTTAACTCAATTGAATTCAGGTTATAAGGAGAAATTCTATTTCCTTTTACTAACTGAGCTAACCCTTTGGGTGGTGAATTCTTTTGATGCCGTTATATATTGACGATTGTATAAAATGGTTTTAAGTTCATTTTTTTAATATGTTGGGTGATTCAACGGGTCTATGTCAGCCTTCTATCCGCTGTATAGTGTAAACTTGTAAGATTTATCGACTCTCCGGTTGGAAAGGTTGTATAGGGTTGTCTGATACTTAGATTTCTTGTTGACTTAGGACGCTTTTGGGCTATTGTTTGGCAAACATTGAAGAATTGTGTCATTGACACATTTTCCATGTGTACTTAAGAATTAAGATCCTATTGGTCTTTCGGGTGGGCTGTAGTTTCTGATTCCTTGAGAGTTGTATTGTTAAATTGACCTTGTATGTGTTTGAGTGTTAAAATCGATGGCTTTATATTTTTGTTGATGCAGATTTTGTTTTAATGGAGGGTTTGCATGTTTCTTTTGATCAATATCTGTTCTAATTGCTGCTCCTTTTTTTCAATCTTGGAGGAGATGTAGGTCTATGCAATGGTGGTATATATATTGTGTTCATGTCATTGTTAGCTTCATGATTTTATTTTCTGCTGTCTGTGTTCTTGGCTAATTTCTAGTTCTGAGAGCAACAATGGGTTAAAGTTATACTATTTCAGGTACATTATGTCTAAGAATTCTCGCTCAACATCCCTTTTGCTATTTGAGTGGATTGAAATTATTTATTGAGTGTTTACCTTTTTGATATCTTTGATAATCGCATGTCAACTTCAAATTTGTAGCTTTGGTTTATTTTCTTTTTTATTTTTTGTGTGAAAAGTAAATTGTTGGTTAGCTGATAATAATATAAAATCACAGTGATAGTTGGGTTTTGAAATCCTTTATGTATGACATGCTATCTTGTCTTAATATTTGTATTTAACTTTTTTAGTTTAGTTGCTATCACAAGATGTACAAATTTGGATGGCTTATGTTTGCTCATTCTGATTCTGCAGACTAGTTTGAATTTATCTCTTGTTTGATTTGGTCTTGTAGGATATTTAGTCTGTAAGTTGTTAAAATATATATCAAGTTTTTGTTTGTGAGAATTTATCAATTAGGGAGATCTTTTGCAGTTTCAAGGATTCTTCCGTCTATAGGATGTGCTCACTTGTTTGATATGTATTTCGGTGTAAATGATTCTGTGTTTAGCAAGTTAATATAGCATGAGTTGATTTGTGAATGGCAATATTATATTATATTTGGTGATATTGTCTTTGATTTGTTTATTCGACTTGATCAAAATTACTTGTTTACAGGAATTAGCTGTATCTGATTCTTTCAAAACCTTTATGGATACTTCAATGACTACTAATTATACAAGTAGGCCTGGACTACATGTTTTATAGCACTTTGGTACATTCATAATGGTTGAACCTATCATTTTAAAAAAGTAATAAGTTACATTTAATCTGTCATGGCATGAAGCTGTACTTGATCTGCTATTTTCTCTTTAATGGCTTGATTTGTGCTCTTTCTCTGAATTATCTAAATATCCCTTTCTTTTAAGTTGATATAAATATGGTTGACGGGGAGGTTCTGTAGTCAAAATTTGGAGTCATCTAGGATACCTGGGCATCCTACGTGGCTTAGATATAAATACTTGAAACAACCTAGGCGCAGTTTTTTCAGGTGCTTGTTATTAAGTTTTTTTGGGGGAAAAAATGACACATGGTTGTTTTCTACAGTTCAGAATTACATGATTGCCTTATTTACAAAATTACTCCCACGTGTTATATTTTCATTGGAGAACCTGAAAGGAAACTTTTGAAAAACCTTGAGGCCATTGCCAGTAGAAGTGCATTGCATTGCATTGTTATATATGAGAATTATTCTGTACTTCCATGAATCTGTAGATTTCTGTATGTGGTATTTAATTTTCTAACTCATTAATGCATCATTCCAAAAGTATAATCAATTACTAGTTTCCTGCATTTACTGACGAATTAATCTTTTCATATTAGTCCTCACTTGGTTGCTCCTTCAAATTCTGATAGGACCCTGAAAACAAGAAGATTATCATCTGTGATGAGAAGCTGAAGAAGATATTTGGAGGGAAAGATCAAATTGGGTTTCTTGAGATTGCTGGATTGATCAGTCCTCATTTCCTCAAATGAAAGCAAGTGAAACTAGTTCTGAAGCTTGCCAATTGTTCATGAAGATAAAACCGTCTTTGTGTGCAGGTCATATGTTTTGGTTATGAAACAAGTAGAATTTAAATATTATGTCCTGCCATTTAGTAGCCTTAATTTTGTTTTCCCCTTTTCTCTACAGAACAAGCTTTTGGAGTTTTGTTTGAGTAATGTAGGCTCTTCAACAGGCGTTAGTACTACGGTGTAGGTTTCTATTTGACATCTTACATGGTTTCTTATAAGATCTCAAGTTGCATTGTGGTGCTGATTTCGTTCTATTTGATCCTGATTGCAAAAGGCTAGTAATTCAAATTAATTATGAATAGATTTATAAAAGAAGCATGTTAGAATAAGGAACTGTTAAGCATGTTAGAGGTAGGAATTGTTAATCTGTTTTTTTTTTTCCGATTATATAGTGAGGGGAGGAGATGGGGTTCGAACCCTGGACCCTCTGCCTAGGCATTGCCATTATGGCCCAAAGCCACTGGCTTAATCGGGTTATTTTAGTTGTTTAGATAATGGTTGAGAAAATTAGATTGAACTAACTTATCAGTTTTGGTTTAATTGATTTAAAATTATTAGGTAAAAAATCGGTTAAAAATTAGTGAAATTGTAAACATTGGGTAGGTAATAAATTGATTAAAATTTGGTTTTTGTTTTTGTTTTTTTCCAAATCTAAATAAAAAATTTGGTTTGTGATATTTATTATATTTTGTTCAATTTATTTTATATACATTTATTTTTATATATAAATACTTTATCTGATTTTATATTTATTTTAGATATTATTTTACGATATATATTTAATTATAAAATAATTTATATTTATATTTTTTATATATAGTTTAAAAAAACATTTTAATTTTGTTTTAATCACGTTAAGATTATTAAGATATGAATATTTTTTATCCCGGCTCAATAATTGGTTTTTAAAACATTGGTTTAAATAGAATTTTAAATATATTTTCTTTAAAAAAGGTAGATCAAAAAAATAAATTATAAATTTAGTTTACTTATTTTATAAAATAAGTTAATAATTTAAACATCACATTCATATTAACTTTATTTTTTATAGATAGAGTTTTTAAATTTAATCTTTAAGAAATTACTTTTTTTTAATTTGATCTTTTAGAAGTGTAATCTCTTAATTTAGTTCTATAAAAAAATTTTTAATTAAAATGATCTTTCTGTTAGGAAAAAAACAAAATCTTACATGATGATTAAACAATAATATAGGTTTTATTGATTAAAGAATTATAAATATTTCTCTGAAACGACTTTTGTCCGTGAGAAAATGTTTAAGATCAAAATTATAAAATTTTATCTTTAAAAGATTAAATTAAAAAGAGAATAATTGTTTAGGGATTAAATTAAGAAAAACATTTTTTAAGAATCAGATTAAAAGAAGAATAATCTTTTATAAATTAAATTATTAATTTACTTTATTTTCTAAGACCAAATTTATATAGGCTTTTTTTTTTTCCTTTTTCCTTTTTTCAATTAATCTTGCAGGCTTTACTCTTTCTGGTATCTCTCGTGGAAGATTGATTGAAAGTAATTGATAAACACAAACTCAAAACAGTTGCGAAGACCAAGAAGCATTTGCTCCCCAGTTTACCACTGCATTTATATAACTCAAACACAATGTGTGTATCCTAATGAAAAGTTGTCGCAAATTATGAATCAAGCAAATCAAATTTTGTATTTGGACATTAAATGAAGCAAATCAAGTTTAAAGATACCTTGGTAGCTCTCTAAACCAATTCTAAACACGAGAAGGCCTATAGTTTGGACAGCAACATCGCTAGCTCCTCATCAGACATCTTAACTTCCACGTAAGCTCCCAATGATGCAGCAAGTCTTGCAGCTAATTGATGTTTACACTGCAACACACACACATGATTTATAATAAGTAAAAAATTACATAATATTTTTGTCAATGTTTATATTAAGTTCTCCAATAAAAACATATATTTAAATTTTTTTTAAAAAAATCCAATCATATAATACTAAATTGTAAAAATTATCTTTTATCATATTTTTAGTGAAGAATTTAATTACATGTACCTACAAACTAAACATGTTTTGTGCTCATGGTAATATACAAAAGTTAGAAGCAAGTGAAGATAGCATAGTTATGGAGAAGCAAGGATATGGCCTTACACAAAGCTGTTCTCCTCTGTTCACAACGTCATAGAAGAAGGAATAACAGGAGCAGAAGTTCTCAGGAAAACACAAATACTCCTCTTTTCTTCGGGATTCTCCCACAACCTGGAAGGGAAGGGAGGTCAAAACGTTATATGAAGTTATCAACCGTTATTTTGGCCTAACTGCTCTTCTTCAAAAGATCTTGGCTAAGCAGTGCAGTTATTTAAGTCCTTATTATAAAGATTTTTAATAGTTATATTACATGTAAAGTTTTTTCTTTTAATAATTCAACACTATTTCCGAAAACTTCAGAGTTTTAGTGAAAGAATATGATAACAAATATCTAAAAATTACATCTAACTTTAAGAATGGATTATTGTTCAGAAAATTCTAATTCTTAAAAGGTTGAACTTTTTTACCACAGTTTGAAAGCCAAAAAGTGGTTCCTTAAATAAAAATATGACAACAAGATATGTTGTGTGCAATTTAAATTTTAACGGATTCTCTTATGCATATTAAAGACTTAGATGCATTGGTGTAATTAGTAATCATCTTTACAATGTGCGAGTATCTCCTTACAACGTGTTAGTAACATTTAATCAATGTACCAATAATAACTAATGATAGCATAAAATTACCAACATAATAACAAGCCTTGCTAATTGCACTGAATCCACCTTAAATTGCTTGTGTTCTGTTTGTATGAGTGTTAGACACTTTCCATAAGACTCTTTTGACTCCTTTTAAGTATCCATACTTTATCCCCTTAACTGACTAATCCTAAGGCAAAATTGGGTTCAAAGTTCCACACTTTCCCACGTTTTCTTGCATAGAGAATGGGAATAATGGAATCAAACCTGGAAGATGGATCTTCCGCTGGGCTCCCCAGAAATCCTCTTGACACCTCTTTGATCCACAATTCTGGTCGCTCGCTCAAAGTTCTTGCCAAATATGAAGTGCAAACTGGGTTTGTGAGCAAATGAGTTAAACACAAGTGAATGCCCATTAATTGGTCAACAAATGATTTCCAGAAAAAAAAAAACAGAAATTTACTGACGTCCATAGATGATCGTCGGTCACTGTTGCCAACACAGTTCGATGACAATCATCAAGTGCCGCGTATGGTATGCAAAATTGAAAGGCCAAATTTGGGTCAATAATCAATATGCTGTACCTGCAACCCAATTAAACAGGTTTTGGAGAGAGAAAGAGAGAGGCGCACCTGAACGTTTTGATTCAATTTCCTTCCACGTTGCCTCTGCTACCAAACTGCTCGCGCTCATTTTCAATTTTGATTTGACTGTGTCTCTGAGTTGAACTACGATTTATAGATTTGAAAGGGCTAATCAATCTCGATTCTGGAATGGATGTTCCAAGCGTGATTTCAAAGGAATAGTCTTCAAGAATACAGGTTGTGTGGGAGATGACATTATGAACTGCTACATGTTCGATTTAATGCCTAAATGAGGAAGGGCATTATAATGATCATGTTACGGAGCAAGTTCGTAGAGTAGTACCTGAGCAGTTTGGAAAAGCTAAGCATATTGACGCCGGCACTCACGATTATCAATATATAGGGAATTCTCGTGGGGAGATGGACTACAAAAATTGAGGACCTAAAAAAAAAATTAAGTAGACACAATCGCTAATCATAAAACAAAACATATATGTTAGACATTATTTCTTTATGATTAGTTAGATTTACTTATCATAAATTGAATATATAAAGATATTTTCATTTTTGTTTATTATTGAATTAAATACAATTATTCCCCACTTTTTTTTTTTACTCTTTTTATTTTTTATTTCCCAACAAGTTTGTTTTTTGCTTGTTGTCTTCACTTTTTTTTATGAGTGGATCCTCTTTTTTTTTTTAAATTGACCATGTTAATTTAAGAGAAAGATAAACACAATGTATGAGACTTAAGTGATAAGTTCCACTTAAATTTATGAGACTTACTTTATTAATATATTCCATGTACTTCATATTTATTTTTATTGAGAGATTATATTTTTAATTTTATTTAATTTTTTGTTTGAATAAACTATTAACATGTTCTGCATCAATTTAGTACATTAAAACACACTTGCATTCGATACCAAACCCCCACACTCACTTCAATTAACTATAGCTAATAAATATACTTCAATTCAAAAAATTGGATCAACACTTGTTTAGGACTTTAATTGAGTTGAACTTCAGAGATTAATGTAATCAGTTGATGTAAATATTTTTTTTTTCCACAGAACTAATTAGATGCAACAAATGTCTTGCAAATACCAAAATAACGATTTATTCTTTTCAACAGTAGTATAGATGCCTTGTTAGTTTATGATTCTTCCCTTATGGTGTTAAAATTAATCTGAATTTTAATTTATTGATTTATGGTATAAAATCTAACTTGAATTTGGTGTTAAAATATGATATTTTATCCTTACACAATTGCATATCAATTTTAATTCACTTTTGTTAGGTACCTATTAAGATATCACCAGCGCTTTTCTCAAACTCCCACTTGTTGCAAACATAGGAAGGAGATCAATATCACCACAAACCAATCAAACTCAATTTTATTCTGTAACGACCTAAAAATCTGAGAAACAAAATTAAGATATCAGCAACCAAAGAAGATACGTCAAAACTATGTACAAGCTTATCTGCATCAGCAATAATTTCTCAGTAACCTTCAGTTACCATCTCTGAAATTTCATCCTTCTTCTAATGGATCCTCTGCCTGCATGTACCTACAATCTTCATCTTCAGCTTCATCTTCATCCATTTCTTAATCCGATGATATCATGTAGTGCTTGGCAAGATCCTTTAAAGGAACTCTAACTCTTCAGACAGCTGTACGGAGCATACTCCGTTCTGCTTCTTCCGCATTTAGGGCGAAAATATCCAAAGGGGCAGTCGTGGAGCCGAGAGCATTTTCCTTAACTTTACAGCTAGACCCCTTTTGGTGATCAAGATACATTACAATAACAGTTATGTCATCATGGAATAGTCTTCTTACTCCCTTGTTAATTTTCTTCATGTCATCATATCTCAACTCTCTCTTCTTTGCTGCTTCCTGAAGAGCAGCTCTCACCAATCTCTTGGCTATTCCCTGCTAGATCCAGAACCATAAGTTAAAATCTATTTAAGAATTCTATAGTACAGTCCATGATCTTTATGAGTATAAAAGCATCTCATGAATAAGAGAAGGAACTTACTGCTCTTGGATATTTGTAAACAATCTCAACTGCTGCTTCATCACTTAATTGTTCCCAAAGGCCATCTGATGCAAATATCAGAAATAAATCTTGTGGCTCAAGCTCCTTGACAACGACTGATGGTTCAGCCGTCATTACAGGACGTTTCAAAGGAACAGGATTTCCAAATTTCTGAAAAAGTGGGTCACGATAACAATCAGGGTTCTTGAGATACATATCGCCAATAGATCTTGACACCTGCAAAACAAAAAGGTTTAGATCAGATTCCCTGACCCTTTCCCTTACAGTTACTTAGGTCCCTGTAAAGTCTGAGACATGCAATAAGAAGGTTGATGTTCAGTTTCTGTCACATTTTGACAAAGTGCTGGATATACATCAAGTTCGTGACAACCATAGAATTGGGTTAAAAAGGGCATGGAGGTGGAAAGGAGAAACGTATATGAATAGATGTACTGGTTTCACTCAAAAGCTGTAATTTAACCGCATTAACACTCCAAGAGACACAGGTAACATATATCAGCTTTCATTTTAGAGCACAGAAGCTATCCCATAAAATGTAAAAGATGTCATTATCATCTTTTAGACCCTAAGAATGTGAAATATATAAGAAAATGCAGAGGCTCTCATCAAAATCTACGAAGATATAGAACATAAATAAAGCTCAGGGGAAACACAGGAAGGTTATTTCATCCACAACTATGATTACTATCAGACACACATTTGGCTACAATGATCATAGACTAGTGCATTGATATCTAGATAGATAACTAGAGTAAGAAAATCAGTCCCTCCATCTTATATTCAACACAAATTTGATTAGGCAGACCTTTGTTAAGCAGATTGAAATGAATGGTGAAGTTAGGAAAAGAAGCAAATCAATGATAAGAAGTGTCATATACCTGAATAATGCCTTTAATTCTCCAAGTTCCACGGCTAAAAACCACAACGTGTGCATCGTCAGGATGCAAGGATTCAACCTCTCTCCTCACCTCCTCAACAGCTACATTATGATCAGTTGACAACCGCTGTGCTACCACCGGATGCTTAGGGTCCTCCAAAGCTCTCCGGCCAAGAACTACTCTAGAGTCACCAAGGTTTGCAACATATAATACATTATCAGAAATTGCACCAAGAAGACAACACGATCCTACTGAAGCAATTTTGGGACTTATGGGCAATGATCGCTTCACCAAGCTCAAGAAATCCTCCTCAATAGCATAAAACGCCTTTTTTATCACATCCACGGATAATCCCCCATTTTCAGTGGAAAATTCTACAAAGAAAGTAACGAAAGACTTGTAGGTCTCCATAGATTCTATTACAGAAAAAAATAATGCTCATAATCATACCAATTGAACCATAAATCACAACATATTCTCTTTTCGCTTCAATTTACGAACCATCAATTGAAATCTTTTAACAGAATTTTCCGAAACGCAGTGACAAAGAAGAACAGCAACAATCAAGGAAAAAGCAAATTACTTTGTAAATAAGGAAAGAGGCGTCTGTTAACGAATCGAGAAGCTTCAGGTCCGCCATGGCCATCGTAGACACCGATGTAGGTGGCGGAGGGAGACGTGAAGACTTGGCTCTGATCTTCGAGACTGGAATTGGCCTGAGCGACGGCGATGGAGAAGTCACCAAAGGCATAGGGCTTCAAGTCGGTGTACCAGAGAAGACCGTCGCTGCCGCACCCACGCCAGCCAAAGCAGCACTCCAGCATGCCATAACACGAACGCATCATCGTGTATATAGATAAAGAGATACAAATATAAAAACTTTCGTGTTTGATGAAATTGAATGGGTTTGTGTGATTCTGGGTTCGGGAGAAATGTGGAATAATTGACTCGTGTATGTAAAACTGAAATGGAAATCACAGAGACAGTTTATGGGTGAAAGTCAAGAAAGAATACAGAGTGGAAAGGGGAAGGGTATTGCCGCGTGTGAACGAGGAAGACGGGGCTCAGATGACGCCTTTTATTCTTCACGCGTACGTTACGTAAGCGCGTTGTGTCCGGTTCTGTTTCCAAAGAAACGTCATCCTGATCTGGTTTTTCAACCCCTTCTTCCTCATTGTATTCAAAAGGCCGATTTCTGGCGAATACTACAACGAGCTTCTACTCCGTATAATACTATCACTTTGTTTAACTTTGTAAAATAGAATAGATCGTTTGAGCTGTTTTTTTTTTTGGTTGATTGGCAAACAAGGCCTCCGTCCCATGAAACAAAATATACATTATCGATGCACGCGACATATTCTGGTTCTAGAGAATAATATATATTATATTCATTATATATATATATATATATATATAATATTCACTATCTATTATGGGTATGACTTGGAGTTGGGTACTAGTTGAATACCAAGTCCTCGTTTAATATATGAGATTAGTTTTTGATGAAATAGAAATGAAAAATAGAATAAAAATAAAAATAAATCTTGTACCTTATATTTATCTTTGGTATGATAGAAAAAAAAATATAAATATTTTTATTTTTTTATATTTGATTAGATAAAAATAACATATAAATAAAATGAGAAGAGAATTAAAGTATCAAAATACCTCTAATTATTACTAATTAATAATAATAATAAATAATAAAATAATTATTTTTAATTACTAATAACAATAATAAAATAAATGTTTAATTTAAAATTTTATTTTTTATTATCTTTAATAAAAAAATTATTTTTTATTTTTTTATTTTATGAAAAGCTTAATCCCTTACATGAAGAGAGCAGAGGAGATTCTCACAAATGCAAAAATGGCTAATCCTATAAAAAGAGATTCCCTGCATACCAAACAACCCAATTGTTGGATTTCATCACCCTCTTCCATTCCCTGCCTCTGATTCTATCATACCAAACGAGGTTTGAGGGAGTTAATTCTATTTAGTTTCTTCTAATTAAATGGTTAGTTTTTCCTATAGATGTGAAGGGAGAGAATTCTTTAATGGACATGTGATGGTTTTCTAATTGTGAAGTTTATATTTGTAAGGCCTTTTGTCTTTTCACACTTTCTATCAAAATCATATCACATCTAATTTATTCTTATTCGTATTGTATACTCCATTTTAATATAATAAGAACGTAATTTATTCTTAATAATAATAATAATAATAATAATAATAATAATTATTATTATTATTATATAGAGCACATAATATAGTATATAACGTATCTTAAACAAAGATTTAAAATTCAAGCACATACGTTACACGAGTTATAATATTTAAATGGGATATAAGTATATTAAAAGAGAATGTTATAATAAAAAATATATTATATTATATATAATATAAAAATAATTTTTAAGAGCCACATTCTCACTACTGGACTCTAGCAATGGAGGGTTGGATTTTGGGAAACAATCGCCACAAAAAACAACTGCCATATTCTGCGAGCTATTTCTTTGATATCTTTTATAGTAAACTAGTCTTCCGATCCGTGTGATGTACGGAGATATTTGTACGTTTTTTGAGAGTTAAAAAAAAGAAATACATTAGGAATAATTAAAAAGATTTAGTGTTAAGTAAATTTTTTTTATTTAATTCATTGAAAGATAAAGTTAAAAAGACATATAATTAATTATGTAAAGAATATAATAAAAAATAACAGTGAGTATATCTTTTTTATTAAATTAAATGTACATCTATTAAAATGACGATATTTTTATTAAATTGAATGTACTTTTTTTATTAAAATTTTAAAAAATTTTAAAACTCACATTTTTAAGTTTAAGTTGTATACGAATCTCGCATTTTTTTTAGGGAAAAAAAGGACTCTTCTCTGTTAACAAAATTATTAGTGAAGCTTATATCTCCCAACGACAGCTGCATTTCTCTCTCAAAAATTTTCAAATGCCTAATAGCAAGATGATTAAAAATGTTAAATTAATGCTTCTAAATTCTTTGGAAAGAAAGTCAGTTTCATAAATTTTATGTGGAAAGTGCCAATGTGGCTACTCCAGCACAAGAGATAAGGTAGAAGGATAATTTTTCAAATGTTGAATAGTGATACGCTGTGAAGTATGTGGTGTGAGCTTAGTCAAATTCATTGTGCGGCCAATGAGTCCAAAGGGACCTAACCTTGATTCAGTAAACTACTGGATCGAGATCCTTCAATTTTGGTCCAGTCGAGTAATGAGGGCCCACGTTTAAAATTTTATTCATTGGGTGAAATTTAACTTATATTTTGTATACTAATAGTAAATATGACTTTATAACATAATAATAGATTTTTTTAAGGAGAAAAAGTTTTACGAAATAGTTTATTATACTTTTGAGCTTATCTTGTTCCGTCGTTAACACGTAAAATTGAAAATTAACATTTTGTCAGAATATCTTTTGCTCTCACGTTCAAAGGACACACAAATTATAGAGAAAAGAAATAACAATGTAATCCTGCAAAGCATACCAACCTTTTACATTCATTTGTTAAGGATAATGTGAACAAATAAAAAATATTTATTCCTTTGGGTAATGTTATTCTGATAATTTTTCTCCCGGGTCAATGATAATTAATGATTATGCAAACTGTCTCTTTACTTACCCCTGGGAAAAAAGAATAGAACTAATCACCACTTTTGTTATTGAAGAAAAATGGAATGGATTATTTTTCTAAAGAAAAAAATTACTTGATTGTAAAACATATATATTAGAAAATTATGAACTTCCAAAAATATATTCGGTTTAGAATTTTTTTTTGGGTAAAAAAATAATCATCCTATAATTTTCTCGTGCATAAATTATTCTGAAGAAGGGCTTTTAATTCTTAAAAATGGAAAGCCACCTTAAATTCTTGAAAAGGATTGTATTGCAACACCAGTAATAGACGTTTTGCTGCACAACGTACCAAGAGATACAAAAGACGATTTTCCAGAAAGTTAATTTTCTATGGAAAAGGCATTCTAGCGTCAAATTTACAATCCCCCGTGGGAGCAAGGTATACATTGGCTCTCCAATATCATCAGTAATTGTTCTATCAAAATCATCATTCTTATGGGAACAAGAAACATAACGCTCTCATTTCATTTAGTTGCAAGTGCAAGCAAGCATGCTAGCATGCATCAAATTTCAGAAATACAAGTCTACATAATTACAAAAATGCAACTTCATAGTATTTTTCACACCCTCAAAACGTACACAGAACGCAAGAAAAACAAACTAGATGTTACGCGGTATGTGACTATTTATAACTATACCTCTTCTACAGAATGGACAGTTCCCACATTTCCGAACCCATGGATCCAAACAAGCAGAGTGAAATCTGTGTCCACACGGCAAGCGTATCAGCTCATCTCCATCCACAAAAGTTTCCAAGCATATGCCACAATCCTGCAGTACTCTAGATTCCAATTCTTTCATTCTTGTTTCCCTGCTGCTAAAGACTTCCATATGCAAACAGTTCATAGCCTCCTGGGTGAGTCCAGGTGGTTTTTTGTTCACTTCCTGGAAGAGCTGGGACCTTTCTATTTGGAAAGTTAACTCAGTTAGTGGGGAGCCCCCAGCTAAACCAGCAGTTGATGATTCACTACTCTCTTCATCGCCGAAGTGAATATGCCTCATATCATCAATATCTAGTAAGCCTCTACCACTTTGCCTTGAGAAAAATGAAGAAAGAAGAAGGTAAGACACCTATTATTGCTAGTAGAACAAAAAAGTTTTCACTTACCACCTAATCATAAAATGACACCAAAAAGAAGCCAAACCAAAGGACACCAATTGTTCTGTCTAAGATATTGGCTCTGTATCAAGCTGTGAAGAGCCGTATCTCTCGCATATCAGTTGCTGAATTTTGTTTTATTTTTTAAGAAAGAAATTGGTCTGGTGCGCCTGAGGTACACATCAAAGTGTATAATATGCGTCTGACACTGATATTTGGATCATTTGTGCATATCGGTGCTTCACAGATTAAGACAGGCACATGAAAATATCAACATTTACACTACTAGCAGCTTTTCTGTTTCACAGATACAGAAATACCATATATCCAGATAATAAGCATTTAATGTTTCCCAGATGCGTCGTGCGCCACAACAAAGTAAGAAAAACAATGCGTCAAAAGCAAACCTGTTTCTAAAAGGAGGTGCCACACTCAACCTCTCAAGGAGTCTGGCCCTCGCATGTACCACATCTATGGGCAGCCTGTCATTCCCAGTCACTCTAGGGCCCCCTCCAATGCTTACATTTTCTACAGCATCGGCAGTGTTTGAAAGAGACCGGCTATTCCTTAGGTCAAATCTAGCTGATTCTCGCTCCTAAGCAAACAAACACAAGAGTTAGATGACCATAATAGTCAAACTCAAACCTCTCTGTCAAAAGATAGACACCCTCCTGTCAATTTTCAACTTACAGAAGTAAACCAATAACAATTCCGTAATGTTTAGGATTTTCAAAAATTTTAAGTATAGCACTTGATCCCTACTAACATAAAGAAGAAAATGGCCACAAGTGTATGCATATTGCCATCTAACAGTGAACAAACAAAAAGGCCTATTCTCTTATGCTACGTTTGTTACACATGAATAATTTTCATGGGAATGAGAATAAGAATGGAAATGAAATACAATTATGTTTGGTATGATATGGAAAAGAATGAGAATGCTATTCCATTTATATGTTTAATTGGATGAAAATAATGTAGAAATAAAAAGGAAAATTTGACAAAAGACCATAATAGACCTAAAGCAAAAAATTGTTTAAATATTCATTTTAAATTGCTATTTGTGGTAAAATAAAATTCCAATATCTTTTAACAAAATGATTTGTACTCCACTGTTCTCCGAGGAAGTTAAGTAGCATTGATTAATAGCTAGGAAACTGACTCAATAGTGATTGGCATAATAACTTCCATTATTCTAGAAATGCAGCATTAATAAATGGATGAGCGCAAGATCGTCTTTTTTCTTTTCATTCCAAATAATGTCTCTGATTCCATCAGAATGGGGTGGCAATCCAATTCCCGCAAACTATGGGAATCCTAATAGCCTGGGAATCCATTCCTTCCTACTAAGCCCATTTTTAAATGGTAAACCTACTCCCATTCCCAATCCCTTCTCCCAATTCTTTCCTACCAAACATGCTCTTAGGCATACGGATAACTAATTCCGTGAAAAACCAAAACTAACTCTAGAGCAAATTCCAGATTAAATTAGTAGCCAATACTCAATAGTGGCTAAAGAAAAGTTATCACCCCCAAGAAGATCAAGATGCAGCAAAATTTACAGGCTATTGAGCCGCGCACTTTGATAAAGGAGTCATGTAGTGATAGCATGGCATTTCAAATAAAAAATTAACACTTTATATTTTGTTGAGTCACCATCTCCATCTTAGTGTTTTGTCATATGTCCCCGACTAGGAATCCTTAAAGTGAGATCCCCTTGCAGTGCACCTCACTCCTCAAGTGAGGCGCACTGCAGTAATTTTTGGTTTTTTGGGTGGGGGGTGGGGATAATTAAAAACAATGGGAAAAGGCTACACTCCACGGATCCTCTAACTTCAGAGGATCCATGTTCTATGTCCCCTACTGGTACACAAAACATCATGCTGAACTCTGGTAGGTGATGATAACACCAATTATAATTAATCAATATGTAAATAAGATACATTATATCCATGGTCTTTTGAGTTACCAAAAACAGAATCTTTCTAGAACAGTTATGCCTCTGCAAATGTTAAAATCACGAATACACCTAACAGTGCCCGATCTAAAGAATCCAATTTGATTAGCTGACTACTAGCACAGAGCTGTCAAATACAAGCTACTAGCAAACAATTCCATAGAGTATTGAACCACAAGCGAGTTTAACAAAACCATTAAAGGGTCTCAAATATCCACACCAGATCGTTAATTTCCTAACTGATCCAGTTTCAAACTTAAAAGACAGAGTCGGATATCCGTAAAAACCTTATTTTAGCTTTATGGAAACTACCCACTTAAATCACAAATCAGATTCCACGAGAATCGAAGAGCTGTTCATACCCAAAGTTGACAGTAGGTGTCTAATTATTCGATTATACGCAAGTTTCGCCGTAAAGAAGTACCAAAGCTCGACCTCTATTCTAAAATTTTACCACCAAATTTTTTTTTTTGAGAAATTAAGGTTACAAAAATGTTTTATTGAAAAAAAAAAAGGCTTACCGCGTACGAGAAACGGTGACATAACCGCCGCATAGGAGTGGACCGTCGGAGAGTCTCACCATCACGCACATCATGCGGATGGTGACGATGGCGACGGTTATTGACATCGAGGTGAAGGTGTCGATCGGGCAACGAATCGAACCTTAGATCGTCAGTGGTTCGCCCCAAACGATACCTCCGATTGTAGAATAGCTCCGAAGCACTCGTCATACACCACTAAACACAAAGCGATTCCTCTGCTTCAGCGAAAATGCCGAGTCTGAGAGGAAGCCGAGCAAAAATATATATACGAGGCGTTAGGAAGGCTCCTGTGAAGTTCGCGCTTCACAGGGATGCTGATGAATTGAAACTGTTTCTTTCCCAACTTTTCCGAGAAAGTGAAGGGAAAAGCCAGGGTTCAACCATGTTCCTTGGCTTCATTGGCCAAAGGAAAAGAAAAAGTTCGCTTTATAATGTTCTGGTGTGTTTTTCCGTAGGTAGTCCTTTCCCGAGTAAGGGGGAGGTTAACAAAAAGAAAAAATATCTTATCTTGAGATGAAAGGATTTTAAAAATTAAATTTTTTTTAAGAATTAAAAATAATAATAATAATCTTTTGCTTGCAATTTTATTTGTTGAAGTGATATCTTTGATTTTTAAAAGAAATTTTAATTTTTGAAATCTTTTCATATCAATTTTATAAAATTACGGTCTCTAGATATTATTTTCCCTTACAAAAGAATTACATCTGAGCCGTCCATTTAAGATCGAATGTGGGGACCATTTTAGCCATTTATATAGGAAATACATCTTATCTTATCCGTACGAGCCACCCCTAATTACGATCTTTGCGTCAGTTTTAAAATGTCACAAAAACATCTCCTTGATTTCTTCGCATTAGGATCCTCTGCACGCCGTGACATTAAGCGGATTTTCACATTATTTATTTATTTATTTATCTATTTATTTTACTCTTTAAAATTTAAAGTTTAAAATAAAAAATTATAATTGTGAGGATTAAAAATTTAACTGCATGAATTAAAAATTTGACTAGACAATTAAATTTTAACTATAAGAAAAAATTATACTTAAAAAATTTTAATTAAATAGTTAAATTTTTAGTCTATTCAATTAAATTTTTAATCTTCACAATTATAATTTTTATTTTCTATCTTAAATTTTAAACCTTAAAAAATTAAAATATAAAATATAAAATATGAAAATTTAATTACTGCCCCCCATGCAGTAAGATCTACAACAGGGGATCCAGACTCAATTTCTTCAACAAAGAAACAAGATTGATCCATCAAAATTGTAATTATGATTTTAATTCATGGGATAAAATATATTTTCCCGTTTGATCTGTTGAAAGGCTTCTTTACTTAGTGTCATATTAACTCATCAAGCAGCTCTTAATTAAATTATGAAATATTTCTCAAATATTCATTTAATTTTTAATTTAGTTCATATTAATAAAAAAAAATCGTAGTTGGATCTCTACTCTTTGTGGTTTTAAAAATTAAGTAATAATCTTATGTTTTCAAGATTATCACATTCTTTAGTTATGACTCATAATACAATAGTTATTGAATGTTATTAAATATGGAATAATATTTTGCCTATAATCATATGCATTAATTACACAAAAATTAAATTATTTTTTTAAAAACTATTAAATATTAAATAAGTTAATATTTAAGTAATTATTTAATAGAATATTATTCTATATTTAATAATTAATAGCATCATAACTAAAGAATATAGCATTTATGAGAATATATGGTAATCACTCATAATTTTAATTTAATCCTTATCATTAAATTTCTATCTATGTGATATTAAATTCTATTGACGCCATTAATCATGATAAACATGCATAATTCCTCATGCCAACAAAAAGAAATAAAGATAATATCCTACTCATGTGTGTGGTATAAAATTTTGACTACATTAAATAACTTAATAAACATAATATCCTATAATTAGATATACAATTAAAAACTGAAAAAAATTTCATTTATTTACCATGATTTTTACCATTATTTAAAAATGAGAATTACAAAACGAAAAGTATATTATTAGTTATTCCTTAAAAATAAATAAAAATATTTTTGAATAAACTGTAATATATTTTATGATATTTTATTTGTTTTATAAAATTTACTTTTATAATTAATATAAAAAGAAGCTTTGTCTTTAAAAATATGAGTTCAATCAAAATATTAAAAAGATAGATACAAAATTTTAGGAGATATATATATATATATATATATATATATATATATGCGCGCCGGGGGGGTGGGCGGGTTGTGTATTTTAAATGAAACCACTGCCCTAAAATGCTAAACCTCGGTCGGTCCTTGCCTGTATGACCTTCACAATTCATTTGTTCTATCAGATAGAGCTTGCTTTAGTTAGATTATAACATTTAAAGCCACTTCTCACAAAAAAAGTTTATGGACTACAGGTGCAAACAAAGCATTGGTTCACTCATTTTGTGTTAGAACATCTTATAATTATGAAACACAAAACGACAAGGATTGAACTTGTAATGATCAAAAATAAAATAAAATAATAATAATGATGATGATAAATAAAAAATAATTTATTAAAACTAAATAAATTATTTAAAAATAGAAAACATTAATAATTTAATTTGAATTTACATTTTTAAAGCCTAAAATTTATTTTATAGAATTATTGGGATGTCTATTTTATACCTAATTAGATTTTTGAGATGTAAAATAAATGTAGTGCAATAACATTAAAAACAATAACGCGATATACCTCCTCTCACAATATCCACTCAATGAATTTTACTTTATTTATCTTTAAAAATATCATTTCTGGAGTTGATTATTTTATAAATGACTTTATTTAATTTTCAGAATATTTATAAACTTATACATATATTATTTTATTTTAATTATTCTTGTTTAATTTTAATTGTTTGTGAAAATTTTCAATGTGTCCTTATTTCTCCTTTTGTGTATTTTATTATTTATGTATTTATTAAATTAGTAATAAACTTATCCTACTCTTTATATCTTTTTTTTTTAAGATCAACAGATAGTTAAGTCAAGTGCTCAAGGACTAATGTACCTTACTAAACACATTGGATAGACTCTTTACTAGATGGTGGTGATGTAAAACTCAACAATATCATGGTTATTATGTGTCAAGTTGGATAGTGTGGTGTAAGAATTATAGTTATTTTGAGTCGTGTATTATATTTTTGTATCTTTTTTTAATTAGAAAAAAGTATTAATTACTTTATTTAGATTGTTTGTATGGATTGTGAAGCAGTAATACTATAAGATAAGTTTGTTGGATTTTTAGGAACCTTAAATGATTTCTTTAGTGAAATAAATAACGTATTTTGAAAGTCTGTTATGAGTTTTGAGATTTTTTTAGATTTATTATGATTGAGTGAATGTGTTTCTTCAAACTTGTTAGACTAAATTAGACTAAATTGGTTTAATTATGCACCAATCATGGCCAGAGATTTTAAGTCATAATAGAACTTTTATGACTTCCTAATGTAGACTATGATACTAGTTTAAGTTATTAATAGAAAACTTATGAATAGTTTTATTCTTTAAACCTCAAGGATGGATAAACACATGTTTATCTATTTTTGTGCTGGAACATCATTTAATCATGAAAAATTAAAATGGTAAGGATTAAAATCTTGATTACTTACCATAAAAGTTTTGATATTATATCAAAAATCAATTTATCTAAAAGTTTAAACTATAAATAAAGACTTACCAATACTTTTAGGTAAAATTATTCTTTTGATTCTTATAGATTCACTCAATATTAATTTGATCCTTATAATTTAGTCCATCTTGTTTAAAACTTTTTTTAATTTAGTCCTTGTTACTAAACTTTTATCCGTATTTGTTAAATTTTGTTAACATGTGTCATCTTAACAAATAAAATATACATGATTTATCCTAGCAAAAGTGGTCAAAGTAAATAATGAAGTAAAATTAACTTGCATATATAATATGTAATGCAACCTATGTAAGTGACATAGATGGATGAACTTGAATGGTGCATATTTAGAGTAACAAAATGAACAAGGTTGGCCATATTAATAAAATTTAACAAAATATTAATAAAAGTTAAAAAATGTGGAATAATTTTTTTTTAAACTATAAGAATTCACTTGTAAATTTTTTAAATTATAACAACAATCATACTTTTATTATAATCTCCAAAAGAGACAATCTCGCACACGAATAAACAAAGGGATTGTGGACAAGCAGAGATGCTGCAACTTAGGAGCACTTTCCTCGCACACGATAATTACCTTAGAAACAACATGTTTGATTTGGCAACGTGTGTTTGATGCAATATGAAGAATAAATATGTGAATGCAATGTGTGTTTGATCTAATATATCTGAACTTGTTGAAATCCTTGAGACCTTAATGGGTATTTATAATTATGACCTAAGAACTATTACAATTATGGATCCAAAGAAGAAAATAAGTCCTATATTACACTTGTGAAACTGCATGCAAAAGAACAGATGCAAAGAGAAAGGTTTGAAAATTAATTAATCTGCAGTTACAAACTCTTGCTTTATAGACAATTTTAGAAATGCTTTTCTGAAATGGATTAAACGAAGGTCTATGTAAATTGTTGAAGTCTTTTAGTTGTTAATTGATATTAAAAGGTATCTAGGTGAATAGGGAATGTGATATATTGGTATATTATACCTCTAACTTGTTATTAATTATTAAATACGAGTGGTGAGTTGTAGAGAGGATAAAGATTTGAGTATCACTATTAAAAAAAAAAAGAAAATTTGCTATAAATTTTTTTTCCATTGCTAGTTCCTCACTAATTTGTCACTAATTCTGTCATTAAATTTAAAATTTTAAAAAATTACAATTTATTTATTCTAAATTATATATTAATATAAATATAGAATATATTTAATTAATTAAAAATAGTAAAAAAACTTCAAAAATTTAAAATTATAATTTAAACAAATGTATATAAAGAATGATTTTATTAAATAATAAATAATAAACAAAATTCAAATAAATATTTCACAAAAAAATACAAAAGATAAATAAAAAAAATGATAATATGTCTCTTTTTCAAGGTTATATAAATATTAAAAATGACCCCTTATGCACTGTGTTTCAAACGCCACCTATCTCTCGCCTCTCTCCTTTCCTAATTAGTTTCCCGTCTCTGTCATGTTGTAATTCTTCAATTTCTATATTTAAATTCTGAGTTAAATTCACATATTCTTTCTTTTACCTTTTTGTATCTTTCTACGCCTTGTTAAGTGATTGTGTCAAAATTTCTTCTTTTTCGAAAATTGAAACTTTCTTTCATTCAAATATTAAATCTCTCAAATTCTCTCAAAAGAAACAAATACTGAATACAAACAAGTACAAAATCAAAAGAGGAGTGGGGGGCATGATCTAAAATCTAATACCTATACACATTAGATTTACAAATTTGAGAGAGGAGGGGGATTTGCCTACTCTCAAATGAATGTAGCTCATGAACTCCTTTATTTTTTTATGCGATTCCTTAAGAAGAAAATGAACTCCAATCTTAACCTTAAACTTATGTGTTAAGATTTAAATATTTTATTTAAGATTTCTTCTATGCAAGAGTTATCTTTTAAATTTTTAGACTTGAATACTTTTTTTTTTTTAATTTCTTCTAAAATATTTTATAAAAATAAATATTTTTTAGTATTTATGTGTATTTATTATGCATCTTTGTTATTGGAGAGATCATTTGAAATATTTTTATTTAATAAAGAAAGCCACCTTAAAAATAAGTAATGAAAATTTCTTATAGAATTTTCTTTAAAAAATAGAAATTTAAAATAAAATATTAAATATCATCGATCCCTCTTTTTTTAATAAAGAGTCATCGATCCCTCTTTGTATTTAATGAATAAACAATATTCTAAATAATATTTAATTTTTTAATTTATCTTTGAATTTAATTTATTTTCCAAATTTTCTAGTTTTACACTTTACTTTTTTGATTACTGAAATTTTTTTTAATTTTGCTTTCAATTTTCTAATTTCAATTTATTTAGATTTTTATTATTCTATATTAATTTTAATAATAAACTTGCTTAATATTTTAACTGATGATATGTTGATTCTCATTTAGTGTGCACAATGTGCGAGGAATAATCCTAGTTATTAATATAAAATAAAATAATAATATAGATTATATATAACATATATATATGATTAATATATTAATAATATATATTTTTATAATAAATGCAATATATATTTGTTATATTTTATAATATCTAGTATTAAGTGGCTATTATGTTAAGTTTGAGGTGTTAGTCTCATTGGTTTTTGGCATGGCAAGGGATGGAAACTCACATCATGCTTACAATGTGCTATTTGCACCAGTTAGACTAATGCTTCCTCTTTGGTATTTTTTCAAAGTTATTTATATATACAAGCAATGGCGTCTTTCTAAATCAAGGCAATTAAATCATTTCATTGAATAAATATATATCAAATAAATTAATTAAAAGAGCAAGCAATTTTATGATTAAATAAATAAAAAGTATAAATGATTTCAATAAAATAATAATTAAATAAATAAAAAAGGACAAATAATTTTATATTTTATAATTATTAAATTAAATATGAAGGCTCTCACATGGACTAAGCACTAACAACAACTCTAAAAGACACTTTATTCTCTCTTAAGGGCCACTTGCAAGTATCAATGGTGTTATTAAGAAAATTTAAAATAATGTCTTTAAATTCATTTACTCTTTTAGACTTCTATGGAAGGAAACCAAAGGCATAAGTGACAAGACTCTATTTTTCTTTGTCAGTTCGTCCTCACCTTTTGTTTCTCCCTCTCCAACTCTCACACACTTAATTCCTCCAAGCTCCAATAGTCCAGCTCGAAAATCAAAAAGGAAGATGAAATCTCAAGCTTTCTTAAGTTTCAACTCTTACTATATTCCCCAAGTTTATCTTATATTTTATTCTAAAAGACAAAACTACCTCTGCCATTAAAGGTCACGTTACTCTCAAATCTAAAGGTCCTAAGTCTAAAGGTCACGTTACTCCACTGCTTGTCAGTCTCCACTCTTAAATGAATTTAGTCTTAAAGCCTCTCAAAGCTTAAAGGTAAGTTTAGTCATTTGCCACTCTATTAGTCTAGATTCCATTGTTATTTTGTTTAAAATACATTATTTTGGCCCTTTTCCTTCATTCTTGTTCATATGCTATTAATTATTCAGATTAAGAAGTTACAGATAGTGAAATGGTTAAATGGAAATTGGGTTTTTGTCTATGGTGAATTGGGCTTCTTCCTTCTGTATTCTAATAAAAATATTACTATGATTTGGGCTCTAATTTGGATCACTGGATTCAAAAATTAGTAGATCAGTGGGGGCATAATAGAGAGCCCAATACCTATATATATATATGTAATTTTTTGGAAGTCAGTGGGGGCATCTGCCCCTTGAAGATAATGTAGGTCTTCCTTTATATATAAGGTTTTGTCATAAAAGGCTTAAAAATTTCATATCCCACCTAAAGGACCTTGTTTTATTAATTTTTTTTCTAAAAAAAATTATGTACTTTTTTAGTAGATCAGTGGGGGCATAATAGAGAGCCTAATACCTATATGTGTGTGTGTGTGTGTGTGTGTGTTTGTAATTTTCTAGAAGTCAGTGGGGCCATCTACCCCCAGAAGATAATGTAGGTTCACCGTATATACAAGTTTTTGTCATGAAAAGCTTAAAAATTGATATCCCGCCTTAAGGACTTGTTTTATTAATTTTTTTTTCTAAAACCCAATAACATAAATCCAAATAGTCGAACCCTAAGTCATTCTTTATCTCTGGATAATGGATCTCACTCTTGCCACTCTTGGTCTCAATCGTAACCTTGCAATCATGCTCGTCTTCAGTGTTCTTCCACTGCTCTTATCTCTTCTATCGTCTTTTGTGTTCCTACACAGCTTGGTCTTTGTCCACAGTAAGTTCACCTTTTCTCTTTCATTCTCACCCAACTTTCCTCTATTTGTAACTTGGGAGTCTCTTTTTCCTAATATATATGCTCCTGTTGGTAGAAAGGATGATGCCAATAAGGGTTAGATAGGCACTGTATGTAGGTGACTTACTTAGTGGACTTATTAACTCTTTTATTTTAATAATGAAAAGAACACACAAAAATTATTGAGCCACTTTTTTCAAATTCTATTTGTGTTCCCCCGAGCTTACTCTTTAAAGTTCAAACTGGTTTATTTTTAAATAAAAACTTGTCCTTATATCACAGAAGTAGCAAAATTGATATTCATCTAAGAAAGTGAGAGATGGATAAGCATTAGGGAATGAGTAGGTTGGTGTGTGTAAAGTGGGGCCTATGGCAACTTTGTTTCATATTCTCTATCTTTATATGTTGACTTTTTAGTCAATTTTCCTAGGGCAAATGACAATCAATTTATCTATGAGTCTCATAACACAATAAGTAGTCTTCTAACTAAAGTTTAAATAATGGAAATATGAATTGCAAATATACAATTTGATTAGTATTGATTTTTGTAAATGAGACTAGAGATTTTGTAACTTTGTTTTTTGTACATATAATGTAGGAAATTAAAAAGAAAAAATCATTTAGTATGAGAAGATTAGTTTTTTAATATTTGAAGCATGTTGCATTTGTTTTATGTTTACTTCCCTACCAATTTGATTGACTTTCTACAATCTATGGATGTGTTATTTATTTTAGATTACTCTAATTTTAAAGTGCCAAATAATATGTGAATTTTGCAATTTTAGATCCCTAAACTTGCAATGTTCTGGGCACACATTTTTGACTTATTCCTGTACTGTTTATTTTAATAATTATTCTTTCTTAGACAAAGGAATTTTTTTCAAAAATATTTACAAGATTTTATTAAAAAGAATATCTAGGTATGCACTTGTTTTTTCTCCTTTTATTTTTGTTTTAAACTAAACCACATGCTAAATTAGTCATGGGCTCCCTATATGTTTGCTACTTTTAAAATGTGTGGAATCCTTACTTATGTATTTACCTTTTGGGCTCCCTATAAAGAAGACATACCCTTAGTTATTTGAGTGGCTTGCTTTGTTTTTCTTCTTGAGTCCTTATCCAGTAGATGGTTGCCTGTTATATCACTCATTTTCTTTTATGTTTTTTAAGATTATTAAATATAAATTCACAGCATAATTCTCAAAACAACCTAATTGCTTAGCAATCCTAGTATTTTATGGAATTAGAAAAACCATTCGTTCTTATCCATTGTTTGACTTAAACTAGTGCTAGCTTTATTCCAAAGGCCATATTGTAGGTTGCCCTTCAATGTGCTTTATGCTATTTTTCTAACTTAAATAAAATAATAATATAAGCTTTAATTGGGAGATATTAATCATAGGCTCTTTTGTTTTGATTGATTGAGAGATAGAATGGAGGTGCTAGAAAATCAAAGATAGACGTATAATGAAGTAGATTAGAGTTATCGACATTTTACAATAGAGTTTGAGCAAGGTTTGAGGAGTTTCTTGCCCATGCATATCGATTATCTTCCTTTTTGCATTCAAAGAAAATTAGGTATCTATGTGCTTGGTGTAAATGCAAGAACCATTTATGTCTTGACGAGGTAAATGTGTACCTTTATAGACATAAATTCAAGCTGAACTATTATATATGGACTACTCATGAAAAAATGCCAACTGAGTATCATTTACCCATGTGTCTAATGTCAGACATCCAATATGTCTCACATAGACAGCTTGGCAACCAGCTGACACAATATGAGACCATGGTGATGGATGCAGCCAGGCCAAATTTCAGGGATAATTATAATGAAAGGGCTGAAAAGATGCCAAATCTATATGCAAGGGCATTTTGTGACATGTTTCATGTTGCACAACAGCTCTTATGGGAAGGTTGTAAAAAGGAATCCAAACTTTCAACAATTATGCAGTTACTAAGCATTAAGGCAAAGACCAATGTCATAACAAGGCTACAATTTAGTTTCACAACTTATAAGGAGGACACAACTTAAAGACACTTGTATGTCTACAAACATGTATCAAACAAAGAAGTTAGTGTCAAATTTAAGGATTTTGTTATATGAAGATCAATTATTGTGTAACTGGGTGTATGTTATATTATAAAGATAATGAAAATGTAACCCTATGTAAGTTTTATAGTGAAGCAAGGTATTCCGCAAAAAAGTGTCATGAAAGAAAAAATAAAATTGTAAACAAGTAGTTGTAATACCTACCACCAATTCCTAAACTTTTAGAGATTATTTGCTTCTATAAAAATAATAAAGGAAATAAGGTGACATTATGAGAACTGTTGAGATTTTGGCATCCTTACTCACTCATCCAATGGAGAAGCATGGAAAGTGTTTGATAGCATATACCCTGACTTTGCATATGATCTACAAAATGTTTGGCTCAGGTTGTATGCTGATGGCTTTACACTATTTGGCCAATATAGAATAAAGTATTTTTGTTGCCCAGTTATCGTCAATTTATATGATTTTATCACCAACGATGTACATGAGACAAGAATATATGTTCTTGACACTGAATGTCCTTAGTCCTAACAGTTCTAAAGGAAAAATAGATGTTATTTTCAACCAATGATAGAAGAACTAAAATTATTATGAATTAAGGGAGTATTAACATATAATGCCTTATTAAGATAGAACTTTCAAATGCGTGCCACACTATTATGGATAATCAATGACTTCTCAGCATATGGCATGTTGTCTGGTTGGATGACAGTGGAAAGATTAGCATGCCCTATATGTATGGAAAACTCAAAGCATTCTAGTTAAAGCATGGGAGAAAAATATCTTTCTTTGACTATTATCGACAATTTCTTCCACCAGATCACACATATAGGAGAAATAAAAGATCGTTTTATAAGAACAAATTTGAGAAATCAATGCCTCTGTTGCACTTAGATAAAGAGGAAGTTTAGTAAAGAGTGTGCAATTTATTAAAAGTGACTAAGTGGGAATAACTTGTACCAATCGAAGGGTATAAAGATATTCACTATTAGACAAAATAGAATATATTTTGAGAATTATCATATTGAAAAACTAATATCATTCAACATAATCTTAATATCATGCACATTGAGAAAAATGTATTTGATAATATATTTTATATCATTATAGACACAAAAGGAAAAACTAAAGATAATACACAAGCTTAGTTGGACGTGAAAGAATATTGTCAACAAAAAGAATTAAAACTTGTCGATAGTGGAGGGAAAGTTCTGAAACCTAAAGTACAATATAATTTGAATTTAAAATAAAAATGATCTATTTGTCAATGGGTAAAGAACTTGTGACTCCTTGATAGGTATGTATCTAATATGGCCTGATGTGTTAATATGAAAAAAACAAAGTTGTATGAATGAAGAGTTATGATTGTCATGTGTTTATGCAACGCTTGCTTCGTATTGCCTTTAGTGCCCTGTCTATTGCTATATTAAACCCTATAATTGAGCTTGGTCAATTCCTTAGAGAACTTTGTTCCACTACCTTGACGATAGCTCAACTAGAGTTATTAGAGCAGAATATTTTTATGACATTATACAAGTTGGAGAAGGTCTTCCCCCTTAGGTTCTTTGACTTAATGGAGTATCTACTTATCCACATTCCCTGTGAATCCAAGGTCGGGGGACTTGTCCAATATGTATCCATTTGAAAAGTAATAAAACTTATCATTATATGCTTGAAATAAATATATGCTTGAAAGGTAATAAAACCTATTCAAATACTCTTTATATAGGTTCATCTATATCCTAAAGCAAAAAGTCAAGAAAAAAATTCGAGTGGAAGGATCTATATGTAAAGTTTATATAATTAAGGAGATCACAATATTTTGCTCAATTTACTTTGAGCATGATGTGTCATCAAGAATAATGGAACATTCAAGAAATGATGGTAGCAGAGAATCGAGCCTACTTACAATTTTCATTTTTAACTATCTTGAAAGGCCTTTTGAAGAATGTAAGTCTCATTTCTTGAATGATTAAGAAGTGGAAGCTATTACAAAATATGTTCTAATAAACTATAATGAAGTACACCTTTATATCAAGTGATATTATTTACACAAAACTCACATCATTTATTTGTATATGCTTAACACATTTCTTTGTCATGTAATTTATTTGTTCATGTGTTAACTTTGTCTAATCCTTAAATTACAGATACTGAGATAGAAGCACGAATTGAAGCAAAATTTTCATCCTGGTTTTGAGAACATGTAAGAAATAATAAGTTAAAATTAATTATGTCCCAAAACTAACCTTAATTCATATAAAATATTAAAAAAATGCCATACAGGTTCAAAAACTAACCAACAATGTTGTGGATCTATTTTTACATGACATTGCTTGAGGACTAAAGAGAAGCACTAGAACTTAACCTAATTACTTTCTTAATGGGTATAAATTTCACATACATTCATTGAGTCATTGAAAAATAACAATAAACAGTCATGTATGCATTAAAGGGACTGATTTTGCACGATCAAAATATGACTTTTATAGCATTCTAGAAGAGGTTGTAGAGATTAAATACACAAAGGTTTTTGTGAAGTGATTAATGTTATTCAATTATTAATGGTATGGTCCTTTACCTAGTTGTGGTATGAGGATTCTCAGACAATATGAAAATGTTGAAGTTCACAAATTAAAGTCGTATAACAAGTTTGATCCATTCATATTTGCACAACAAGTGATACAGGTGTATTATATGCATTATCTAGTTGCCATCAAAAGGCTAATTGGTTACCTATTATCAAGGTTAAGGCTTGTAGTATAATTGATACTTTTATGTCTAAAACAAACACAAGGGCATTTCAGGTGGATGGATTAGAAGACATACTACTTGCAATAGTCCCAAATGATGAATTCTATAACTTATTAAGAGTCATTGAAGGTTCTTGTGAAGAAATAAATATGTCAATCGCTACCATAGTTTATAAAAATGAAAAAGAATATGATGATGACGACGACGACAATGATGATAAAAATACAGATAATGAAGAAGAAGATGCTTATATTAAAGATGATAATGAAGATGATGATGCATTTAGGGTTGAGTTTGATTTAATTCTAAATTTGATTTTGTTTTGATAATGTATTTTTCTATTTTAATTGAGTTTGAATTGATTTTGTTTACATTTTTTATTTAATATTTTGTCAACTTATAATGACTTAAGGTTTGATGTTGCATATGTAGATGTTAGGTTGTGGTTCTAGACGAGTTCGTGCCTAATGGAGTACCTCTACATGTTACTTATGTACCCTCAACCATCTCCTTATCCTCTAAATTCAGCACCTGTATTAGCTCAATGCTATATGCATCCATTACACCTATATAAGCTCCAATCATACTTAAATTGTCTAAAAAACTTCCAGCATCCTTTATATTATCTCTTCTAGTAGCATCTCCTAGTTCACATTATTCACATCTCATTCCTCAAGGTCCTCCTACTAGTTATACACCAATGCCACCTATCCAACCTTTTAGTCGTGACCCCATAGACTGTCGAATATGGTTGTATCCTGACAAACATATATAAGTCATAACATTTATATTATTTTATTTGTTATTCAGTTAACAACTTAGTGCCATTTTAACATTTACAAACATTGATGTTAAATGATTAGTTTTAATCTTCTCATCGCTGTTATTTGTGATATTCTCTCTATAATTCAAGCAAAATTTGAACATGCACGTCATAGTTAACAAGTAACGCCTCCCAAGGTCAAACAACTGTGGTTTGACGAATGGATAGTATATATCTTATCCCATTATATATGTATCCTGTGTTAATATTTTTTCCTCATTTTATTTCAGTTTTGATTTTTCTATTATTTATGTAGAAAAATTATAAATGGCTGCCATAATATGACCAAGTAATTAGAGGCAATTGGAACAAAAAGTGTGCAGACATCTTGCGAAATACAATGGACAAAATCTGGCTAGACTTAGAAAAGGGGATCATACCTAATTGGATCCCAGATGACGTAATGGTTCAATTAAAGTGTTATAAGGAGTCAGGCAAATACAAGGTCTTGTGCCAGATAACTAAAAACAACTGGCATCTATCATAGGAGGCATGCAACATAAAAAAAGTAACATTCCTTCAACTGAGTATAAAAGGAGGCTGGTAAGTATTTAAATTCAAATGCAGTCATTATTTATTTAATGCATGAGATAACTAATATTAATAAATAACTATGGACTTTAGAGCTTCGAAGGCCACTTACAATTTTTGAATTGTTTAAACACAAGTATTATGATAAGGTAACTAGTTAATTTATAAACCATAAGACAGTTGAAGTTTATGTATATATATGTTTATTTTTTTCTTTTTCACTAGGATTGTGCTAATGATCAAAGACTTAACTAGTTGTAGTGTGAGTCTTGATTTTTTATTTTGATTATCACTAGACTAATGTTGATGGCTGAAGGCTTAACTAGCTATAGTGTGAGTCTTGATTTTTTATTTTGATTGTCATTAGAATTATGCTGATAGCTAGAGGCCTAATTAAATGTAGTGTGAGTTTTGAATTTTTTGTTTTGATTATCATTAGAATTATGTTAACAGTTAAAGACTTGACCAACTATAATGTGAGTCTTAATTTTTTTTATTTTAATTGTCATTGGACTTGTGCTGACGGCTGGAGGCTTAAATAATTGTAGTGTGGCTTTTGATTTTTTTGGTTCTGATTGTCACCAAAATTATGTGATTATTTATTTAATGTCTTTTACTTATTCAATTGTTTTGTGGCTATTAACATCATTACATATTCTTTCCATACATCTAATTGTGTAATTTTAATATTTAATTGCTTTGATTGTGATGGCTAAATATATTTGTGGTTTTAAGATACTTATTCTTTATTATATAATCATACTTGCATGTTTTTTTGTTTTGGGTGAAAGATCATACTTCATATTGATACTATATGACAAAAAAGATGCTTAAACATATGCATTCTTTTTTGTTTTAGATGCATTGTCATTGTTTTCTTTATTGTAAAATTGTTTTTCTTTGCTTCCTTTAATAGGCTGATTACTTAAGGTTTAAGAATGCCAAAACTTCTACTCAGGACTTAACAGATGTAGCATTAGATGATGTAGATGATGATGATAAAGTTGCCTTATGGTTAGAAGCTATAGGTGGTAAGAATAAGAAAGGTCACATCTCTGAGGTAGGCTCTGAAGCTCTAGATATTGATGCTATCCATTCTCGTGGGACTCCTTCTTCCATCCATAACTTAAGACTCCATCCGAATTTTAAGGAGGAATTGCACGAGAGGATTGCCATAAAGATAGTACCTTTGAGCAAGAGAACTAAGAGCTTAGATAGTAGAATCAACGTATAATAGAGTAGCATCAACAAACCTTATCTCTACTAGACCAATATCAATAAACACTTAATAAGTTGCAAGAACTTGAACAATAGTTATCTCATGTCCCATATCAGGAGACTAAGCAATTAAGAAGATAAGTCCTGATGATCATCCTTTTGCATAAGGATAATTTTATTCCTTTTTCTTTATTTTAAGTTATGTGTTTTTAGTTGAGAATTGTTATGATTTGTGTTTATTTATTAGTTTTTAATTGAATATTGTTGTGTTATTATACTTTACTAGATAAGGAGAAACATTTAGACTCTGATTTTATTATTCAACAAGCATTATTCTCAATTGGTCTTCTTTTTATTATGCTTGTATTGTATTTTACTGGACAATAACAAAGTAACATTATATTGAGTATAAAATTTAAAACAAAAACCATTATATATAAAAAAATTTAAATTAGCAAAGGAAAATTATGTCGTTAATTTGTTATTGATTCGTGACAGACTTATCAAGGGAATATTCCATCTTTGCTCTGTCACTAATTTAGTAGCAAAATGTTTTATTGCTAATTTGCCACTAATTAGCTACGAAATATTTCGTTGTTGATAACAACATAATCTTTCCATTGCTGATTAGCTTTGAAATTATGTTATTCTTACAATTAGTGCTGACTTTTTTTTAGCAACAGAAAATTTCATAGTAATTTCTTTTTTGTTTTCCCTAGTGCATTAAACAAGAAGAAGGATATTTTAATAATTTTACATTAAAATTATGTTTAATGTTTAATTTAGATGACAATATGACAAATAGATTAGGCAATATTTTGTGTTTTTTATAGATTAATAAAATATTACAATTAGCACAAAAATCATTATCATTATGCCTCATACTTGTTATTAATTATTAAACACATTTTTTAAACTAATTATCATTAAAAATTTGTTACTTTTCAAATGATTGAATTATTTTATTATGTAAAACATGCACTTTGACAACTATAGTAAATCTTGCTCTTTAATTTGGTTCATTATTGAAAAATTAACTCTTTGATTAGGAATCCAAATTTATCATTCAACATCCATGTTTTTATGTGTACTTAAGGATATTTTTCAAAATATTAACGGAAAGTAACTGCATGTATACTATACAATTGGCTACTTCATCAAAAGTTGAGAAATTAGCCAAAACAGCCTTTTTTATTTAATTTTAAAAAGTTTTACTTCAATTTGGGTTTATGTATTGTTTGTTAAACATAAGCAGAGCTAAGATCCTAGGTTGAGGTGATATAATTAAAAGATTTATAAAACTAATTATAAATCAATAACATATAATTGAGTAAATTATATACCTTACAATTGTCCTCTATATGATTTTATATTTCAAAATCATTGTACAATCAATTAGACAATGTTATTGAAATTGTCAATGTTATTGAAAATATCTTTCTCAATATACGTCAATAGATAATCATTCATGCATGCATCTCCCATTGCTTAGTCAAGTTTTTATAATATTCATTGCAGAAAATGCTCTTTCTACAATTGCTATGGCAACAAATAAAATCATTGCTAACTTTAGAAGTAGATAAACCAATGAATAACCAATATGCCTTCTAGTTTCAACTAGTTTCTTTGCAAGACTACTAATTCTTTTCAAAGATACAAATTTAGCATTATTTCACATATCCATGATGTAAGTCTCAAGTTGATTATTAAGTATCACTAAATCAATTGAAGAAAATTCATATAGATCAAACTTAGCAAATTCAATCAACTTTTTCTTATCAAAAGTAGAGAACAAATTGGCTAGATTCAAACAAGCTAAACAAAGAAGCAATTTAATATTTGTCTTTGTGAAACGATCATTAAGTTCCTGATGTTACATTTCCATAATTGTATAAAATAACTTAACACGATAATAATGTTCTATTATAATATCTTGAGCTCTTCCTCCACGTTGACGTCTTCCTTTAGATAGAAAATTTTCATCTGTATTAGGAATGTCAATATCATGCATATTGCAAAATAAAGAGACTTTATGCAATAAAGACTCCCATCCATTATCCCATATAGCTTGTAATCGTTACTTTGATATGTTAACCAAGTTCATGGCATTAATGATATATTAATTTTTTTCTTTGTAATGCTTGTGACAATTCATTTAAGATACCTAAGACATTTTTTGTCAAATGTAATCTAAATGCAAAATCAAAATCTTGTGACAAACGTAGAAGACCATTAGCCTAAGCTCTTCGGTTTGCATTTGATCCATCTTCTTTTATAATTTCAAGCACATCAATCAAAATAGAATACATCAATATTAAATTTATCAAAGTTGCAACGTGAACCCCAATGAGTGTCAGCACCTTGTTTAAGACCAATTTATTGATTCAAGCTTCATTCACTAGGAATTTCTCTACCTTTGGCTAGTTGTTTTTCATAAAATACATTATGTTATTTGCAAGAACCCCTAACAACATTTAACAAAGTAGATACTAAATTAAAAAAGGAAGTAACTTGAATGTGATCCCTGGTAATGGCAACTAAGTAGGGGGCAACTAAGTAGGTTGTAATTGATAAGCAAAGTGATACACATAAAATGCAAATGAATTCTCTTTTAAAATTAAACTTTTAAAATCATGAAATTCACTTCGCATGTTTCTAGTGCCATTATAACCATGTCTATGAATGCTTGATATGCTTAGCTTATATTTCCAAAGCAATTTATTAATTGCCATTTTCAATGATAAAGCAGTAGTATCGCTAACATACATTATACTAAGAAAATGCTCAACAACACTTCCTTTCTTATTAACATAACACAAAGCAATAACCATTTGCTCTTTATTTGATATGTCACATGACTTATCAATAATAATGGTAAGGGGTTTATCTCTAAAATCATTAATAATAACATTAGCAGCCTCTAATAAAATAGCATTAACAATATCCTTTTGAATTTTAGATGCACAATCATTTTCAATATGGTAGAATTAACAATATATAGTAACATCAAATTGTGCACAATTTTAGGTGCACAATTAAAACAATATGATTTATTGATTCATTTTGATTGGTAAGAAACCTAAGAAGTTCAAGGAAATTATCTTGATTAGCAAAATTGATAGATTCATCATCACACAAAAACATAATTCTTGCTTTAAGAGAAAGTGAATGCAATCAAATGTCTTTGGTATGGGTCATGAACTTGTTTGGATTGCCTCAAGAAAACAACTTCAATGTGTTGATTTTGATTCATTAAATCTTGACATTTCTTCTAAGCAATGTTATGAACACTATTAGGACCTCCAACATAAGATAAAAGTCATTATTTCTTGTTCCAATTTGTAAATCCCTTTATTACAAATGAATCACCACCTGATTGCTTATCAAAATTAAGCCTTAAAAGGTAACAACATAAGAAAAATGCTAAATCTTTTTCTAGACCATACTTTAACTAATTGCCAAATTCATTAAACTAAGAGGGACAAAATCTTCTTATAGAATTCCTAATTTTCTTTAAGGAAAATTATGCTAAGAAAGTTGACATGGTTCCTTTTGCAAATATACTCTTCGTTTCTTATCTTAATCAGTAAGATGGTATGCTAACATTTTAATTTGTTTTCTTAGGTGAAATGGAAAATCTTCTAAATTAATCTCAGTTTATTATTCTTGGAGATTTGTTCATGGGATCTATATGAAGGTTGTTGCTTTAATAATTTTCTCTTTGAAAATTTTTTCATTTCCTAATCAAAATCCAAAGAATTTGCAATACGCCTAGCCTAAATCATATTTTGATAGAGCAAAGAGTAAAATTAATTAATTACAATTATTTAAGCATATCACAAATTCATGATCATAATTTAAACATATGAAAAAAATATAAATAGAAAAGAAGAATAGCCTTTTGTTTAGGAGGCACAAAATACGACAATAATTGAACCAATGATACAATAATATAAGGGGTGCTTTTCAATTGAGACTATAGGACTTCAACAGTTAAGAAACTTGGGTTCAATTACCTATATGCAATGTTGCAAGATTGCTTAAAGTGAATTTTAATTTGATTTGATGGCAGCTTGAGAAAAAATGAGAAGAAAGAAGTAACAGTAAGTAAGTTATGTTAGTTTAAAAAAGAGTAAAAAATAACAATAATATTTTTTAAATTATATAATACAAGTGTAAATTTATTTTGTTCAAGTTAAAATGTCAAATACTATAAAAAAATTACTTAACCCAATTATATAAGGGTTTGGGTCTAGTAGGTTTAAAATTTTAAAAGGAGTGGGGCATTCTATTAAAGCCTAACACAATATACATGTAATAAAAAAAAAATGAAGGGGAGGCATCTGCCCACCCTTACTTGTACTTGCCTCCATTAGTGTTGGTATAATAAGAGGGAAAGGAAACATATAAGAGAAAGAAAAGGAAATAAGAAAGAAAGTGAATGATTTATCACTTGCTTTGATTAGTCTGATAAGAGGGAAAGAAAGATAAATTTCTCCTTTCTATATAGTTTCATCAAGTAAAAGAAAAGAAATATATGTAAATAAGTTGTCAAATTATTTTATTATCTTTTATTCGATTAAATATATTCACCATAAATATAATATATCTTATCTCTATTTGTTTATTTTAATATAACTATGCATTGTATTTATCTTAATTTTTACATTTTTATTATTTATTTATCACTACTATTTATTTTTATTTTCAAAAATCATTTTATGTGTGGGTATTATGTAATTTTCACCATAATCTAGGGGATGTACATGGGCATTAGACTCAAGACTTGAATTTGCCCAATTAGTGATCAAGCTGTGCCAAGTCTCTCTCTTTTTTTTTTTAAATTAACATAATATTTTTTTAATTTAACAAAAACAAGTTTAAAGACTTTTTGGCATTGGCATGCATAAAAAATTAAGTGAACACTTAATAAGTCAAATATATTAGATAGAGATACATAAAATGAAATATAATTTGAGCATGAAAGAAGATAAATTCTTAGGTACTCTTAAAGTGTCATATCATTTATATTATCTTCAATTAAAAAAAAAAGGCCAAATCAAATAAAATAGAATCCACCTACTAATAAATTAAAATTTCTCATAATGGGTAATAAAGTGTGAGTCCTGCACTATATTTATGTAATAATAAAGTGGTGGATAATTAAATGTGAAACTTAGTTAGATGACTTGGCAATGTTTTATTAATAAGTGAATCCCATTTTGTTTGATTTAGATTTTTTTTAATTGGAAAAAGTATAAATGATGTGATACTTTAAAAGTATCTAAAAATTTCTTATAAAATGTATAAACCAAAAGCTTACATAATTAAAAGTAGTATTTGGAACATAATGGGCATTATCAATATTAACTAGGGAATTATTTTGCTACAACAGAAAACAAAGAGAAAAGTTAATGTGGAATACATAAAGAATTTGGATCCAAAATTCTCTCCTATGTTTCTTTTCACAAGCAATACCATTGAAACAGTTTTTTTCCCCTTACATATTCCTTTAGCTCAATCCATGTAAAAAAAGTCTTAAAGTATAACTCACTGAACTTAGATGTAACTAATTATAAAAGTTTTTTTTAAGAAAAATATTATAGTTCAAATTACTCATCTTTTTATATTCTATTTTTACTTTGGAAGATTGTAATATTTAGGTATATAGCAATATATATATATATATATAAAGTATGAGAACCAAGCCAAGTATTAATGGAACTCAAGAACTGACTTGGCATGGTCAATAGACCCAACCCAACTTGGCCAAACACATGGTTTTTCCTATTTTTGGCTCAACCCAATATGATCAAACGAAGCCATATTGGCTCAGCCATTCATTGCTTAATGGATGGAACAATTCTTTAACCAAACCATCCGTAAACTTATATGTGGGTACTACTGCTCATTATATAATTATTCTCATCTTCCCTCACTCTCTTCTTCCTCCACCCTTGTTGCTTAATGGATATTAGTATATCTTAATGGATGGATTGTTGCATTTATAAGTCCTACAAATTTTTTTCCTTCTTGATCAAGGAAAGAAAGAAAATAAAATCTATTTATCATTTTCTTTCTAATCAAAGAAAATAAAATATATTTATCATCTTCTTTCTAATCCCTCTTACCAAACATGTCATTAATCTCTAAAAGTTTAAGTTCGCAAAAACTCTTTAATATTATTGAACCAAATTTTATTGATAATCATCTATTTAACATTTGCACCAATAACAACATGTAGAAGAAAACAATAAAGAGAAACAAGGGAACTTTATACTAAATTTGGGCTAATCATATATAATCCCACCAATCATTATACATACTTAAAAACTCAAGATAATTTAGATGCCTACAACTTCATATTTTCTTTCTTATATTACAGAGCCATGCCTTGTCTAATTCCTCCTATTCATATTCATTATCTCCTACTTTAAAGGTTGGGATTGTCTAAGCCATTATCATTTTTGAACCAGCAAGTTTGAGTGAAACTGGTTGTGCCTTTTGGGACATCATTCATCACCCACTTATGCCCTTTTCGGAAGTATATTCTCGTCCTAGTATGTGGGACCCAATATGTCTCATCCTTTAAGTTATGACTAGTATTTGAAACTCCACATCTTTCTACACCACCTTCAAGTTTTTTTGATAATTTGTTGAGCTCATTCGTTGATCTATTAGCTTCCCTATATGACCTTTACAATTCATTTCTTCTATCAGTTAGAGCTTGCTCTAGTTATTTTGCAATATCTAAAATTACTTCTCACAAAAAAAAGGAAAAAAAATTGGAGTAGAAGAGTAAACAAAGCATTGGTTGGCTTATTTTGAGTTAAAATATCTTTTAACTATTAAACATAGAACCTTAAGGACTAAACTCTTATCGGTTATTAATAAACATTATGATATTAATTTAAGCTATTAACATAAAATTTATGAATAGTTTTATTTTTTAAATTTGAAGGGTGGACAAACACAAACTTATTTACTTTTGTACTAAAATATCATTTAAATATAAAAAATGAAAATGGTAAGGATTAAATTCTTGACTGCTTAATTAGTTATAAAAGTTTTTGATACTATATAAAAAAATTAATTTAACTCAAAAGTTTAAACTACAAATAAAGACTTTATCTATACTTTTTGGTAAAATTATTTTTTTAATTCTTATATTTTTACTTAATTTTTAATTTGTTCCTTATAATTTAAAATTTTATAATTAGATATATATAGCTTAAAAATTTTTTAATTTAGCCCCTACTATTAAACTTTTGTTAGTATTAAATTTTATTCACGTGCTCAACTATGTGTCACTTTTACACTCTATATATGTATGATTTATCCTAATAAAAAGGGTCAAAGCAAATAATAAAATAAAATTAATTTATATACATGATATGTAATGCAACCTACATAAGTGATTTGGCTGAGTTAACTTGAATCATGAATATTTAGAGTAGCAAAATGGTATAAAATTGGTCATTCAACAAGATTTAATAGAATACTAATAAAAATTTAAAGATAAAAACTAAATCAAAATGTCTTAAACTATACGAATTTTATTATAAATGTTTAAACTGTAAGGACCAAATTAAAAATTGAGTGATATTATAGGAATTAAAAAAAATTTAACCATCCTTTTTATCATAATCTCCGAAACAGACACTGCCGATGCAAGTTAGAAGCACTTTCCTAGGCCTTTAAACTGATCATTAAGGAACGTATTAATGATAATTACCTCAGAAGCAACATGTTTGATTTGGTGATGCCACTTCCAGCCATGATGAGATGAGCTGCAACATGAAGGATCAATATGTGATTGCAATGTGTGTTTGATCCAATATATCTGAACTTGTTGAAATCCTTGAAACCTTTATGGGTATTTATAATTATGATCTAAGAACTATTACAATTATGGATCCAAAGAAGAGAATAAGTTCATTTGTACACTTGTGAAAGTGCATGCAAAAGCACAAATACACACAGAGAGAGAAAGAGGTTTGAAAACTAATCTTGCTTTGAGTACGATTTTCGAAGTCCTTTCCTGTAATGGATTTATGTAAATTGGAAAAATTTTGTAGCTGTTAATTGCTATTAAAATGTGTCTGGGCGAATGGTGAATAAGATGGATTGTTCCTTTTTGATCAGTTGTGGAAGTGACTGATCTTTCACTGGGTTAAAATAATGCGTCTCAGAATAAACACCATGGAATCTAAAACTGATGTTTCCCTTATCTTTGACGGAAACCAGTGAGCATCAATTAACCCTGACGCTTAAAAGAATATTGAAAATCTATGGATGCTAATGATAGCATATAATTGACTAGGGCAAATCCTCAATAAATCACTATTTCTTACGGTGACTACTTGTCTCCCCAATGCGTCTGGTCATTTCTACTTTCTTGGAAGCAGCCTGTGAGAAATTTGAGGCCAAAGAAATCATTTGGAGAGATGGATGATTACATGCTATTCCTCCACCAACTGAAGCTTTGGGACCCGATAAGGTTGTGCTGGAAGGAGAAATGGATGGCTGCTATCTGTAGTGTACGCAACGATTACAGTATCATTATGGGCAATAGACTTATTGGTTCTTCAGCTTTCTTTTGGAAGTTAATATGGGAATAGCCAGGAGGACCAAAAAGAATATGCCAATATTTTTGGCTTGCTGAGAGGAACAGATTGCATACAAAGAGCTTCCATGATATAGGTGGAGCAAATCTTCTTCTGATTGTCATGTTTGTGGTAAAAGAGAAAGCATACTGCAAATTCTTCGTCACTGTAATGTGGCCTTGGAAGTGTGGGCCCCACTAATCCATCATGATAAGAGTTTTTATTCTACTCTCCACTCACGGTATGGCTTGCAATAAATCTGCATGATGCTTCGTCCACTCATGGCAATACACCGTGGCTCCTTCTTTTTGGCATTACATGTTGACTACTGTGGAAGAATAGAAATGCTTCCCTGTTTGGTAATGACAGCAAAACGCCCTTGTGTTTAAACCACCAAATTTGGAACTTTGTGCATCACATTGAAAAGGCATTGGCAAGGAGTATTATTGAAGAACCACAGCTGAAGGTTGCTTTTCCTGTCCAGTGGAGACCACCTCAGCAATCTTAGATTAAAACTAATTGTTATGGAGCTATAAAGGGAATCTACGTTTAAGGGGACTTAGAGGCATTTCAGAAACTCTCAAGGTGCTTGGATGGGTGGGTTCTCTCACTATATTGGAGGGTCTTCTTCAACACAAGCAGAAGCTTGGGATGCTTACACAGCTCCTGTATTGACATGAGACCTTAAGCATCGTAAGATTCATCTTGAACAAGATTCACTTAATATGATAAGGACCTTAAATGATAGCAATTCTGACGTTGAACATTCGAACCACATGATCAAGCTTATCAAAGGAGTTATGGAACGGAATTGGGCAATCAAAATTTCACATGTCTTTTGCCAAACCAACGGCAGACTAACAAATCACAGTTTGAAACTTTCCTTAAGACTACACTAGTGGTCCTCAATGCCTTCTTAGTTTAATTTTTTTCTATAATTTTTTGGGAAATTGTTTGCCCAAGATAGTTAGTTGTTTTTGTTTTTTGAGCCTTAATGCCTCTTTTCTCTACCAAAAAAAAAGTGTTACATTCTACAGTTTGAGTACTAAAATTATAATTCAAGCATTATATATAATTTTTCAAAAACAATTAATTTCTCAATAAGCAACTTTGTTTGGTGGTTAATTTTTTCCAAAAAGATCTCAGCATTAGAGAGCTGGTTTGAGTAGTCATTTTAGATAAACAATCCATTGAGTTGGAGTTTTGTCCTCCCTCACTGATAAAATAATGAATGTTAACAACAATAATTCTTGCAAAAGGAAGCCAGAATCTTGATATTTACTGCGGAAATTTTCCATTATGAGGTGCAGAAATCAAACTTCCCCTCCTGGTGGGTTTCGTTGCAGAAGCATGACTGCACGATTTGGTATTATTATGGAAAATGAGAGGGAATAAAAAAAAAAAGATAATATCTATTATATTTTTGTAATTATTATTTAAATATATTTATTTATTTTATTAATTTTTCAAAATATGGACATGAATTTTTTTTTACTTTTATTTTTGTTCTTAACTTCTTATATATTAAACTACCTCTTAGTGGGATAAAATATAAAGAGAAAGAAAAAGAAAAGGTGAAAAAGGCAAAGTGTGAAGCTTCCAATCATCGATCGAAGGATTTGGTTGGTTGACGAATCAAAGGATATATATAAATATATATATATATATATAATCATTGGAAAGAATATTTTCAACAATAAAAAATAAAGAGATGATATATATATATATATATATATATATATATTACCAATTTCAGCAATATTGACTCTTGTTTTTTTTAAAAAAAAAATTATACACACATGTCGTACTCAGTGATAAGCACTGATAATTTTTTTTAACATTGTTGATGATAATTAGACAAGTTAATTGTCCAATGATATACATAATCTATTTAAAAATTTATTAATACGGAATCAGCATTTTTTATGTAATATAATTATAGATTGAACTTAAATATAATCTTTTATATATGTTTTATTATCTTTTTAATTAAAATATAACACATGTATGATTTTTTAATAATAATATAATAAATGTATAATTTTTAATTAAAATATACATTTATTAGGTTATTATTAGAAAATTTTACAATTATCATATTTCAATTAAAAAAATTAATAATAAAAATATAAAAAATATATACAATATGTTTTTAATATATCAAACCTTTTTTTATTTTAAAAAATGTCTAGTTCAACTTAGCGTCATGACACTTTGTGTATTCACACTACGTCTTCAAACATTGGGAGACAGTCACTGATGACCTTCACGTGTGGGGAAAGAATAGACATTGTCCAAAAATTAATAATAAATGAAATAAAAATAATAATACATATTATATAAAATTGTATTTAATGTTTAATTTAGATGGCTATATGACTAATGACTTCTTTCATACATAAAAAATATTTTAATGAAAATAGAAAGTAAATATTGAATAAAATGAAAAATAAAATAAAATTTGCTTGATATAATATTGAAAAGAAAAATAGAATGCCGATCGATTTATATGTTCAGAAAGAAAATATTGTTAGAACAAAAAATAAAATTATCAAAAGACTAAAATGCCATCAATTAAATTTTTTTATGCCACTTCTTTTTTTTTTTTCAAAAAATAAAATAAAATAAAATACTCTGCGGTTCTTTCTCGTCACTGTGCATTAGGACCTTTGTCCCTTTTTGATGTCCCTTGAAATCTTTATACCAAACACGCTTGGGAAGGGAATTTTTTTTAAGTTTCCATTTCCTTATTAGTACCAAACAGGGAGTAATAGATAGCGTGACAGTTTGTTATTTTTTATAAATTAAAAAAATTTACAATTTAAACAAAGACTAAGCGTGAATAAATACAATAATTTAAATTATCATTATTTTTTCAACTTATTATTAATTATTAAACATATCTTATTTTAACTGACTATCATTAAAATTTTGTCACTTCTCAAATAATTGAATTATTTTATCAATTAAAATGTAATAAATATATAACTTTTTAATAATTACACGACAAATTGTTATATATAACTTCTTATATCTTTTTAAACATGCACTTTGACAACTATGTATTGTGAATCTTAGTCTTTAATTTGATTCATTGTTGAAATAATTAACTCTCTGATTGGTGATCCAAATTTATCAATCAGCAATCATGTTTTTATGCGTACTTACGGATATTTTTCAAAATTTTAACAAAAAGTTATTAGTATACTTTATAATTGAGTACTTCATCAAAGTTAAGAAATTAGCTAAAACAGATTTTCTTTCTCCTCCTCCTCCTCCTTTTAAAAAAAGGTTTTACTTCAACTTTAGATTTATGTATTGTTTGCTATAATCAGAGGGAAAAAAATAGTACAAAAAAAAAAAGAGTTATCACTTACTTTGTTTGGTATGATATAAGAGAAAAGAAGAGAAATTTCCTTTCCTTTACTTAGTTTATCAAGAAAAAGAAAAGAAATACATGTAAATAAGTTATCAAATTATTTTATTATCTTTCATCCTAATAAATATATTCACAAAAAATATAATATATCTTATCTCTATTTGTTTATTTTAATATAAGTATGCATTATATTTATCTTGCTTTTTATAATTCCTATTATTTATTTTCAATTACTTCTTATTTTTTATTTTGAAAAATAATTTTATAGAATTCTCATCTTCACTTTACTTTGTTCTTGTTGCTCATTATATAATTCTCAAATGTGGGTCTCAGCTCATTATATAATTCTCATCATATTCTTAGGGTACATCTGGGTTAAACTGAGCCAATTTTATATTAGACTCGAGATTTGACTTAGCCTAGTTAGTGATTGAGTTCTCTTTTTTTTTTATTTAACAAAATGTTTTTTAAAAAATTTTATGAAAACAAATTTAGAAACCTCTTAGCATGCATACAAAATTAGGTGAACACTTAATAATTTGAACATGGTAGATAAAGACATATAAAATGAAATAGAACTTAAGCATAAAATACATAAACTAAAAGCTTACCTAATTAAAAGTAATATCTAGAACATAATGGGCATTATTAATATTAAACTAGAAATCATTTTGCTACAGAAGAAAACAAAGAAAAATTAATGTGGGATACATAGAGAATTTGGATCTAGAAATCTCTTTTAGGTTTTCTTTCACAAGCAATGCCACTCAAACAATTTTCTTTTTCTTGCATATATACATTTAGCTTAATCCATATAAAAAAAAGAATATAACTAATTGAACTTAAATATAACTAATTATAAAAGTTATATTTAAAAAGAAAAAGAATATAGTTAAGATTACTCATGTTTTACCAATACTCATTTTTTTTTTACTTTAAAAGATTCTTATATTTGGGTATATGGCAATATATATAGTATAGGAATTAAGCCAAATATCAATTGAATCTAGACACTAACTTGGCTTGGTCAATAGACCTAACCCAACTCAGCCAAAAAATTGTTTTTTAATCTTTTTTGGCTTGGCCTAATATGATTGCCATAGGGTCATGTTGGTCGGGTCATTCATTGCTTAATGGATGGAGCAATTCCTTGGCTGAACCATCCACAAACCTATATGTGGGTCACATAATTCATTATATAATTATTCTCATCTTTTTTCACTTTCTTTTTCCTCTTTTTCTGTTGCTCAATATATATAATATATCTTAATAGATGGATTATTGCATGTGTATGTCCCATCGATTTTTTTTCCTTCTCCATCCTTTCCTTTCCATCTTAGTTATGCAAACCAAGTGAAGGAAAAATAAAATCTATGTACCATTTCCTTTCCTTTCTAATCCTTCTTATCAACGGCCATTAATCTATGAATGTTTAAGTTTTTAAAACTATTTCAATATTATTACATTGAATTTTATTAATAATCATCTATTTAACATTTGCATTGATAGCAACATATAGAAGAAAGCAACAAAGAGAAATGAGGGAACCTTATACTAAATTTGGGCTAATCATATATAATCTTACCAATCATTATACATTCTTAAAAACTCAGGATAATATAGATGCATATAACTTCATATTTTCTTTTTCATATTACAAAGCCATGCCTCATGTAATTCCTCATATTCATAGTTATTATTTTCCACTTTAAAAGTTGGGACTGTCCAAGCCATCATCATTTCTAAACCAACAAGTTTGAGTGAAACTTGCTGCACCTTCTGGGACATCCTTCATCACCCACTCATGACCTTTTGGGACGTATATTCCTGTCTTAGGATGTGGGACCCAGCATGGTCCATCCTCTATGTTATTATTATCCTTTGAAAATTCATACCTTTCACCAGCTTCAACTTTTTTTGAGAATTTGTTGGGTTCATTCCTTGCTTTGTTGGCTTCTCTATATGACCTTCACAATTTATTTCTTTGATTAGTTAGAGTTTGCTCAAGTTATGTTATAATATCTAAAATTATTTCTCATGGAAAAAAAAAGAATAAAAAGTTTTTTAACTATACATTTGGTTCATAAGGAAATGAATGGAATTGAATATAAAAAAGTAGATACACAAAATAAGAAATAGCACTCATATCTCTACTTAAAAAAGTAAATATGTATTATTGAGTAATAATAACAAAGTATAATAAACATTTTTTAATTTTTTTAAAAACCTATTTCATTCTCTTAATTTGCATAGCCACTTGCCATATATGGCGCAAGAGTAAACAAAGTATTGGTTGACTTATTTTAAAACATATAACTATGAGGACTCAGTTCTTATCACTTATTAATAAAGATTATAATCTTTATTTAAGCTTTTAATAAAAATTTATGAATATCTTTAAATTTAAAGCGTGGATGAACACAATCTTACTTACTTTTGTGTTGGGAGATATCATTTAATTATAAAAAAATGAAAATGATAGGGATTAAACTCTTGAATAGTTAGTTATAAAAGTTTTGATACTATATCAAAAATGAATTTGACTTAAAAGTTTAAACTACAAATAAAGATTTATCAATACTTTTTGGTAAAATTATTCTTTGGTCTTAACTTTCATTTAATTTTTAATTTAATCCTTATAATTTTAAAATTTATAATTAGGTCTTCATAGCTTAATTTTCAGTTTGAAACATATAACTATGAGGACTCAGTTCTTATCACTTATTAATAAAGATTATAATCCTTATTTAAGCTATTAATAAAAAATTATGAATATCTTTAAATTTAAAGCATCGATGAACACAATCTTACTTACTTTTGTGTTGGGAGATTTCATTTAACTATAAAAAAGTGAAAATGATAGGGATTAAACTCTTGAATAGTTAGTTATAAAAATTTTGATACTATATCAAAAATGAATTTGACTTAAAAGTTTAAACTACAAATAAAGATTTATCAATACTTTTTGGTAAAATTATTCTTTGGTCCTAACTTTCATTTAATTTTTAATCTAATCCTTATAATTTTAAAATTTATAATTAGGTCTTCATAGCTTAATTTTTTTAATTTAGTTTTTTTATTAGTGTTAAATTTTATTGATGTATTCAACTATGTGTCATCTTGACACTATATGTATGATTTATCTTACTAAAATGAGTCAAAATAAATAATAAAGTGAAATTAATTCACATACATAGTATGTAAATATAACCTATATGAAAGATTTGGATGAGTTAATTTAAATTATGCATATTTAAAATAACAAAATGATATAAAATTAGCTGCTACATCAACAAATTTAACAAAATAGAAACAAACATTTAAAGATAGGGATTAAATTAATTTTTTAAACCATATGAATATGATTACAAGTTTTTAAATTATAAATAGCAAATTAAAAATGAAGTAAAACTATAAAGACAAAAGAATTGGTCATACTTTTTTGTTATAATCTTTAAAATAAGAAAATAGATCATCTACTCTTTCAAGAGGAGATTTGTATGGTCAGATTTCAATTTTTTTAATCTTGATATATATATTTTTTATTATGAAAGAAATAAAATATCAAATATCAAGTAAAAATAATTTTTTAATTTTTAATTAAAAATAATAATTAAAATTAAAAAAAAATAAAATTTGAATAATTCAAATCAAATTTAAATAATTCAAATCAAACAAACAATCTCACAGACAAATAAACAAGGGGGAGGGGGTGTGGGCAGGCAGAGATGGTGCAAATTGGAAGCACTTTCCTAAGCCTTTGAACTAATCACTAAGGAACATATTAATGATAATTACCTCAGAAACATCTTTGATTTGGTGATGGCGCCTCTAGCCATTATGAGCTGCAACATGAAGAATCAATCAGGAGAGCAATATGTGAATGCAGTGTGTGTTTGATCCAATATATATGAACTTGTTGAAATCCTTTTAGACCTTAATGGGTATTTATAATTGCGACCAAAGTACTATTGCAATTATGAATAGAATAAATTCCAAAGTACTAGTGAAAGTGCATTCACAAGCACAAATGCAGAGAGAGAGAGAGAGAGGTTTGAAAACTAATATTGCTTTTCAAAGTGCTTTCCTGGAATGGATTTATGTAAATTGGAAAAATTTTGTAGCTGTTAATTGAAATTAAAATGTGTCTGGGCAATTAGGGAATATGATATATTGTTCCTTTATGATCAGTTGTGGAAGTGACTAATTTTCCATTGGGGTAGAATGCGTGTCAGAATAGACACCGGGGAATCTAAAACTGACGTTTTCTTTATCTCCTTTTGATTGACGGAAACCAGTAGCATCAATTAACTATGGAGCTTGAAAGAATATTGAAAATCTATGGACGCCAATGGTAGCGTAATTGATTAGGGCAAATCCTAATCGCTGTGCTTAGGACGACTACTGTTCTCCCCCAGTGCATTTGCTCATTTCAACGTTTGCGAAATAGATGTGCATATTCTCATTAGAAAAGTTAAAAAAGAAATTAAAGTTCAAAAAAAAAAAAACTATGAGAACTTTACTTTATTTTTAAAATATAAATAAAATTTTATTGAAATAAAAAATTATCCAACATTTTAACCTAATTTAAAATCTATTGATTGAAATAACTTCTATTAAACCTATATATCTATTTTGTAACTAAAAATATTTTGAACAGAGGGTATTTTGAAACAAAAATTTAAATTGGACTAAATTATAAAATAATTTTTTATTTTAAAAGAAGTCTATATATATTTTGAAAATAAATAAAAAATTTATATAATTTCAACAAAATTTAAGAGAAATTTGTGTTATTTTCTCTAATTATTATGTATTTTTTTTCCTCTTACAAAGTTTTTTGAACTGTGAATTCTTCAAATTTTCAATTTTTGAAACGTTAGTTTAATCTATATGTAATGTTTTAACTTATCAAAGTGTTAAACTTTATTTGGTGGCTAATATTTTTCAAAGAAATCTCAGCATTGGAGAGCCAGATTGAGTAGTCATTTTAGATAAATAATCTTTTGAGTTGGAGTTTTGTCCTCCCTCACTGATAATCTTAAAATAATGAACGTTAACAATAATAATAATTGTTGCAAAAAGAAGCCAGAATCTTGATATTTAGTTATTTACGCGGAAACTTTGCATTATGAGGCGCAGAATCGGACACAGCCCTTGTGGGTTTCGTTGCAGAATTATTAGTGGGGATAAAATATGGAGCGAATGAAAAAAAAAAAAAGGTGGAAAAGGCAAAATGTGAAGCTCCTAATCTTCGATGGAAGGATTTGGTTCGTTGAGGAATCAAAGAACCTTTTCCCATCTATCTCATCTTTTTATTTTTCATTATTGACAATATTCTTTTTTCATATATATATTTTTTAATTTTATCCACAAATATGTGGTGCTTAGTGATATGCATTGACAAATTACCTTTAAACATTGCTAATGATAATCACACAAGTTAATTGTACAAAATTTTATTTATATTTTTTTTCATTAATCTTAATATTAAATGTATAAATAAAGATACAATAAAACATATTTCAAAATAACACTAATTAATAAAGGGGGAATTGTTGTTATAAAGAGTAACGAGTTATTTAAATTTTGTTATTTCTTTATATTTTTACAAATATTAAAAAAATAAATAATTATTTATTTACATAATTTATTTAAGATTAAATTAAAAAATTATTAATTGAAAATTTGTCCAAAAAAATTATAAAATGTGTCATTGCCTCTGACTCTCTTGATGGTTAAATTTGAAGTTAAACTTTAGTAAATATTTAAAAGACATTTAGAGTTTTTTATATGATTGAAGTTTATATTTTTTAGAGTTTTATAAAATATTTTTATACAATATAATTAATGATTAGAATTAGGTATAATTTCTTTATATTTTTGTTATTAGATTTTTTTTAATTAAAATATAATAAATATATAAATTTTTTTAATAATAACAGAATAAATATATAATTAAAAGTACATATAATTTTTTTAAATATTAAACCATTTTTTATTTTAAAAAATGTATAGTACAACGGAGCGTCGTGACACTTTGTCTACAATGTCACGCGCTACGTCTTCGAACGTTCGGGACACAGTCACCGATGACCCACGCGTGTGGGGGAAGGAAGGACGTCGTCCAGAAATTAATAATGAATAAAATGGAAAATGAAAATACAAAGTAACAGGTGGTCGTCGACGCGCCGTGAAATCAGAGAAAGAGAGATAGAGACGAGCGAGTGAGTGAAGCGAGTGGAACTGGCGATTTCCTCTCCGATCCATAATTGTTTGGCGAGTGAGGAGCGGTGAGCACCAAACCCTAGCTTCCCAATTTCCGAACGTTTCGTCCCACTCGCGGGTATTCCCACTCGCCTAAATTTCAAATTGCAGGGCTCCGTGATCTTTCCGCCTTAACACACTAGAGGTTTTCCTCTCTTTCTCTCTCTGTCTCTCCCCTCTTCATTTTGTTGTTCTGCTGTTGCAATTTATGTAATTTGGGAAGGAAGAAATGATGAATCATATGCTTTGTGAAAATTCTCGTGATTGGTTAGTTTGGTTGCTTATAAATGCTGGGAAAGTGAAAGTACTTGATATAACTTGACATTTAAAAAAAAAAAAAATTTCTATCGACCTCAATGAGATCAGTGACGTCTTAGGTCTGGAATTATGGAAAAGCAACAAAGATTTGATGCAATGACCTCATATGAATTGATTTCAAGAAGCAGAAGACAAATTGCCAATTGTTTGATTTAAAACTAGTTATTAAAACATGGTGGAGGTGCCCAATTGCAGTCACATATGGAAGCTTCGAACCCAATTCAACGATTATGATCACCATCCTATGAAGATAAGTATAGATAGAAACCCACTCAACCTGGAGGGGAAAAAAAATTATAGGAGACAAACACCCAGGAGCTGGGGTGCAATGTGATTTGTGAATAAAGAAAAGATTTGAGGGTTGTGGGATATATACCACATGATTGAAACTTGAAAGGTAATTGTTGAATGATCAAATGGAATTATGGTGCTCTTTGGACTGACTGTAACAGTGTTTTGTCTTTTTGATTGGTTGCTCATGAGTGGCTAGTTGGTTTGCAAAGTTTCAATAAGGCTAGAGGACGAAAACTATGTACAATATCTAGGTGTTTACTATCAAATTCTTCAGCATCACATGACTGGGTCATCTAAAAAATTTTCTCTACATGGTATGTTTTTATTTGAAAACATGATAGTAAACATCTAAAGAACTTTGCCTGAGTTTTGGCCAAAACCAGAACCATTGCAACCTTGTATTTTTATAGATTTGATAAATCTTTATTATTTTATCAATCTTGCGTTAGGAGGCTGATGTCATGACTTGTTGCTAACTTTATGGCAACTTTAATAAGAAACAACCTTATTGTATGTGTAGCATTAAGTGTACACCTTATCTTTACCTTTTTCTCAGGTGTCATTGTAAATTATAATTTTGAATGACTAGATCTCATCATTGTACTGATAAATTATTTTCTTTTGTTGAAAATATTAATAACAGGGCAGAGCAGTGTGTATGGTGGTGCAATGAGTAAAAATATGGCTGATGCTTTGCATGAAGTGCGTCACACAGGTGGTGATCTTGTTGTTAATCCTAAAAGAGATGTTGTGTTGTATGAAGGGGACAGAGATTTTGAGCCACACAAGGGTATTGAATTTGATTCTCATGAAGCAGCGTATTCATTTTATCAAGAATATGCCAAATCTATGGGATTCACCACTTCAATAAAAAACAGCAGACGTTCAAAGAAAACCAAAGAATTTATTGATGCCAAATTTGCATGCTCTAGGTATGGAGTTACTCCTGAGTCAGATAGTGGGAGCAGTCGAAGGCCAAGTGTAAAAAAGACAGATTGCAAAGCCTGCATGCATGTGAAGAGAAGGTCAGATGGAAAGTGGATAATTCATGAATTCATAAAGGAGCATAATCATGAACTTTTGCCAGCTTTGGCATATCATTTTCGGATTCATAGAAATGTGAAATTAGCTGAAAAGAATAATATCGATATATTGTATGCTGTTAGTGAACGCACCAGAAAGATGTATGTTGAAATGTCTAAGCAATCTGGCGGCTGTCATAATATTGGGTCTCTCCACGGTGATATAAATTATCAGTTTGAAAGAGGCCAGCATTTGGCTTTGGATGAGGGAGATGCCCGAGTTATTCTTGAGTATTTTAAGCACATTCAAAAGGAGAATCCTAACTTCTTTTATGCTATTGATTTGAATGAAGAGCAACGGTTGAGAAATTTGTTTTGGGTTGATGCAAAAAGTAGGAGTGATTATGTCAGCTTTAATGATGTAGTTTCATTTGATACTGTTTACATCAAAAGCAATGATAAGTTACCATTTGCTCCTTTTGTTGGAGTAAACCATCACTGTCAACCCATATTGCTTGGATGTGCATTGGTTGCTGATGAGACTAAACCGACATTTGTTTGGTTGATGAAGACATGGCTTAGAGCAATGGGTGGGCAAGCTCCTAAAGTCATAATCACTGATCAAGACAAAGCCTTGAAAGCAGCAACTGAAGAAGTCTTTCCAAATGTACGCCATTGCTTTTCTCTTTGGCATGTACTTGATAGGATACCTGAAAATCTTTCTTTGGTGATCAAAAGGTATAAGAACTTTTTGCCAAAGTTTAACAAGTGCATATTTAAGTCTTGGACAGATGAAGAGTTTGACATGAGGTGGTGGAAAATGGTCACTAGATTTGAACTCCAGGATGACATATGGTTTCGGTCGTTGTATGAAGACCGGAAAAAGTGGGTGCCTACTTATATGGGGGATACTTTTTTAGCTGGATTGTCTACAGCTCAACGTTCTGAAAGTATGAACTCTTTCTTTGATAAATACATTCATAAGAAAATCACCCTTAAAGAGTTTGTAAAACAGTATGGGACAATTCTTCAGAATAGGTATGAAGAGGAAGCCATTGCAGATTTTGATACATTGCACAAACAGCCAGCACTCAAGTCTCCTTCACCTTGGGAAAAACAAATGTCAACAGTTTATACACATGCGATATTCAAGAAATTCCAAGTTGAAGTTTTGGGTGTAGTTGGCTGTCATCCTAGGAGAGAAGGTGGAGATGGAAGCATTGCAAAATTTGTAGTTCAAGATTGTGAGAAGGAGGAGGAGTTTTTGGTAACTTGGAATGAGATGAACTCAGAGGTCTCTTGCTTCTGTCGATTATTTGAATACAAAGGTTTCCTTTGCAGGCATGCATTGAATGTTCTCCAACTTTGTGGCTGTTCAAGCATTCCTTCTCAGTATATTTTGAAGAGGTGGACCAAGGATGCAAAAAGTAGGGTATCCATGGCAGATGGGACTGAAAGGATACAAACTAGGGTGCAGCGTTATAATGACTTGTGTAAAAGAGCTATTGAATTGAGTGAAGAAGGATCATTGTCTGAAGAGAGTTACGATGTTGTTTTCCGTGCACTTGTTGATGCCCTGAAGAATTGTGTACATGTGAATAATTCTGATAACAGTAATGCAGAAACTAGCAACAATTCTCTTGCCCTTCGTGAAGCAGAAGAAAATCAGGTTAGCCTTGCCACAAAACCGACTAAAAAGAGGACACCAGCTAAGAAAAGAAAGGTAAGTTCCAACTTTTGCAGTAGACCTGCGTATGTTTTAATTTTGTTACTCTAGCTTTTTAGCATGTAATAGAGAGGACATTTATTTGAGAATCTCTATATAGGTACAAGTAGAGACGGATATGATACTTGTTGATGCACAAGACAGCCTGCAGCAAATGGTTTGTGTTGTAACCTATGTTTCAATCATGATCTGATTTGACCTTCTGGACTTAACAGAGAGAATTCAATTTCTTAAGAATTGCAACAAAATATTCATGGATATCTACCACATAATATTAATAATGGAAAAAGATATATTGCATTTAATTCCACATTTGCTTGACTATGTAACTTTTGCTTTCATTCTTTTAGGATAACCTTAGCTCAGACGGAATAACCCTTAATGGATACTATGGTGCCCAGCAAAATGTGCAAGGACTGGTATTTATAATTTTCGTCCATTACATATGTTTTGTATTTCAAGAAATAACATAATGCTTAATCAATTATTTTGGTTTTTGTGTTAGGTACAATTGAACTTAATGGAGCCTCCTCATGATGGTTACTATGTTAATCAACAGAGCATGCAAGGCCTTGTAAGTCATCTTACTCATGATTATTTGTACACATGAATTGAAGTAATGTGATTATATAGGATTTTAAATCAGATTTGCATATCCTTGTAGGGCCAATTGAATTCTATGACCCCAAGCCACGATGGGTTTTTCGGGGCGCAGCAAAGCATTCACGGGCTGGTAGAGTACTTTTTAATTTTCATTTTGCGTGAAAATATTTGGAAATCTGTTCATATAACTAACTATAGAAAATGATGAGATTTCCCTAGTTTTGTTTATGTTCATGTAGGGGCAACTGGAGTTTCGTCCAGCAACCACTTTTGGATATACCCTGCAGGATGAGCCCGATCTGAGATCTACTCATTTTCATGGCAGCAGTTCAAGAAATACATAGAATTTTTGTCTCTCCACTTCTGATATGGTAGCTTCCTCATGGAGGTTGTCAAGTTTCTTCCCTGAGATTGAAAAACCTCGACAATCCTGGGTCTTGACAACAATTCATGTAGGTTGTCATACAGTTCAACAGTTTGTAAATGTATTTTAAATCAAAATTCCTGTAATTATCTTTCCAATCAAAGCTTCCTTGTATATTTGACAGCAGTTCTTTCACCTTCCTATAATTTATATGGAAGTTGCGAATTGTAATTTTGGGTAGAGCTATATGAGCTCCAAGCCTAACTTCTCTTTCTCTGCATGCCTGCCTCCCCTGAAGGCCAGCTCGAAGTGCCACGATATGAATATCATTTAGCTCTGGTCACGGTGGCACCCTCCTTGGGAACGAACGATTCTCTTGTCACTGAAACAATCACAAGCAAGACACTTAATCATGGCAATCATACAAGGAGAAATTCTTTCGACCCCATTATTCATATGGATGCTGACCAGATTTGTGCTCAGAACTGCTATGCACTGGTCCTTTTCTGAAGATCTGTCTAGTTAGTTGTAGTATTCAGAGTGTATGTAATTTATAATAGAGGATATTTTAGTTTTATTAGTTCCATAGTCATATTGAATGGTAAGATTATTTTGTTTGTTCCTCAAAAGAAACTTGTTTAAACTAGACAATTATAGTTTATATCTGTCCTTCATCTTGTATAATAGAATAATTTTCAGCGTGATTTCTGGATCACGGGGTTTTTATCGTCCTTTTGCAACCAATATGTATTTCTAGGAATACATACGAAGCGAGGTGGCATGTAGGGGATATTTAGCCAATTGGGGCAAAAACAATATGGGAAATGATGTTGGAATAATGACCACTTTATAAATAATTATAAAACAGGATATATTCAAATTTGTCTTAATTTGTGTCTTAGTAAAATGTTATCCTTGCATATAGGTGAATTTATTGATATTAAAATAAATTACATTTTTAGCAGTACAAAATAAGCTATAAAATTATAATTTTAAGATTGCAGTCACATTGATTTCAATGATTCACTATTTACCTTTGGCTTTTTTGACATTTCTTACTCTCGGGTTTTAAGGCTCTCTGTAGAAAAAAAAAGGGGGGGGGGGGAATTAACTTTTAATCCCTATAGTTAACTCAACTTTTAATTTATTTCTTATAATTTAAAAATTTGTAATTATATCTTTATAATTTAAATAATTTTTAATTAAGTCTCTATCATTATATTTTTATCAATATTTTACTATATATATATGAGTTAGTCTTATTTTATTATCTGTACTTTTACATTTTTTGTTAACAGAGTGTTAAAATAATATATGATTAGCTATATTAACAAAATTAAATAAAATATTGACAAAATTCTAATAATAGAGACTAAATTAAAAAAAATTGTAAACTGTAAGAATACTAATACAAATTTCTAAATTATAGAAACCAAAATAATAATTAAATAAAATTATAGAGATCAAAAATATAGTTTTTTTCAAAAAAATTATATAGTAAATTATTATTAAAATTTTATTTAATTATATTAAATGTGCATAATAAGTACTCATTCAAATTGTTTCAACTAATCAAAACAGGACAACATGTTTTTTACAACCAATGAAATTACTGTATCGGCTTATCCTTTTCCTCAAGCATTTTTTTAAACTATTTTTTTTCAAGCATTTGATCAAATTGTGGAAAATAGGCCTAGGTGTAACGTTAAATTTCTTTATATATATACACTTTAAAAAGAATTATTCTATTTGGTATTTACCCAAGAAAAAAAGTCTACAATAAATATGAAAGGACCAAGTGCTTCTTCCAGTCTGAAAGAAAAAAAAAAGAATTATAGTTAAACACCCAAATTTAAAAAAAAATTTATCAGAAGGATTTTATTAACATTATTTTATGATAGATTATTATCAATTTTAAGTAAAATCATTAATTTAGTAATAACAAATCTTTTAAAATAATTTTTTAAATTTTAGATTTTTAACTATAATTCTCCAAAAAAAAAATAAAGAGCAAAATTAATATAAAGGACCGTTAGAAGGCCAAGTGACGACCGTAACGGCTAGTTTTTACACGTAAAAGGAAAAATAGCCTTATACTGTGCTCAAGAAACGCTTACAAATTGTCTTTTCATATTCTTGCACAGAGCATACATTTCTTCTCTCGGTGATATAATTTTTTTTTAATTCCCTTCTCTATCGCTCTCTAATTTTACAGAAGGATTCGCCATGGATTTTGGCTGCTTGGACCTTGGTTGTGTCTCCCCGTCAGAGACTCAGCGCGTTGATCCTGAGGCCGTTTGCAATTCTCGAACCAAAGAAGAAGATTCCGGCGACTCCATCTCTGCAAATTCCAAGATTGGAAAGGCAAGTCTTTTATTTTCCTTCAATTGCAATTTCAAGATTCGATTCTGTGTTTTGGATTTTGGTGGTTCGGATTGTTTTCTTAGCTTTTTGGATTCATTGCAATTTAAGTTTTGAACAAGTAAATCAATCTAGTGTTCGGTTTTTACGTATTTAAAGCCCTAAATATATGATCACAGAGCCGCAAGTTCGTGCTGATTCAAAGCGTTAGGACTATGTAAAATTTTTTAAGTGGAGGAACAGTCGGATTAGCTATTTATAGGCTTAACCTCAAAGAATTCCCAGTTGATTCGAGAATTACTTTGAAAGAACCAGACAAATCTGCGTGGAGCACAGTTTTAGCACATATAAGAAGATGAATTCATGGATAGTTCATAGTTCAAAAGACATTGCTCAAAATGAAGGAAAGCACACGACTCCCAAACTTGCTTTAAAACATGGAATGACCTATCTTCCCGTGTATTTTGTGTGGCATAATAGCATTTTAGTGAATTTGAAGTAAAAGCGACAACCATACTCGATGATGACTGTTGGCAGATTATGTTGTCATTGAGTATTGGCATTCTTAAGAGTTCACTTAATTTCCTTGCATTACAGGCTTTCTTATCTGTACAATAAAATGTTTGGTTGAGCCTAACACATCTGTTCTTGTTTCATTGATTTTGAGCAGAATAAACTGAGCAAAGAGGCTAGCCAATCAATATCAAGTGCTCTTAGCAAGTTCTCATCACAAATTAAAAAGCCTCCTCATCGTAAATCTTCTCCAATCAACTGGTTTCCCCGCAAAAAAGTGGACTCCTACTTGAAGAGAAAAATTAAAATGTTGCAGGTTTTGCAATAGAAACGTATATTTACTTTTCATAATTGAATCAGATTATTTCCTAATCGAAGTGCTAACATATCTAATTTTTTTCAGGAAGTAGCGGGTATGAATTTGACACTTGATCAGACTCTAGGAAGTTCTAATCCTCATTATTCAAAAGTACTCAAAGAGAAAATGGCAGCAAAAGAAGCAGCGCACAAGGCAATGGAGGCTCGAAGAGCTGCATTGGTAGAAGCCTCTTGGTGTCGGATTCTAAGAGCTGCCAGGTAAAATGTTTCCCATAAAGAAGATATGATTAGGCTTTGTTGTCTTCACATTTTTATATCTGACCTTCTACTGTTTTCAGGATTCCTAGTGAAGATGCAGAAGCTCAACTTTTACAGGCAGAAAAAAATGCAATGGAAGCTTTTGAAGCAGCCCAGGCTTTGGGAGTTATCATGTATGACATGCCAAACTGCCCCAGGAAGCATTGTCAAGTAGAGACATCTACTGTTACTAGTGAAGGATCATCTACCCATACTGTTACTGCATCTTTTGAAACTGAATTTGAGGTAGACAAAGAAGTAGCGGCAGCAGTCAAAACTGCATTCATAAGGCTAGCAAACTGCCCTTCTTTTAAGAAAGATGAATTCAGAGAACTTCTGAGAAAAATTAGTCAAAACCCAGATACAGATGAAAGTTCGCAAGATCTGTATGAGTTCTCCTCTGAGTATGAGCCTGAGTCTGGGTCCGAACTTGATTCAGTCTCTCAAAAGAGTGACTTCAGCTCTCAAGACTTAGACTCTAACATGCCAGTTCTGGGGATAAGTCAGAGGAAAAGCAGGAGGAGACAGTCTCTAGACAAAATCAACAGAATAAAGCTTGTGGACATGATGATTGAGAGGCTAAAATGTTTGCAAGAAGATGAACTTTCTTCTCTTGCCAGTATAGTTGCAACTTGTGGTTTAAATTCTGTCTTGGCTGAAGCACAGAATATTAAACTGTCCAATCCAGGCTCCGCTACAGATCATAACTCCTCTTCAAGCATTAATTTTCCAGCAAGAAGAATGTCTACATTAGGATCAGGAAATTCTGATTTTGTCATGGACGGCCAGATGAGAAAGAAACAAATTGAGTCAGAACTGCCAAGTCTAGATAAGTTTCTAGTGAAGCGCATGACAAAACTTGAAAGAGAGGTTCAAGAAGCCAAGAATTGCAGAAGGAATGAGACAGAAACAGATAGGGATGGCTCTCGTAAATCTATTGTTAGAACTCCATCTGAGACCATACCAGACTTCGGAAGCATTCTTGTGAAGAATTATTCAAATTTTGAGAAAGACATAAACAAGGCAAAAAATAACTCTGAAAAGGAAATCTCAAAAGTTGCAGTTGCGGTGCCAATGCCAAAAAGTCAGAAAGATCTTATTGAAGTACCGAGCTTAGACAAGTTCTTAGTCAAACGTGTCTCAAGAATTGAAAGGGAAGTCCAAGAAGCAAAAAGCAGAAGGATCAATGAAAGTAAAAACCTGAAGAAAGCTGATGTGACTACCATTGGAGGAATGAATTCTCGTTCTTGTTCTGATGGATCATCGGAGGAGAAAGAAAACATGAATTTAAATAATCATTCAAGTTATGAGCAAAATGAAAGTAAACTCAATTCAGGTGGCGTGAATGACGAGATTGAAGATAACAAGGATGGCCTGGACAAGATTCTGATAAAGCCAGTGCACAGAATGGAAAGAGAGAAGATTCAGGCTATGTCACTGGAAAGCCATGGTGAAAATTATAGACAAAGAAAGAATCAAGGAGTAACCAATGTTACAGAATGTGAGAGCTTGGATAAGATTTTAGTAAAGCATGTCTCCAGACTGGAGAAGGAGAAAATGAGGCTCAAGTCAGAGGAAGAAGGGTTCGAAGTTAAGAGAGGTCAAAGAAACACCCATTTGGAGACAAATGGAGAGGGTGGTCTGGACCAAATTTTGATTAAACATAAATCCAGACTCGAGAAGGAGAAAATGAGGCTCAAGTCAGAGGAAGAAAGGTTTGAAGTTAAGAGAAGTCATAGAAGCAACCATTTGGAGACAAATGAAGAAGGTGGTCTGGAACAAATTTTGGTTAAACACAAATCCAGACTTGAGAGAGACAAGATGGTTGCTGCCCAGCAACCAGAGAACCCAATTAATCACTCTATGGCTCGTCGAAAAGCAAGGGAAAGAGAGTTACAAGAAGCATGGGGAGGACTGAGCTTAGGAAACTCCATGAGGCCTAGTCTCTCTAAGCTTGAACGAGAAAAGGTTAGTCTTAACTAAATTCTTGCTCTGATATTCCTGAGCTTAAATTCACTAGGTTTCTATTTTTGACTCTGCTGGTTTTACTTTGTCTAGGCTGCCTGGATTAAAGCTGAAGAGGAGGAAAGGAGACACGCGATGAAGGCAATATGACTTGTTTTTTCATTTTGTTGATAACAATGTGGTTTTTTCCTCAATTGAAGGATCATCAACTGTCCTCCTTCTTGGTTGAACTGCTGATTTAGTGCTTGCCATCCCTTTATTAGGGTGACCAAGCAGTTGTACGTAGTTCTAATCACTTTCCATCTCAATAATCTAAGTAAAAACTCTTTTTTGTAAATGGTCCTTAACAAATTGTGCCGTTTTTTTCCAAACGATTGTGCACGTCATCTGACAACCATGCGGATAAAAATCCTTTTCCAATAAACACAAACTATTTTGTTAAATCCTATCACGTTGTCTAAAAAGTTTTTGGTTCAATTAATATTAAGGATCTTTTGTTAGTATGAATTTATTATGAAACACTTAGCCTTGAAATAATCTATCTAATTTTTAAATTTCTTATTGATTAAAAAATATTTTTTAATTGCTAGAGTGTCAGCATTTCTTTCTTTCTTTCTTTCTTTTTTTTTTTTTGGCCTCATGGATGGTGTATTAATTTTTGAAATGACCAAAAACTTACGGAAGAGTCCATATGAAAAGATTAAAAAATTATAACATATTCACTTTTTTTGACACATAAACAATGCAATAAATTAAGTCTAAAACTCCATTAAAGTACTTAAATCTTTCAACACCTATTTTCTTAATATCTATAAATTAATTTAATTTTTAGCTCAATGTCTGTTAGACATATTCTCTCCGGAGCTCATTACATGAATTAAAATTTTAAAGTTGAAATGTGATATTTATGTATTCATTAGATATATTAAATAAGAAAAATACATTTCACGCTTTCATTTCATTAGTATAGATATATTATGTATAAGAAAAATAAATAAATATACAATTTAGTTTTAGATATATCTCATAATACATTAATTAGTCTTTAAATTTATTTTTTTATAAGTTAGTTTTTAAAATTTATAATACATTATAAGTACTATTATTATTTATATTTTAATAAATAAAAATTTCTTGTCTAAAATTAAAGATTCAATTTAATTATGATTTACAATTAAACTATATAATTTTTAATAAAAATATAATTTTTAAAAAAATATGTGACAAAAAATAGATAATAATAGTAGAAAAAATTACAAATGAATTCCATTTAAAGTGACTAACATACCAGTGTATTAAGTCATAAATTTTGAGAAATTAATTTAGATAAAAAAATTTAGTTCAAATACAAAAGTACGGTATATTTTTCAAGGGCAAATTTCATATTTTTTAGAAATTAAGTAAATGATAAAATTCTCCAAAAAAAAATTCATTTTGATCTTAGAAGGATGGTTCTAGAATATAACTTTGAGGGGTTCTTTTGTGTTTCTCGCTCTAATTGACTACGTTTCCGTTGCTGCTCTATCTCCTCAACAAGAGCCTGGAGAGTCTGCTTGGCTTAGCTTCTCATCTACCTTTCAATCCGGCAGCCATGGGAGGAGGCAACGGGCAGAAGTCCAAGATGGCTCGTGAGAAGAACCTGGAGAAGCAGAAAGCTGTTAAGGGTATTCTTTATCAGTTTATCTTTATCCCTCTTCCTTTAGATTCTCTAGTCTTGTCCCTTTAATAAATCATAGATCTACTATTTTTTGTCTAAATTTTGCGGTTTTTGCTGAATCTGATTGTCTAGGAAGCCAGTTAGAGTCCAACAAGAAGGCCATGACCATCCAGGTAGTCTCTTTGCATGCTTTTCTTGGATTTGCCCGTCTAGATTATCCTTACATTTTATATTTGGTTGGATTTGTTATATGCTATATGATGTCTGAGTTTTTAAACTTTTGATCAGAGAGAAATGGATATTAGAAATATTTATTTATTTAAAGCTCAATAATTTGAACAAATATAAAGTTTTTTTTTTCCTTAATTGCTTTTCTACCTTAAATTGTTGTAATTGGAATTCTGTTTACTTCAGTTTTGGTAATCAGTCTTCTGAGTCTCTAGATTGTATGATTTATGCTCCCAGATTGCCAATAAGTCAATTATTTATGTTTATTGCCCACTATAGATTCTACTTTATTTTTCATTGGATGCAGTTTGGGAAATTGGTAATCTTTGGTTTGCTATCTAGATGAGATGGGCTTGGCATAAGTATAGCTAATAGATATCTCTTTTACCTACTTTAGTTTTCTATATCTGTGATATCTCTTCTACAGCTCTACTCAGGGAATCATTGGTGAGCAGCAATTATTTGAACTCCCATCCAGTTTTCTAGTTTCTTCATGTTTTAGATAACTTATGAACAGAAACCCTTACATCTTGAAGTGGACCTACAACTTTCTATGCAATTTTGCAGCAGTTATAAGCTATGGTCTTCGCTGACTTTCATGGTTAAACTAGTTTTGACTGTTCTATATGGAAAATTATCATTTCTTTGTTGACACTGAAAGCGTATTAAAAGACTTTAAATAGTTTGTAATACTGTACTTGTGTCAGTTTTTCTTTGTTCTTCTACACCTGTAATGGTTCATGCTTTTTAGTGATAAGAACTTCCTTATTTTAGACTAAATTGTTATATGAAAATTTCTAAGGCAGAATGCAGATCTGGTCTACAAATAATATGTAGACTAAGCCAATAATAAAAAGTCACACATAATTATATCAAGCACACTTTCAAGTGAGACATATCTTTGACATGCTTCCTCATCTATTCAGGATTGGGTCCACCTACTTATTTTTTGCAGGATGGGTTTATCTAAAAACCTCTCTTCTATAAAATAAGAAATCTAAATGTTGCTTGCGAACAACAGACATTTTCTAATTTCAAGTTGGTAGTTTTATTACATTTTAAAATCATGAAAAGTTTTGCAAATGTTGCAGCAGTCCTATTCATTTTGCTTTTAAATTTTTTAAATTCTTAATCACTTGATAATGTTATACTGTGAGTGTTAGAATCAATTCGCAAAGCCCATTAACGTAAATTGTGACTGTTTCTTTTCTTCTTATCATCACTATCTGTGTTATGGCTGGTTTATGGAATGTTGAATCTGGGGGACCACGGATATTGAATGCAGTGCAAGGTGTGCATGCAAACATTCATCTGTACCACATCTGAGGTTAAGGGTCGGGAACATGCTGAAGCTAAGCACCCAAAGGCTGATCTTTATACATGTTTTCCTCATCTTAAAAAGTGACTATTTGATGGCAAAGCAAGAGCTTGTGGATTGATATTTGGAGAACTTACATACATTGTACTTTATTGTAGCATGTCAAACTTGATTAATGGAGATATCTAATCAAGAAGTATTTATGTCATTATCAAATACGAAACTCAGAAAAAGAGAGGGGGAAAAGAGGAATATACACTTAGGTTAATTTGGGATTAAGTTTTAGGGTATGCTTGGTAGCTCAATAGGAGTGGAAATGGTGGGATGAGAATGGAGAATTAAATTGTGTCTAGGTACCTTGTCTATTTCCACTCTCCTGTTGTGCCTCTTCCCATTTTCTCCCCTATCAAGTGCACTCTTAATCTAGGGTATGGTTTTAACTAAAATTGCGTAGTTTGTGAAAAAGTGAAAAATAAAAGTGATGTAGGACAAGATGAGGAGGAGGGAGAGGTAGAATATAGAGGGGAGGTGTAGAGAAATGACGAGAAAAATGAGGGAGAGATGTAGATAATAATTAAATGATTTTACTGATGCATATTCAGAAAGCTGATTAATCTTAATTAGCAAGGGCTTTATATAGAGTGCAAAAGATTATTTTAATAGTCTAAAATAAAGATAATGGTAAATTCTAAACTTGATAGAATATAATTAAATTTTAACAACAGATATCTAAATTAATAACTAGCTAATGAATTCAAAATACAAAATAATTTCAAAATATGTATATTAAAATAAGGCTTTTTTTTTTTTAGGTTATGCCTAGATTATGTTTTCCAAAATTTTTCATCATTTTCCTGAGGTTGGGGGAATCTCTACTCTAGAGAGGAAGATTGTATGTAAGATTGTAACATGCTTGGTGCAAATGTAAGAAGTCATCCTCAATGATCTAAATAGCATTCAAGTCTAACAAAGTAACAATGGAGAGGATCATCAAGAGTGAAAACAATCTGATCATCCATGATCACATTAATCATCTTAACGAATGGTGGAGCAACTGGTAGATTGGGCACTGGAGCATGATGTAGTTGACTACCTGCAAAATCATTAGAAAGCAAAAAGAGAGGTTCAAAAGTGTCTTGGTAAGAAAATAAATTTTCTATATTAAAAATTAGACTAATGGTTATGTCAGGAGTAATTTTAACAAGTAAGCATTAGGACCAAGTTTTTTAGAAATATGAAAAGAGGCCTGAGCATGCAATTTTTTGAAAGAAATGTTTAGGATAACACTTAGGATATATATAAGCCATAACAAAATCACCCTCATTAAAATTTCGAAAGTGTTAATGAGCATTAGTAGATAATTTATACTTCATTATTTTTAGCAAGTTTATGTCTAATCTCATAATGCAATTCATGAAGATGTTGGACAAATAATTTTGTAGAGTTAGATATGCAAGAAGTTAATGAGATGGGCATAAGGTCAATAGGTTGACAAGGATTAAAACTTTGGACAATCTCAAAGAGACTCTAATCAGTATAAATATTAACTAAATTGTTATAAGCAAACTCGGTTGTTGGTAAAACTAAGTCCTAATTCCCAAGCATGTCTCTTCCTAGACTCCTTAGCAAATAACTCAAACTTTGATTAGTAACCTTAGCTTGTCCGCTAGTTTGAGGATAAAAGTAAAAGAGGACTTTAGTTAGGTGCCAAAACGTTTTCAGAGCATTTTCCAAAAATAGTTGACAAACTAAAATTGGTGTAGGATAGTGGTGGATTTAGATTTTCAAGCAAGTTTTGGATGTATAAAAGGTGGTGGAGGGTGTGGTAGTAGTTGTAACTTGGCTCTAATATCGAAATTGTAGGACAAGAGGAGGAGGGAGAGGTAGAATATAAAGGGGAGGTGTAAAGAAAATGACGAGGAGGAGGGAGGGAGGGAGAGAGATAGTTAATAATACCAAATTATTTTATTAATAATTAATTAAAAGAATTGTCTAACCCTAATTACTAAAGATTTTATATACAATCTAAAAGATAACTCTTAATAATTTAAAATAAAGATAGTATTAAATTCTAATTCTAACAAAAGATAATTAAAATATCAAATCTTAACAAAAAATAATTATTAAAATTTAACAAAAAAATAACTAAGAATGACAAAGTAACTACTAAAATAAAGTAATTTAAATATTAATTTTTAATTATAATTCTAATAAAATATTATTTCTTATATTTATCTTTCATTCATAATTTACAAATAGTTAATAATAGTTTTCTTATTCTGTTTTCATTCTCTATTATTCTTTTGTTGTTGGAGAAAATTCGACCAAAACTCTTCTCGAGTTTTGAAATACAAAAGGATTAAAATAATCTATCTTGGAGTCTTTAAGTATGATGAACACTACTTCTTTGAGATATAATAACTAAGACAGTTATGAAGTCAACAATATATTTGGAATGACAAACTCGATTGGTTGAAATAATTGAGTTGAAATAATTGAACTGGTTGAATCTAAATATAATATTTTACAATTTGTGGTTAAATTTCAAACCGTTCATCAAAATTGATTTTTTCACATCTTGAGGGAGAGTTACAATAAAGAGGGGAGGTGTAGAGAAAATGACAAGGAGGAGGAGGGAGGAAGAGATGCTGATAATAATCAAATGATTTTATTAATAGGTATTAAGAAAGTTGATTAATTCTAATTACCAAGGGTGTTATATAGAGCCTAAAAAATTATGTTAATAATCTAAAATAAAGATAATAGTAAATTCTAAACTTCACCGAATATATCTAAATTTTAACAATAGATATCCAAACTAATGAGTTCAAAATACAAATATTAAAATAAGACTAATCTAGATTTTTTGTTTTGGGTTACGCTTAAATATTTTTCCGAAGTTTTCCATCAAAAAGTTTCGTGGAATTTGCTATAGTTGCGGTTGTAAGATGGTAGTTTATTTTTGGGTATGGTCCAGTAGGCGCTTAGACTTCTACCTCCCTCTCATCTTTCTCCTCACTGAATCTGGTGGGGAAATGTATTTTGTGTTTTGAATGAAGCGTGGCTTCAGAATTGTGACACCATAGAATTATCATTTATCTTGATTGGCGTGGACTGTACTCCCTTGCTGTGAAACTATGAGCCCCGTGTTCTCAGTTTCCCCTTGCTCTTCCTTTCTTGGAGCTTTGCTATATTTTATAGATAGAATGATTCTGGTAACTGTTGAGACTGGAGAATTTTCTTTTTAGTTATGGCTTGATACGTGGGATGAAAATCAAGCAATTTGCAAACCGGAATAATGTGGCACGTTGGATATGTTTGGTTTGGTGTGATATTAGATATGTAAAAGAAAAAGAAATAAAAAAAGTGAATAAAATGGATTAAAAATGAATTTTTTTTTGGTTATTGAAAAAAAATAACGAAGAGAGACAAATATTATTAAGTAATGATTATAAAGTTGTAATAGGTATTGCAATGATTTAAACTCAAACCTTTTTGGAAGTACAGTCCAAGCCAATGAAGATAGCTTAGTTGGGATTTAAGAATGAATAAGCAAATTTGAGGGATTGACTAAACTGGCAATTTAATAGAAATAAAAATGCAAAGAAAAAAATAGACATTTGTTTACTAGGAAATAACTTTTATGTTCTGAATTTTTAAAAAAATATAAAAAGGATCCATATTGTAATTAATTATTATAAGCGTGTAATAAGTCTTATTTAAAATTTTCAATTTCCATTTTCTTTTTCACAGAGTAACGAGACGAGAGTGGAAATGGACAAATGAATTTGTCGATACATTATTATATTGGATTCTCGTTTCGTTTTTATAGTAGGGGATTACTACCAACCAAGTGAAGCATAAAATTGATTTCCTTTCAAAATCAGGCATCAATTGCACCGTCGAAGTAGTTTTTGTATTAAAATGAGGCTGTTGTTATGGTAATGGACACATTGAAAGAAAAGAGGAAAAATAAAGAAAGGAGAGGGACAAAAAATGGGAGACGAATAAGAAATCCTAACAGGTTGTTTTGTCGCTAAGAATGGCAAATGTAACTCAAGTTATGAGTACCTAACTTGTCTTACTTTATTAGTAAGTTAATAGTTGATTATGAGTACCTAACTTGTCTTACTTTATTAGTAAATATGCAAAATTAGCTATTGTAAAATTTAAACCTATAACTTGAAGTATTAAGTGCATTTATTTGATCATCTCTTCAATATTGCATCTTTGTTACATATGTGCAAAATATTATATATGAAAAATGTAACTTATTAATACTTATGTATATTTATAATTATATTTTTAACATTTATTACTTTAATTTTTTATGAACAATTATATTTAATATATTTAAAAAGTATTATAAATAAATTGGTTTACACAAAGTATTATTAATAAGGAAACAAAATTTATATGTAATTGTTTATGTCTTTGTTATTTTTTTATAATTAAAATATAATAAGTGTATTATTTTTTAATAATATTATTATAAATGTATAATTTTTACAAATAATTGTATAATTTTTCAGTTAAATTATATACTTGTCATAATATTATTAGAGAATAATATATTTGTTATATTTTAATGAAACAATTTGATAGTAAATATACAAAAAAATTACACTTAAGTATAATTTTATAAATAAATAAATTCAAAAGTAATTAATAAATAAGCTTTAAGTATGAATCCAAATGACTTTAACTTTTGTTTAAGTAATTTTACTTGTATAATACTATAATTCAACTATTTGTAAAAAAAATAATAATCAAGTTCAACAAACTGAAAGACTAAACTTCCATTAAAATAAAAAAGACGTAAATTGAAATGCAATTGCACACTATCATTGTGAGATTCGAAAATAAAAAGTGTAATTTAGATTACCTTTTATTATTCTATTTTTTGTTATCTGATATTTTTATTTTAAAAATTTACTCTTTTAGTTTTTATATTTTTACATAAATTTTAATTTAGTCTCTACTATTTAAAAATGTATAATTAAATTTTTATTAGTATTTTATTAAATTTTACTGATATAATTAATCATGTATTATTTTAGTACTCTAAATATATATTACTCAAATTAATTCACTCAAATGACTTAATGTATATTGTGTTGTATAACATATATATAAATTAATTTTACTTTACTATCTATTTTTACTCCTTTTTTAATATATTTAGCACACAAATAATATATGATAGCTAAGTCGTTAAAATCTAACACAATATTATCAAAAGTTTAATAATAAAAAACAAATTAAAATATACTTAAGGATCTATTAAATAAACTAACTTATATTTAAATGATGTTGTCAATTCAAGTTACATAGACATGAAATTTTGAATTTAACATTAATTAATTTTTATTCTAAAGTTGATTATTGCAAAAGACTATTACATTGTAATTTTTGTAGATATAACACAAATTCCAATCTTAAACATAAAGTACTCAAAACAAAACTAATTATATATAATATATATAATGCGTTGTAAATATTTATTAAAAACAAACTTATAGCTTATTGGTGGGTAAATACTTTTAAAATCTCTTTGCATGAGATCAAATATTGATGATCCTTTTTTCTTGATATTATTTTCAATTTTAGGACAAGGCAGGATAGGCATAGGGTAGCATAATACCCGCAAGTTTCAGTATGGAACATAAGCCTAAAGGAAAAAAAAATTACAATGTTACGGGGGAGAGTAAAGGGAGAATGGGATGAGAATGGATGGTAAAAAATGTGTCTCGCCTTATTCCTTTGCCATCCCTACTTATTATTGAATAGTTTTCATGTAAGAAGTTCTTATTCAAGATGTATAGTGTTAAAAAAAGAAACAAAATTCAAACAAAAATAAGTTAAAGGCTAAATTAAAATTTAAAGGACAAAAAATAGAGTTTTTGTTCAATATCTTTTTATTAATGATAGCTTTGAATTTGATCTTGTATTGTGAATAAAGGCTTGTTTGATGGAAATGGACTTATTGAAGGAATTTTGAGTCATATCCCATAAAAAAATTATTAAAAATGATTTCTAAAAAAAATATTTACTTATCTCCCATATTTGTATGATAGTTGGAATTACTTCCTTTTTTTAATTAAATTTATTGGGAAGGTTGCATCAAATTTAGGGAAGGGATAAGTAGGGTAGGGGGGCCTGGGGTATGGTATATATTATAATATAATAAAAAATATATATGAGATAAAATATAATAAAATATATTATATTTTTTTATTAAAATTTAATTTTTAAATTTATTTTTATAAAATAATATTTTATTTTATTAAAAATATTATACCAAAAAAATATTCTCAATTTATTAGAATAATATATTAGCTCAAAACATTACTAAATCTTATTTGGAATAATATTATTGGACAAAATTTCATTATTTTTTTTTTTGGCTATGACTTAAGCATCAATATCTTTCATTTTTTTAAATAAAAACAAGATTTCTGTTTATAAAAAGTATAAAAACTAACTTTATAATTTCTTTACAACAAAAATTGTTTCAATAAATATTTGTTATTATTTCATTTTTGTCACACCCTGAAATTATAAGTGTGATCAACAAGGAATATGGATGATATCTTTTTTGTAAGCATGTCTAAAACTAAACTCTTATCAAATATTTAGCGAATATTTCTATAAGTTAATATTAGATGATATAACCAAAGAGAATAATTGTAAATTATAATTGCATTAAACACATTTAATTACATGTGGGTTTTGTATAAATTTTGGAAAAATTTTTCCTATAATTTGGACCTTTCAATATTTCTACAATTATCCCAGCTAATACAACTACATCAAAAAAAAGCCTTACTACCAACCCAAACCAGTATATGACAATTTCAATGGGTGGGGAACCCTATTTATAGTTCAATGGAGCTATATACAAATACACTACAAAACAAAATAAATTCAAAATGAATCATCAAAATATGCCCATGTGAACAAAAGCAGAGCTCACCAATAAAGAAGGAAAATGATTGATCCTAAGCCGCTCATAAGGGATTAAGTATCTGAAAAAAAATTTAAAAAATAAAGGAGTGAATCAAATGCTCAATAAGTAAATAAGGTTAACTATAAGGTATAAAAATACTTCCACGTCAACGTTCTATTTAAAACAACAATTTAACAATTTGAAACTTTAAAAACAGTGATTTATGAATCCTTCTAATAAAAATCATCCATCAAATGCAATAGAAGTTTCTAGTCGGTACCAAATAGATCAGATGCAAATGACATAGCTTGCAAGGTTAAATAACACAGACACTGAGCAATTAGTCAGTGAAAATCAAACAGATCCATGTATGATGCCCAATTACACGGGGCTAATAATACCCTTGCTAGTTGGAGTACATATCACAATACACTGTGGCCTATCAGTATTGCAGTTAGCTATAAGGTCTCAATCTAGGTAGCTCTATCAAGAAAATCATCTTATAAATATATGCTTGAAGTGAATCAAATTCTTATTTACAGTCAAAACATATAAACAGCATGCATCAGAAAATATTTTCATTTATAGAAAAATTAGAAAGTGAAATTTAGGACTTCCATAGTCAATAGATACGATTTTCACTATTAGTATATATATTCTCAAAATCTAAAAATACTTAATAAACATTCAAATGTTTAAATAATTAGAAACACAATTAATAAAGTAAATACATTATTTAAGGAATGTTTAACTACAAACCTAGAAATAAAATTACATGGTATATATTTATACATTTGTAACATATAGGTGGCATTATTTACTTACTTTTTAAGATGGCACAGGGAAATTTCTTATCGTAGTCTTTGCTAATTTCTTTAGCGGTGACTAACTCCCTGAATAACCTATGACACTAGTTCACAATATCTCAATATTTGGAGAACTTCAATGGTAAATCATGAAATTTATCATTTTTACCTAAACACTTAATCTTAACGAAATTTTTGGATATAATGATTAATTAGATCCCTTCCACAACACTAGTACAACTCTATTCACGCAAGGTACAATTCCAACATATTATATGCTATCCATTTCCCCTAACTACTACTAACCCATGCAAACTTAATTTATGAATCCTTCTTTTCCATTTCTAGTTTCTTACTTAGATTATTGTTAATGAAGCTTTATCTTTGAGAAGCTAAAATTTTCTAAAGAAGTGGGTGTATCCCATGAAAATGTCCAATTTGAGGTTCTTGAATTCTCTCCACTTTACAATAAACCATTTCAATATTTTAATAGTGTAAGACATAATGGAGTGAACTAAATAACAATAGGCAAAAGTAAAATGTGTGTGTGTGTGTATATATATATATATATATATATATATAAAAATTGGCTTAAGGTTATCACCATTCAAAATTTAAAGGATAAACCCAATTGGCTACTAAACCTATGCTCCCAAAAATCTCCTTAAGTGACTTAAAAGCTTATGAAATCTATTTGAATTTCCAATAGAGTATAGAGAGCTCCATATACACAAACCACACTAATAATAGCATTAAGGTTTTCCAACATTGAAAAGAGACAAAAATGAAAGTGTAGCCTCTTCAAGATTTTCCACTAACCTCTTCTCTCCCACGGACGAATTCCCCCAGCCAAGCAACCAAAGAGAGAACAGCTCTACCCTTTTATTGCTTAGCTGGCCAAGAATCTAAAGAAAGGAAAGATGGAGCTAATATAGTCCTATGCACTTCCCTTTACCCTTTCTTGGTCTCCAATCCAATCCAATCAAGACACACACACACAAGAGCAGCCCACACATCTTCTGTTCTGCACAGAATTGGCCTAGAACTACAACAGAAAAGAGGGACATTCAGAGCAATTTCAGAGCAGAAAAGAATGAAATAATGCACTGGTAAAAGCAAGGAATCTCGAAAAGAAATTGTAGGCACTTCCAAGAACCAAAAACTGAGATTCAAACCTAAGAGGGATATGGATCTGCAAGAAGCAAAATGGCTGCGAAAAGCAAGAGTGAAGCTTGATTACGATGGTAGAGAGGCATGCAGAAGCTGAGATAGGTCGAAGGAATCGTGCTACTGCAAAATGGCTGAAGAAAGGACGATTTTGGTTGCTCCTGTTTGCCTTTGCCATTCGAAATGAGTAGGCCTGCTGGATACAGCGTGCAGCAGAGGGTTAATAATGGAACGACCAAAAACCCCACATCTTTACTCATATGAATAGTAGTGTTTTTGGTAGATTAGTAGGCTGACCTAAAAGAAGGAAAAAGAAAATTTAAATATATACCCGTTGAGGCTTGAGCTGAGGATGTGGAAGATGAGAATAACCTTGGCTGCCATTAGATCCAAGCTTCATCTTCAATTGCCTCTACGATTAATTTTCATATAGGATCGGGTGTTTACAATTTTATTAATTCATTTACTATAATTTAATTATTTTTAACTTATTTGTATAAAATAATATTTTTAGCATTATTAAAAATCTTATACAAAAAAAAATCTCAACTTATTTAGAATCAAAGTACTAGATTAATAAGTTGAGATAATTTTTCATTTGTATAAGATTTTTAATGAGATTAAAAATATTATTTTATACAAATAAGCTATAAAGAGGATTAAATTATGGTAAATGAATAAATAATAACAAATATTTATGGAAATAATTTTTTTAGTCAAATACAATGAAAAAATTGCCATTTTTTTATTTTTTATTTACTATAATTTAATTTTTCCTTAACTTATTTCTATAAAATATTATTTTTAGTTTTATTAAAAATCTTCTACAAACAAAATAGTACGTCAACTTATCAGTCTATTACTTTGATTCTAAATAAGTTGAGATAATTTCACTACAGGAGAATAGAGCATTTTCCACAAATTAATTTTGATAGTCAAAACGCAAAGTTGAGAAAAGTTTTTTTATCAACCATCAACATCAACTGTCGATTTGAAAATGCTCTTTTCAGTGTTGTTGCTTCATGTTGAACCGCGAGAAGATTGGCACCTTATTTTTTGCCTCTTTTATCGACAGGTGGGTAGAAATATAATGTTTATCTATTTAAAAAATAATTTTAAAGTATTGTTTCAATGCTTTGAGTATTTATCGATGGGTAGTTACTTATCATTTCTCTTCTCTGTAGCGTCTCTGGATCTCAGCTTTTTCTATTCACCATTGGCTGTCTCTACGTCTCTATTCTACTCTACGTCTATGCATCTTTGTCTCATTCTCTTCTTTGTTGGTTCTCTTCTCACATTCACTGCCCTCATCATCTCCAGGTAGCATGTGCTCTGTCCTTCGAGGTTCTCTTCTTATCTTACTTTACTTGCCTTTTGTTTATTTGAAATTCAACGGTTGGTTTTGGGTTGCAGCTTTTATTTGTTCAAATGAAAGTTTAAACAGAGAGTGGATGTTACACTAGTTATTCTAAGTGTTTCAACTTTCGATTTAAATTATATGTGATTGTTGTTTATATTATTCATCTATTGTTGAATTCCTTACTGTCATATGTCCATTTATGCAAGCTTGATTATTCATATACGTATAATTTTTCTTTAAGGGTCAATTTTATGGATCTTCAAAAAGCCTCCTATGTTGGTAGATAGTAGAAATCAGGAAGGTGAATTTATTCTGCAATGGTTTTGTCATTTACCTTGTGCCTTTGTTTTCATATGAACACATATGTTATTAGATCCCTTACCATCATATATCCAATTACATGAGCTTCACTATTCATATGCATATGATTTAAGGTTATATTTTTGTACACTTCAAAACAGAAAATAGAAAAGAACTCAAGAATAGTTTTCGCAAAAACAGAGTTTATGTTTTTTTTATATTAAAAAAATCATATAGCCAAATAATTGTATTTCAGAACTGTTTAAAAGAAATAAGTAGAGGTAGATTAAACCAAACGGGGCCCTTTAACCTTTTGAAAGTTATCTGGAAGAAAGTGAAGCTTGATTGTCCTCCCAAATAATGTGAAAAGAACTTATATTGTAAGTCAGGAACAAATTAAATCACATTGTCGTATCTATCAACATGAAAATATAATTTAAGATTTTGTCAGTTTCATAAATAAGTATATTTTATGCTTTTGTTCTTTATCATATGAAATTTCTTACAACAAACGACAAAGAATGCAATGATTACATTTCCCTCCCTAAAAGCTATACTATATATATATATATATATATATATATATATATATATATGTGTGTGTGTGTGTGTGTCAAAGACCACGCACAGAAGAGTGATAAGTGATTTCAAACTAAAACACCAGCATCAAATATTTGACCTCTTATCCTGCTAATATAGCCAAAGAAAAACCACATGGGGAGAGATCTTAATTAGTTGATTATTTCACTTATATATGTAACTATGCAGAGGTGATTTTTATTAAAGGTGTATTTGGTATGGAGACTCTTTTTTATTCTTTTAAGAATTTATATTTAGAAAAGTGAATTTTTTATATTTGCTATAGAATTTTAGATTTGTCATATTCTTGATTCTTTTTTTCCTTTTTTGATTGAAGATAATACCTTTTTTATTGCTTGAAAATTCTGAATAAACCAAACAATATTTTATAATTTTCTGAAAAAGTGAAACTTAGGTTTAATTTGCTTGGATAACTAATAAATTAAAAATCTCCATACTACACTCCTTTAAAAAAATGATAGATTAGAATCTCATAGTTAGGTTCTGATTGGTATGCATATATTCTTAATTTATTCCATAGAAATAATTATCCTAGCAACTCAAATGCATGAAGTAATATACCCACGCAACTAAACACATATATACTGTGTTTGATATCTAGATAGAAATCTAATCAACTTTGTATACCCAAAATGCATATTTGGCCATGGCACGCACACACACACGCACACACACACAGAGGGAGAAGGGGGTCAACAATCATATCATAATTATCTGGCTGTCAAATAACAAAATTCTTCCCATAACTACATGTGCCATGTTGCTTTTAAATGAGTTTTTTTTTAACCTTTTACTCCTATGTTCATCCTAGGATCTGTTTTACACTTCATCCTCCAGTGGAGCTGACAATATATTGATTATATTTTTTGACATCATGTTTATCTGATACTAAAAAAAGGCTTGTGCACTGATGACAATCTTTTTTACCTTTTTTCCTCTGTTTCTTTTCCTTTTCTTTCTGAATTAATAGATGTGTATATTTGTTGCACAAATTATGTAATTTCTGGACCTTTTTAGGTGTAAAAAGAGATATGAATAGAACATAATTCCTTCCACTATTCCTGATCCCTCACCAAAAAGTACAATTTATGATTAGAACCAATCATGCACATGCTTATCACCGATAGTTTCTTCTAGCTCTTACACAAAAAAAAAAGGAAGTAGACTTAATTAACAAGAAACAAAAGCCATATAGAATTCAATTAATATTGATCATTGCTGCATATAACATGTGACGACAGGACAATCTTAATTCAAGTAAACATGTTGCATTTTGGGCATCAATCTTCACTTGTTGGTGAGCTTGAAAAGAAACTTCAAGAATAAAAAAAATGTCATGAAGAGGCCAATGCAAAAGTAAGCTTATTAGAAGAGAAAATGAATGGGATAAAAAATCTACTAACACATCTTCTTGGAGTAAGTGTGTCTAGAACTCAAACTAATTCTAATTATAACACAATTTCTCCTATTGATTTGGTAAGGTTTTTATCATGATTTTGTCATTTTCGCTTTAAGACCTTCTTTGAAATATATCATATTCTAAAAGTTTTAGTTAGATTGGCTCTTAAATGAGGAACTCAATTTGTACTTCCATTTTTGAATTGTTATTTGTAATGGCCATAATTGAAATTGTTAAAGTTAAAGCATATTCATTAAATTACCTGATGCTATACACTTATGATAATACTTATTTGAATAGCTCTTGCTAGTGTTTTTTTTTTAATTTGTACTTTTAGCCTTTTTATCTTTTATTTTTTATTTTTTTAGTTAAAAATTATGTTTTAATGATATGATTTAGTCTCATTAGCATCTATGATTATTTTTATTTTTTTATTTTTATTTTTTTGATGTTGTCTTGCTGATGCTATTGTTATTATTAATTCAATCTTTTTTTTTTCCCTTGGAGATTGGAAGTGAATGAACTCTGCATCTCTAGTGTTAATTTGCTCTTAGTCAGTTAGGCATAGAACATTTGTTAGAAATTAGATAATATTTTAATTATTTTAAATTTAATATGTAAACATTTTAGTTGACATGGAGTTTTATATTTTAAATACTTTTGTAATTAATACATTGCTCATCTGTAGAAACCAAAACTTTTGGTTGATGATATATATTTAGGTCATTTGAAATATTTACACTATCTACTTTATAAACATTTCTAAAAATAATATTATTAATTAAAAAGCTACTTACCAATATGAAAAAAGAACAATATAGAAGAAATATCAATTAAAATTATTATTGATACTTTTTTTTACAATTATAATTATAAAAAATGTTGCCTATGATTGTTATTTTTAATGGTAGTTGAAATTGTTTTGATATTTTTTTTAAAGTCATAATTGTTAAAAATGTTGTTTATAATTGTTATTCTTAGTGGTTGTCAAAATTGTTTAAAAAATTTGGTAAAAGCATTTTTGATAGTCAATAATTGTCAAAAATACTTCAAAATTTTTATCAATAATCATTAATCATCGATAATATTTTTTTCAACAAAACTTTTATTAACACTTATCGACAGCTAAATAGTCATTAATAAAACAATTATCAACCGTCAAAAATATTTTTTTTAATGCTTATGACCTTTGAAAATGGTTTTTTTTTTTTTGTATAAAATTTTTAATAAAACTAAAAATATTATTTTATACAAATAAAATTAAAATTAAAATTTAATTAAAAATAAAATATATTGTATATTTTTATATATAATATAATATATCATATTTTATTTGTACAATATATATTTTATATTATATAATAATATATAAATATCCTCCCCCCTTCCCCTCCCCCCCCCCCCCAACCAACACAACAACACACAAAACCTTGCCCACCTATCCTTTCTCCACAATTCCTCCCAATCTGTTCTCCAAATCCAACGTAGCTCTCCGAATAAATTTAAAATAATAAAAAAGAGAAGTTAGAATCACTGATTTTGACTTCCATGCAAGATGGTAAAAATGTTTTTAGAAATAATTTTTAATAAAAAACTATTTTTTTATAAGATATGACTCAATTCCCCCATTGAATCTCGGAAGAAAACAATCAACCACCTTAACAAAAGGAAAAGTTTTAAAATGACCACATAACGATGTGTTAGGATAAAAAATAAAAATAAAAAACAAGCACACAAACAATTTAACATGCATACGCAGGTCGTTAAAAGAATGGCCATGTAAAACACCAACTTTAGATAGACGGAGCCGCATTTCCAAAATGTATACATGGTAATAGATATTCATAATCCATAAATTCATCCAATCCATCAATTAAATTATTCATTCAGTTCAATTTAATAAAGGTATGAATCTAAATAAATATGGTCAAATTTGATCCAAATGTTAATAGATGGATTATAAAGATCTAATGCATCCGTTCACTTTTCACCTATTAATTCACCCACTTAGAGCTAAACGCGTGTGTATATATATATATATATATATATACATATATACACACACACACATACATGCATGTTCAGCTTTTCGTTTTTTCATCATTTTTGGGCCCAGTCTCTGATTATTTACATGGCTGCTACTTTGTCAAACCAGGTCCGAAATTCTCGGTGTCTATTTAAGGTTGTCTGGTGTTTGATTCATTATTGTCTGACCTTAATTAGGCGAATGTAAAGAATGTAAACAACCATTTTTGCTTGAGGTCAAAGTTGTTGCTTAAAATGTAAATGCTCCTTTCAACTTTGACCAATTTCCAAGTTCTTCCATCAATTTTGAAAACAGAAAAATACCTCTTCAAGTATCACTCTTCAAAACATTTTGTACTTCTGGACAAGTAGGAATGTGTCAATAGACAAATGGCAGAGTCTAAGGTGACATTTCCAAAAGGATAATAGTTAAAGAGAGCAATTTCATGAAAGGGAAATTGATGGTTTGTTTTCAAGTGACTCAAAGTTAAAGAAGGATTTCTGTATCTTTACTTCTTCCAAGAATGTGAGATTTTGGAGATTAAAATAACCAGGAATCACTAAACTTAATTGTTCTTGGAAGGGGTTGATCTTCTAACATGCGCATGCAATTTCGTGTAACGAATTCAAAAAAGTTGTTTCAACTGACTAGTATATTGTCTTAATTAGCTCAGAATTTCTGTTACTCCTCTGTCAAGAAACCATGGTTCTGAAGTTCCCAAGGTCACCCTAGCTCTTCCTTTCCTAGAGGGATCGTTATATTTTTTTAGATAGATTGATTATGGTAACTGTGAATATTCCTTTAGTTTGTTATTTCAATATATTTTTTAAAATGATAATTTGGACTATCCTTCTGACTTTTTATAACTAGAAGTTAATTTATCGTGTACAAATGATCCATTTTATGCAATTCAATATTTAATTTGTTATCTCTAATTTTTCTAATCAATACTCTTTCTGAGGCTTAAATGATTATTTGTTTATGTTCTCTCCATTTACTAGTATCTAGTATCCCACTGAACTTGAAGAACCTTAAATGTCTGTTGTTTTCTTTGATGAGTTGATCCTTGTTTGTTGCTATTACTTAATTTGTATACTATCCTAGTGTTCACATACAAGCTACTGTTTTTCGTTCTTCACATTTATTCCTGCCAGGTTATATTGCAAAATGACTGAGCATTCATGTTTTCTGATGCTTCTTTTGCTGCTAGGATTTTTTGCTCTGAGCTTGATTTTATAAGTAGGCATATAAGTTCTAAAAGATGGGGTATGTTTCCAATAGGTAGAAGTTCAAACTTTAATATATGTGAAATTTAATCAATCATTAAAAAAAAGAAAAGAAACAATAACACAATTGGCAAGATGATTTTTAACTTATTTTCTATAAGATGTTTGACTATAATAAACATGAAAATTTTAAAATTTATGTTTTGTTGTGTCCAAAATAATATAGGGATGATGAATTTTTTTACACATGTCAAACTCAAAGCTTTTATAAATAGGATTCCGATTATCTGCGATAACTGTTGTTTTTCTTCTCCTTGAACGCCTGTTTGCAGGGTTTGTCTAATTCTCTGTGGATAATATATAAGCAAATTCTCACACAATTTTTTTTTTTGGGTTGTGGATTGCAATACTCAAGGTAGGTTTCAGGATGTTAGAAATGTAATTATGTAATTGATAACAATATGGGTTCAACTTAATGTGCCACTTTTAAAACCACCAAGATTAAGAAGAAAACTATATTATTCATTGAAATAATTATAAGAAAATCCTAGGTTTTGAAAGTAAGGCACTGCTTTGTCCAAAATACTACAAGATGCATTTATTCTTGCTAGTTTCAAATACAACGCCGAATTTTCGTTGCTTAGTTATGTTTATAGTATCCGATATTATGGGAGTTGTTTTCCTTATACAATATAAGAAGGTATTTAAGATGCAAGGAAGACACCTTACGCATATGTCATGATAATTGAAGTGCTGGATAGGGTCAGACATCCATATTGTATTTTACTGTACCATAAATAAAATTACTTTTCATGTTTATCCATGTGTCTCATTGTTTTATGCATCGTGACATGAAGTCTCTCATCTTTTAAATCATTAAGGGAAGAAAAGTTTGAAAATTAAGGTGGAAGTATAGTAGAGGATGCCTGATATTAATGAGACATGAATTTGTCGCATCTACGTTTTGGGTCTGTCTCTCTTCGGCTTGCTCAACCTTTGCTCTCTACTTTACAAGAGTTACTGAAACTTCTGAACGAAATTTAAGTGGTGCCTCAGAATTATGTCATATTTTCTGTTCAAATTTTATAACGAGTTAATCAGTCCCCATTATTTGCAGAAGAAACCAGCACATAGATTATTGCTCATTTAAAGCGTGATTTACTCCCTTCAATGTTAAATGGCATTATGCATTGGCCCGTTTGTGATTTTATCACCTTTAGATTTATTCCTGTCCATTTACAGGGATGTCCAAGGTTTATGTTTTCTTCTTCTTTTTTCCTTTTTTCTCCTTACAGCATTCCAGGAACACCAAGTTTGCATGACAGATGACATGAGCCACTGAACAGTATAGATTGTCAAGGAAGTTTTGAGAAATTACTAGGTGAACTTGGTTTACAAAATGTAGATAAAAGTCATTTATAAAGAGGCATATAAACATGTTAAATGCTTCTATTAATGTCGCGACCCAAACTCTGAGCCGTGACTGGCGCTTAGACCAAGTCAAGCATGATTGGCCTAACCTAGTAAATCTGACAATTCATTCAGTGCTCATACTCTTATATAAGCATACCTATAGTGATTAGAGGTTGTCGAAAATTCGACAACACTTCCCTTAAAAATTGGACATCCCAACCCTGCAAATTCAACACAGCTCAATACATTTCATTTCAAAAACTCACCAATATTTTATATCTTTGAATTCTTGCTACAATACGGTATAATACATAAATTTTTTAAAATATAATCAAATGCCATTACAATGGTCATTATATGATCTACAAAGAAGTATAACATCCTTATGACTCAAAATAATATAGCACTTAGTAGCCAATGTATCTTGGAGTCCCTACACAACTCAACTGACCAAAATATCCTACTATCTATGTCTAGATGACACACAGATCCTAGAGCACCTTAATCTACTTTATGCTAATATGAAATATGACAAAGGAAAAGGGTAAGCCTACCACTGGGTTAGTGAATGCATAGATAACAAAACAACCATAAGGGAAAACGAATCAATTTAATGTTTTTTTTTCCTCACAATAAAGTACTTGGACAAAATAAAAAAATATATATTATCTTTAATTCTTGTCTATGTATATATAAACAACAATTAAATTATATTGCAAGCTATCAACAAAAGCGTAATTTAAAATTAAAGGAAATAAGACAAAATGGATATCACATGAAAGAATTATAATCAACTCTGAGTGCCATCACACAGGATTCAATACTACCATTAATATCACTGCACAGTATCACAATATCACCACCATCATCGAGTGCCGCCACTCGGTGTGTATATCACGATATATCCAGTATAGTTATCACTGAGTGACACCACACAGTGATTATTCATTATTTTAACTAGGTGCACCTAGGCCATTACCCCCTCTAACGATTATGGGATTTTAATCAGACTTCCATCCATAATTTTGAAATGAAAATCATTCAAATAAATTAAATATTGACCAGTAAATAAATAAACAAATAAAAATTTGATCAGGTAAAAGAAGTAATTTTAATAAAATAAAAATAATTAATCACAAGTTTATATAATAAAATTTTAAATAAAAGTCATTCATCATCTCTCCAACCTATAACCATTTATATATATATATATTTTCACACGTATATTTTGATCCACATAAAGTTTAAAAATAAGATTTGTTTCCCTGACAACAGAGATATGACAAATCACAAAGTGTGAAGTTTGAGCTAATAATAAATAAACATAAAGTAAAAGAGACTATTATTTTGCTATCTATACACTCACATGTGCAAGCCAATAGTAGAGTCCCCAATTTCTTAAAATTTGAAAGGATTTCAAAGTGAAAGAATAGCTTCAATATCACCTATAATTATATTGAACATAAGAACATCACCTTAAATTACTCCATTAGCTTTTAATATGTTCAATATAATTAATTTCACCCTTTAACACTTAAACCTATAATTATAGTTTAAATTTTATAATATCACTATAATCCCTAGATTTTGAATTTCATAAATTAATTGTCACAATCCAACTTAAACTTCTAAAATTTAATTTAAATTTAAAATATATCTTAAGGAGCTTAAATGAACATATAGAAAGTATCAATTCATACCTTAATGGTTTAAATCAAAAAGCCCCAATTTGAGCCCACGGCCAAAATGAAGAAGCAATCAACAACTTAGGTTTTGGATTCCTATTGGCATAAAAATGAAGCAAGAATGGAAGTTAAAATTAAGGAAAAAGTATCCCCAAGCACAAGAGAAAAAAAAAGATCAAAAAATGAAGCAACTAGCAAAAAGAAAGAAGAAAAAAGAAATGGAGCTCACTACCTAAAAATTCCTCCTCACGCGGCAGCCACGATCTTCCAGCATTAGTCACCGGAGGAGGAAGGTGAGAGGGGCATTACAGCAAGAGGCACAGTTGGTGAGCGATGGGAAAATGAAAGAAAAAAAAGGAAGAAGGAAGAAACGAAGAAGTTATACAAAAGAGGTGCAAAGCTTTTGAAGAAAGAGAAGAAAATGGGGGCTGGAGACGTGCTGCAGTAGCAAGAGAGTGAGAAAGAGGAAAAGAAAGCATATTATAAGGGAAAAAGCAAAAATTATAAAAGATGCCCAAAGTTTTTTAATGAAATTTGTATAAAACTCATAAAAATAAGTTATTTTTATATGATTAAAAAAAATAAGGACCCCACAATTATTTAAAATTTTCATGTTGACCTATTTTAAAAATTTTGGAATACAAAAATATCCCAATGGGTATAAGATAGATTTCAACATAACTCCTTAAGATAATTTGAAAGCTTTATAATTATCCTAAGATTACCTAAATATTATATTTATCCTAAAAATAATTTTTTAATTTAATTAATTATTTTATTATTATTACTTTAATTTGAGTTATTACAATTAAAAAGTGTACTTAACATTCTTACTCACATGTCTTTTGATAATTTATTTGATCTACATGTCTCATAAAATGAGTCTACTGAAAAATTTTTCAAGAACTCAAGGTATTTGTTTGTCAGACGCATTGGGTAACTAATGATTTTCTGCATTTATTCATTTTGACAGCCATTAGGGAGCAATTCATTTTCATATTTGTGGACAATTTACATGACATATATGGCAAGCCTTGAGAAAGCAGAAACAGCTAGCTGATCAACTTCAGCAAAATCTCTCCCTTCTTTTATAATCCGGATTTGGACTGCCTTTAGAGGTTTATCTGGAGGCTGAAGACTGCAAACCAAATGTTTCAAGTGTCTGTGCGGGGAATCCTGATTGGCTGAATTTGATTGTCCATGGCTATATTACTTTCCAGGATACTGATATTCATGATGTAGATCAAATGGCACGAAGGTTCATCCTTTTTTTTCAAAGCTTTTTTTCCCTTATTTGTTGTGGTTTCGTAGGCTTTTTTCTTTATCAGGGGGCCAACTTTTAGGCTACATGTCAGTAAGGCAGTTGTTGTCATTATAGACATCTTTTGGATGAAGTAATACTTTCTAGAAGCACTTCATTCACCTTCTCATTTCAGATATCTGTCTTTCCCATTCAATGGAGAAGGGAGGAGGAAATTCTGCACCTATAAAGTTAGACATTAAGGCATCCCGTCTAAATTTTTCATCAAAACAGGTTGTTGAGAAAGGAGTGAAGTGAGTACAGATAGGCATAGGTAGGACAGGAAGGAAAGAGTATGACATAAATTTATGACACCAGTTAAACATTATGATATAAATCTATCATATACAATTTACAGGTCAAAGAGCTAGTTATAAATAACAAAGAAGATGACACTGAAAAATCTTACCAAATGTAAGAAATTTGAATAAACAGAAAAAACCAACATCTCTAAATAACTGATGGCAATTCTAATTGGCTTCAAAATAATGTCTTACAAAAACATAAGGGGCCAAATGTTGAGACAAAGATACAATTCAAAATAATACCTTCAAGATTTGGTCATATCATGGGACAAAATTTAGTTCCGTTGTCAGATTCTAACCAAATGTTGAGACAAAGATACAATTCAAAATAATATTTTCAAGATTTGGTCATATTATGGGACAAAATTTAGTACGTCTGTTGTCAGACTGTTCACTTTTGTCTTATACCATACTCATCTCAACCTGTATTCATATATGCCTGCATGAAGGCCAGGTGCTCAAGATACATAGAAAATAAACCTCAGACCTCCAACAAAACCAACCCTGGGGTTCTTACCAATTTAAGTATTGAACTGTCCCTTACAAAAAACAAAAACAAAAAAATTGTTAAGTAATCCTGATCTAATAAAAAAATTAAATTGACTAAGCCAATCATAAATAAATAGGTAAACATATCAAGTATACTTTTTCATGAAAGTCACCTCTAACACGCTCATGTTTTTATTCATGCTTACCTTAGTCTGTATTACGTATATAAACAAAGTTTACTTAAAAATCTGTCGCCTTACAAAATATGGCTAAGTGAAACGTAAACCTGTAAAGTTGCCACTAATTATGGCAAAACAGGAACCTACTGGCTTTCTTGTGAAGTATTCTGCATCAAAGATAATTCTTCTTCAGCCTTGGGAGTTGGAGAGGTTGACAGAAGTTCAACTGAATCCTCATCCTTAATTTCTGGGTCATCCAGTTCTGACACAACTGAATGAGATTGCAGCCAGCCATTGGAAAGGAAGGAAGATGGTTCAGCTTCAAATACAAACCACTTTCTTTTTCTTGCTTGAACCAAAAGAGGGTAAAGGATAAACCCCACAGCAACTGTTGCTCCACTTACAAAGAAGGTTCTCCAAGAAGCCAAACAGATCACAAGGAAAAGCATAAAAGCAGGAGGCAGGCAAATCATGGCCGCCCCAAATGTTTGCAGAGGAACTCTGTAAGGTCTATGAAGATCTGGCTTCTTCAATCTCAGTGCTATAAAAGCTGCAAGCTCAAGAAGCATTCCTAAAGCATATAAGTAATTGAGGAGCTCCACGATTTCCTGGAATGTCATCCATGACAAGAAGATAACTCCAGTGGCAGAGATGATAATGCTGATAGTGGGTGTCCCAAACTTGGACCTAGAAGGATATACCATATAATTGTTAGATTGTAGAAATTGTTAGATCGTAGAAACTGTTCCATTCAAGCAATTACCACAGTAAAATTTCACCTAGCACTTGGTTAGGTCTAAAAGCAATGGTACTAAAGAAACTTCAGTCACTTGAGAAAATTTCTTCAGATGCCTTCCATAGTTGTTGAGTCTTTGTCAATTCATCCATTGTTTGATTTAAAAAAAAAAATTCTTTAGGTGGTGTATGGGTACCCGAATTTCCCAAAAACTGGGAAACTTATAGATAAAAAATTTGACAATAAAATATATAAACATATAAAACACATAAATTGTAACTTTTTTAATAAAACTTATATCCAAACATCTTATTAATAGGTTTTCAAGTACTTGGGAAACTATAATTTTTACATACTAAGCACCGCAAACATAAAATAAAAGGCATGATTGCCATGTTTTTATGAGATAATAAACGGACATAGACTATTTTAATTATCAGGATAGACTAGTCTGGAAATTATCATTTCCGATTCCATGCCATATCAGTCATTCCTCGACAGATAAAAGATGTTATTATCAATAAAATTTGATCCTTGACGTTATATTTGGAAAAAGGAAAGGAAAGAGTAAACATGTATTCCCTGAATTATATAATTAAGAATGGAAAATCATGTAAAATTTCAAACCTTGAAGCAAATACAGCTGGAATAAATCCCATCTTGCTCATCCCAAGAAGTTGAAAAGCATCAGAGGTCATCTCTGCTTCAAACAAGCCTAGGTTAGACATGGCAGCAGCTGCTTGAATCCATATTTTAAGCCAAAAGCCACCAATTAACATCCCAACTTCAGAAAAATAACCATCTGCCCACTCACTAGGTACAGATCTGAAAGCACCTGTTCCCGCAAGAAGTGGAATCAAATATGAGGCGATCACCATAACTACGGCCCCAATAAGTGCTTTTGGGAACGTTTTACTGGGATTGTCAATCTCCCCTGCAAGGGTACTTGCCTTGTCCCAATAGTTTAAATTCCAAAACATACTATTAAAGTATCCTCTCATATCCACCACCTTGAAATTTGCAATAAGCCAACGGCTTGGCCTAATTCTGGGAATGGAAAGAATAGCCATTATCAGAAATGGGAGAAGGGAGAAAACTGCAAGAAAAATAGCAGAGAACCCAACAATGTGAAGGCCGCGGTAATTCAAGTAAGTCAGTAAAACCGTAATCCCTAAATGAGCTGGGATTCGCGCAATCGTTTGGTTAAAGATTGGCAGCGAATGCTTCAAGTAATCCAAGAACAAAACTGGATAAAGAGCATTATCCATAACCCCACTAAACCATTTCCAAAATCCTTCCTGAAACCCCCAGAAAGGTCCAAAAGCTGATGATATCCAAATAACATATCCGCCATTTTCAGGGAAGCTTGTGGCAAGTTCCGCTGTTATAAGAGCTTCAGGGATACTCCAGATTATAGGGAATATCAAGAAACCAAGCAACGACAAGAGAGGACCACCTCCAGCCCTAATCGAATCCTCTACTCCAAAAGGACCCCCAGATACTTCATAGAAGATTAGAGCTATGAGAGGCAACAATGTTAGTTTTGGATTCGATTTATTCACATCACTAACCATTCCCACTTCACCCAACGACAGAAAGGTTAGGGGTGATTAAAATTCGAAACCTTTTGACTCGCCCAGATGAATCAAGAATATAGCAGATCTGATTATTGCTATACATCGAGGGATCCTTGGCAATAAGAGGACATTATTGTTCAATCTTCAAAGCCTAGTCCTACCCAAATAGATGCCAAAGTAAATTTTCTTATAAAAAAACAGAAAAATTACCTGCTTGCAAGGATTACTCATGTGTGGTCTGCCGCTCACACAAATGCGAGGCAGTGTTTCAGAGCATTGAGACCTTGATCTGAATGAATCTATGGTCCGTTTTCTCCCATCTGATAATACAATCTTCTGAAGAACAAGGTTGGATGAAGATGAACTTTATATCCATTCGTTTTTGCAGAGAAGGGCAGCTAGATTAGCCCCTCGATTCAAACATACGGATGCGAATGTTGCTCCGAATCGCACCATGACTTCCTTCAGATCATGAAGCTCAAATAGTTGACTTGTTTTGATGTTAGTGCACGCGCTGCCCCTGCACGTGGACAATAATTTTTGTATATATATAACATGTCAATACAAATGAGAGAACAGGACTTTAGTCGAGACTTACAAAGCCCATCCAAGAAATGAGAAAGAGTGATATAAAAATAGAAATACATATAAATTTATTTATTTATCTTTTTTATTTCTTAAACTTTAGAGATATTTTATAAATTTCACGTGTTAAATAGATCGAAATTTGAAAAAATAGACATTAGGCATTCATGAAACTGAAACTATGAGAAAAGAGATTTTGTTTTTATTTGGTTGGGGATATAATAGTAAAAAGAATGTAAGATGTAAGTAGGTGGAAGTATGTAAGATAAGAAATGATTATTTTATCCTTATTTTTAAAAAAATAATTTGATAAATAAAATAAAAAGTATAAGAATATAATAGACATTATATAAATTATGTAAAAAGATTACGTTCGCACTGCTGTAAATTAGACGTTGCCTGAGTTTTGAAATTAAAATGCTCCACTCGTTGTACGAGCTTGATTGGCGAAAAGCTCGGACCACCTAAACGTCCTTTGAGAGAATTTGTAGGCCATTGGCTGTTGGAAGAACTCCACCTTAGAGATCCATAAGATAGCCTTCCCAATGGCGTTGAGGATCAGAATGTTTTTAGAAAGTATCTTATTCTCTTTCCAGCCCCAAGTCCTACTTAGTTTCCCTTTAAAAAGAATGTAGCAGCATGAGCACAACTTATTGCGACCTTTCTTGATTCTGCAACAATGTGTATAAACTGCCCATCCATCAGCGTTATAACTGCATTCCTTTCGTTGAAAAATATTTTTACCATTGATGACAGTCTCATTCTTGAACTCCTTTTTCCCTTACCATGCCCCAAGCATGGCTGTTGGCTTGGAAATTAAGCCTGACCTGAGCTATAAGCTTAAGAAGGTTAGCTTGCATTCTTTTATGGATGATTCTGTCTTAATTTCCAAATCTTATAAAGTGTTGCAATAATAAATTTTGAATGATAGTCCATTGCCCCTCGAAAATACTTCTTTTTGTGAGAACCACATATATAACCATTTGACAATGGCTTGATCTTAGACTGCATCTGGAGAAGCAATCTAGATGGCTCTAGCAAAATAACAGTGGATAAAAATGTGGTTGATGGATTCAAGAAAAGAGTAGTAGAAAGGGCATAGTTGAGTACCACGGAGGTGGTGGTCCTAAAGTAAGTCAAAAGTCTTTTGCATTAACTTCCAAAGGAAGAGGATTATCCTGATAGGAAGCTTGATTCTCCAAATGTGCATTCATTGAGTGAAATTGTTATTGGTGTGAAGACCATTTTCCTCTTATAGGTAGCAATAAGTGTCCTTGGTAGTATACTCGCCACTTTTGCTCTCCATCCAAACCAAAAGGTCCTCATTGTTGGTTATTGAGAAGGGTAAATAGTGTATTTGCTCTCAATATTATTGTTCATAGAGTTTATCAATTATTGTATAGTTTCAATCAAATTGATTATGCAAAATAAGATCTACAGCTATCTAAATTTGACAATTCTGTTTTGGCTACATTGGCTACCATAAATGGTGATTGATAAGGATAAAAAATCCTGAATTAATCTTTTATCTAAGCTTTGAATAAATAAGAAGACTCGTTTTGACAATTCTTTTCTATAACCAAAATGTGTTAAAATGCCAGTGAAAGGCATCCTTAGGCGCCAAAATTGCAATACTTGAATTGCAAGATATTTGTCAAAAAGGAATTTTGACGAGAATTATGAATCCTCAACACTTGTCTACCTAAGAAAGCTTTGTTAAAGAGATTAGTGGATCTAAAACTAATGCCTCCTTCTTAAATAGGAACACAAAGCTTCTTCCAACTGTGTAGATGGAATTTTCACCTATAAATTCTTAAAAAAGATTTGTTGTCGTAGAATCCAAAAGATTGTAGAAATTTTCAGGTAAATTGATGCGCAATAGTTCGTAAACTAGCGTGGAATTAATTACTAACTCAATAAGGGTCATCTTGGCTACTTTAGAAAGGAGTTTTGCTTACCAATATTGCAATTTTGCATCAATCTTCTCCACCATCTTCTTGTATTTTTTTATTTTTATTCTTGCCTACATCAATCCACGTGCCAATATATTTCTTTAATCTTACATAGTATTTGACTTTAAACATGCCGCCAAGGAACTTTTTGAAATTGTGAATGGTGTTTAGGCTAAAAATAATTTGAGATTTGGAATTATTAATTAGTTTTAGATTCTATTGTAAAGGTCCAAGAAACTTTCTATTGTATCATAACCTTCAACACTTCTGTAAAAGAAAAGAATAATATTGTTTGTATATATCAAATGAATGATTGCTTCAAAACCACAACTTATATTTATCCCTAACCAAGCCTTGTTTTTTTCCTGTTTTGCTATAATTTAGGATAGAATGTTTGTGCATAAGATAAAAATGTATGTTGAAATTGGATTCTGTTGTTTAAGACCCTTGTGAGGAAGAAAAGATCTAGTAAAGGCACCATTGATGATGACTTAGTATGAAACTACAATAATATATTGCATCACCATGTTGATCCAGGTGCTTGGAAAGTTCATGCAAAAGAGAATAACTTTAATAAAATTCCAAGATAGCTTGTTAAAAGCTTTTGAGATGTTCATTTTGAGGGTGCACCATTTCTTTCTTTCTTTTTGTTTTCAATGGATTTGTTGCATGGCCTCAATTAGCAAGAGGATTTTATCAAAGATTAGTCTTTCTTTAATAAAGATGCATTGATTAGGGGCAATGTAGCCATCCAATATGAGCTTAAGACCTCACATAAAACTCTAGAGATGATCTTGTAAATAACACTACAAAGGTTAATTAGCCTAAAGTTTTTCATAGATTGGGTGTAATCATATTTAGGAACAAAGGCTATGAATGTTTCATTTAGACTCTTAAGAAAAAGGCTGCAACTTTAAAAGGTTTTAACCATCTCAAGAATATCTAAGCTAATAATGCTCCAAAAATATTGAAAATGTAAGAATATATTGAGTTGTTATATAATGGATTGACTTGTAACTTGACCCAACAATCAAAAATAAGAAATTGATCAATTAATAAATTGATTAATTAAATTAATTAATTATTAATTTTCTAAATTCAACAAAAAAGGTTGGTTATATTAGGAGTTGATTATTTTTTGAACAAGAGACTTATTTGAAAAGTAAGAACTGATTTCCAAGAAACAAATGACAATCCCTCCCTCTTTCTCTTCAAAAAATGTGTAACATAAAGCACACAAAAAAAAAGTGAAAATGTTTCCTTTGTAGAATTACACACCTCTAGCATAAATAGGTGGTCAGATTCTATATAGTGATTCAACCCAAAACTGAATAGGATAAATAATTTGAAAAGATATACTTCCACGCAAATAAATACCCCAATTTCTGTATAGAAGAAATGTGTATGAAAATCGTCAAGTTCTTATGCACTATTTGCTGGTTATTGGAATACAGCTTCCTTGATTTCAACATCATCAACTTCTCCACTGAGGAAGCTTTGGTGAGTTGGATTGAGACCAAGAATATCCATGTCTTTTAGAGGTTGAAAAATCTCATAAGTATTTAAAGCATTTCGTCCATGTAAATGTTCTTGAAATAATCCACAGTCATTTCTTCAATTTTGTTTATATTTAGTTTGCAATGTTGACTTCCTTAGGCTTCGTTTTGTTTGCGAAATCGCGAACACATTCTTTTTACATAATTTATGTAATGTCTATTATACCTTTATACTTATTATTATATCTATTAAATTACCTTTTATAAGATATAGGTAAAATAGTTATTTTTTATCTTACCTATTTTTACCTACCCCCATTTTATATTTTCTTCACTATTATATTCTTCAATCAAACGTAACCTTATTGTTAGTGCTACGGAAAGCTGATCCATCCACCCCCTATTTTTGTTATTGGTTTTTTCTTTTGGGGATCCAAATTTTCTTGGAACTATTAGATGGAGAAATTAACATATATTTTAATAGAGATTCTTTCTTACATAACAAATATTACAAATCAACATGCAGATAAGATAAAAATATAAATATAAGTAACTTTTTGATTCACTATTAATTTTATGTAGAATTAAACAATTTATTTCAATGTAAAATGCGAGGAGGCATTTTATTATACTTTAAATTTTACACTTTATATGTCAATCTCTGATATAATTTTTGGATAAGAACTAAAATGATGTAATTTTTGAAAATGTTAAAGTTAAATGGATGACAATACATTTTTCAATAATTAAATTGACTGTAATGATAACTTTCAAGGATTTGTATAGTTCTTTCTTGCCAATTTTTTTAAAAAGTTTCACTTCTTTGAAATTTGGAATAATTATATTTAAGGGTTTTGACTTAGATGACATATTTTCACTACATAAGTATAATTTATCCTTAGTTATTAAATACTTTTGTTTAATTTTTTATTTATAATATTTATACTTCTATATATAACTATAAGAGAATTTAGCCTTTAGTTATTTAAAATATAAAAAATTTTATTAAAAATATATTAATTCGAATGCATTTATATAAATTTAATTTAGGTTTGAATTCACTTCTAATCTCTCTAATTTTATAAAAATTTTAATTTAATTCTTTAGATTTATTGTTGTTCTCCTATTTTTTAAATTACCCCTTAGTCTCAAATATCATAATATATTAACTTAAATATCAAAATTAAATGAGTTACAAGTAAATAAACAACATTTAAAGGAAGCAAATTATTAAGTGTGATATTTGAAAAAAAATCATTTGAAACTCCCATCATATAATGCTTAACTATTTTTTTATTAAAATTAATTTTATAGAAAATATTTAAAAATTATCCTTTAATTTTTTTAAAAAATTTATATATAATTTCTTATATTATTATTAGATTCTCCGATTAAAACATAATAAGTATATAATTTTTTGATTAAATAAAATATTAACTATACTATTATTAAAAATTATATTCTTATTATATTTTTATAAAAATTTTAATAAGAAAAATATAAAAAAATTACACTTGATTTAATCTTTTTAAAAAAAATCCTAAATTACTTGCACCATTTTTCCCCCACCCTCCTTGACGGGTTCGCTACCCCCATCTAGACTTGATCATGGATCGAAAAGCCTGCCTGACCTGAAAAAAATAGATACGAACCAAAAAAAAAAGTCTAAAAAAAATGAGATTGTTTTAAAAAAGACTGAATATAAAAAAGAGTCGGGCTTGGGCTTTTTTTAAAGTCCAGTCCGAGCTTGAGCCTAAACCCACCTGTATTATAATTATTTTTTATATATTATTAATAAATAATATTATTAGAACATTTATTTATAACTATAGATATAAATAAAAAGAATTATATAACATATATGATTATTATTATTTATTATTTTTATTTATTATATAATATATTATTAGGAATAAATTATAATTTAAATAAAATAAATTATTAGAAAAATTATTATTTTGAGAGGTTTTACTATCTTTTATATATATTTATTTATTTCAAGTTATTTAAATTTATTGTAATTTTTTTATTAGTTATTTAAAATTTAAAATAAAAATAAAAATAAAAATATGCCTTATAATAAAATAAATATATATGTATAATATTTAAAACTAAAAAAAACATAAAAGTTTTTTTTACAAAATCGGCTGACTCGGACTTGTTTTAACCCGACTTGAGCTCGGTCCGAGCTCAAAAATGTTTACAAATTTTTTTTATAAACTCGACCGGTTTTAAAACGAGCCCGTGATCAGCTCTACCCCCATCTTGTCCATTGTAGCATTCCACCCTCACCAAAGCAAAACAAATTGAGCAGACCCACACTCTCCTCCAAAACAAAAATGTCAAGATAGCCCAAAATTTCGTCCCAACTTGCGCCCCAAATAACATGTCTGAGAACCTATTGCAGGTTCTCGTTCAAAACTTTGAGAAGGTCTCAAATTCTGTTCAACACCATCTTTCTAATTTCATAGGCTTTCATCTCCAGCCAGCTTCCTCTGGTAAAGCGCCTGTTTTCTCTATCTCTTCTTCCTCCCACAAATCCCGACATGCGAAAGCTGATTCTTTTGTCCAACCCAACGATACCCTCCTCAAGGTATGCCATTCTCGTTGCTTTGCGACTCTGAATTCCAAAATTTTTGCAGTGGCTTTCGTGTCATAGAGCTCGATTTGGTGATTGCCTTTTTGGGATTGTGAATCAGAGTATACCATAGTTGCTGTTTTCACAGTTGTCGACAATGATCTGCTTATCTGTGACGAAGTTTATGTTTTGCATTTGTTGATATATGTAAAATATGTCTTACATGTTAAGAGTTGTTTGTGTGTGAGGTCATGGAGCGATGCAGCTGTTGGCAGAGAGTATAGTAAGAATTGGCTAATCAAATATAGTTGACTTTAACTGTTTAAAATCTTGTATGTGCAATCATTTTTTGTGATGAATTTACATTGTGATTTGTGACTTTCTTCTCTTTCTAAACAATCTTATTTTACAACTATGCAAGATATACATGGGTACACTTTCGTAATGCCTATTTGACTTATCATACCCTAAATGCTTTCATTTGTTGGTTAGGTCATGGATTATTTTCAAGAAACTTCGACCTTACTATTGTCATTTTGGTGATGTGGAAAGTTGAAATAGTTCCCTATTTCCCTTGGTTTAGTACACTGTTTGCTGAAGTTAAATTGGTTCTTGGATACAAAAAACCAGAGTAAATTTGCCTTCCATTTAATGTCCTTTAGTCTTTGCTATTGATTTTCTCACAAATTAGATGATGTGTCATATATATTTTTATGAACAAAAAAGGTTTATCTAATGGCTGACAAATGAAAAGTTATAATTGAGGAAAGGACGATTCACTGGTGCATATCCTTAAAGTACAACTTGTATGCATGTTCTTACATTTCTGTGTATCTAATATATTTATTGGAGTTCATGTAAGGTAGTGATTTTTTGTAATCATATGAGAGCATTTGTATTGAAACTAAAACTCATTAAGAAGAAATGGGAAATTCATTAAAAATTCAAATGAGCAGTGCATCTTGTTTCATTTATTTTTGTCTGTAAAGCATATTTTCGTACATACAACAAAAGTATTGATTGCTCTACTTTTCCATCATTTGTTTCTACAGGTAAAATCTGCTACACCAGTGACTAAAGAGGAGCTTGGAAGGGCTACTTGGACTTTTCTTCATACTCTTGCTGCTCAGGTTGTCATTCTAATTGATTTTATGATACTGCTTCCCTTTTTGTTTTTAACTATTCTGTTTTATTTTGTCATGTTTACTAAATTTTTGTTGCCCATCATATAAATATGAAATTATTTTCTGTGTGAGAAGGCGACCGATGTACTAGTGCTCATTTTCCTCCCCTTTTCGCTGTCTTGCTTCATTTGAAATATTCTTATGACCAAATCTACCTCATGTCTTGTACATGGAAAGTAGTGCTTGGTTGTGATATAGCCTTTACATTATATGTCTTAACATCTCACCATAAAGCAACTGTATTGGGAGCCATTTCTCTTCTTGTCTCAGTCTATTATCAATGACACTGAAATTCTGACTTGACTATCTTGGAATTTTTGGTTTCCCTGCATTACCACATCCATTTATTATGCTTAAAATAATGGATTGGTGTTCTTCTGTGTTGCTGCCTTTAAACTTAATCACTATCTTGCTGTTTCTTGCATCTACAGATTACATGTTTTGTTTTCTGTTAAACATTGTCATACTCCAGCTGAGCCTGCAAGACAGCAACTTGCTCTTAGCAAAAGATTAGCTTTCACTCTTTCACATTTTGCTACATGTGTATGTTCATAATTCCAGATGGTTGAACTTCATGTGCTTTTATGTCTTCAAATATTGAGTTCTCAATGACGTGGTCTCTCTTTTCAGTATCCAGATAATCCCACACAGCAACAAAAGAAGGATGTAAAAGAACTGGTATGGTATTTTCCTCCTTTGCCTGTCCTTGTTAAACCATTGAGTTATGTCTCACACTTCACTTCTGATCCGACTGACTCTCTCCATGGATAACTTTAAGCATATGTTCTTGTAGACTATAAAGAATGGCTAATGGGTTGTGTTTGGGTTGTAGATGGGAATCTTATCTCGACTATACCCTTGCAAGGAATGTGCAGATCACTTTAAAGAAGTTTTAAGGTATATTATTTTTTCTGTCACCCTTCATCCAGCATGTCATCATCCATAGTTAGAAATATTTGTCCATGCTTGCTGTTGCTCTCTCCATATCTCTCTCTCTGTGTCTTCATTTTCTGTTCAAATTGTTAGACTATTGCTTGTTGGTAATAGTATTTTAGTATGACCAAGGATAAATTAATTAACTAGGTCAAAAGTATGAAGCATGATAACTATTAACAATTCCACTTGAAATTTGACACGTGGCAGTTAATTATGTTTATTGACTTATGTTGTATCTTTTCTTTTCTCTTTTATATAAAGTTTCAGACTTTAATTTGCTATCACTTTGTGTTTTTGCCTTGCCAATCTAGATTATTGCCTTAAGCTAACAGAACAAAGCCTAGAAAGGTATCCTGAGTCCAGAGTCTAGAGAGACCATAAAATTGATCTTATTTCATCTGTTCTTCCTATAATTTTTCCAAAATTACAAATTAGAAATTTTCTTTACCACTTTGTTTCTAACAATAAGGTCCTTTTGGAACGATATGATAACCACTAACTAGAAACAGATAAATGAGAGCACTTCCATCTAGCATATGCAGATCCGTATATTGATTACGAGGGGATAACCCCACATCTTCATTCTTCTGAACTATCTTGAAGTCTTCTTTTTCACTTGAAGGCTATTATTTGCTAATGGAAACCTTTTCTGAATGCCCACGGTCATAGGCTATAGGGACAGGCATTTAGGGAGCTTTCTTAGCTATACTGACAGCCCATGAATGATTTTAACATCAAGCATCAACCATGCAGTAGCACACTTGGAAACTTCACTTTGCAAACCTTGTTTGGCATTGAACTGAAAAAAATAATGCATTTGATCTTTGACATCATTCGAGGGATTCCTTGACATCTTATTGAGATTTTGAAGACAACCAGCTGCAGAGCTCGTTGATTTATTTGATCTGCTCCAGATTTTGCTGTTTTAACTAATAAGTTAATTTTCTTAAGCTTCTGATCAACACAATTGCTTTGCTAGTATTCCGTGTATATTATGTGTTCCTTTGCATGTTTAGCAGAGCAAATCCGGTACAGGCTGGATCTCAGGCTGAGTTTTCCCAGTGGTTATGTCATGTGCATAACGTTGTTAATAGAAGGTAAGCTTTTGTCTTAAGTGTGTTTTAAAGATGTTATTGTTGACTGTATTGCTAAAATATATACAGACTCCAGTTTTAAGCCCCCCGACTTGTCAAACAAAATTTAGATAAAGTTATTTAGATATCTGTTATTAAAATATTACACAGACATTTTTACGACTCAACATCATGTTGTTGGTTCTTCTAGAAAAGCTCATCCACATTTCACAAATGTATTAGAAGATTTGTTAGCAAAACACCTAAGAACTACACCTAACTTTTCTCCATATCTCTCCCTTGGGAGGAAACCTCTAGTTTGCACATGTTGCTTTGTTTCTACATTCCAGTTTAAGGTGCCCACCGCAGAAATGCTTGCTCGTGGTTATTGGTTAAGATGACCTGTTAACTGAAAAATATTACCAGTTTATACTATGGAGAAAACATACGTAGTTTTAAATTGTTTACCATCAACTTTCTCAATAAAATTATGTCATGTGAGGAACTTTTTTTTTTTTAAAAAGGAATTAAAAACATGATGCTGAGTAGCAAAAGGAATTCTTGTGTTAAAATTTTTATTAAAGAACTTGATGTCAAATATCTAAGATTTTACATGAAAGTTTTGTCGTATACGACAGGATGCTTGTATTTTATGTTCTTTATATTACTACAGCCTCGGCAAACCAATATTTCCCTGCGAACGAGTGGATGCAAGATGGGGCAAGCTAGAATGCGAGCAGAAAGCATGTGAAGTTCTTGGAAGTACAGCAAATTTTGGTGAAGAGCCACATTAAAACAGTTAGGAAATTAGGTTTATCTTTGATTTTTCCTTTGAGCCTTCATTGCCAAATGAAGTCAAATCATACACTATCATCCACAGATTTCACTGTGTACAGAAAGGAGCTGATATGTTGATGCATTCAATTTAATCTCGGAATTTCCATTCCATTAGCAAAGACTCTTGGATATTTCAATATATACTGTTCAATTGAATAACAATCAGTGATATAATGATTGTTTGAAAGTTTTGAGAATGGAGAGAATAGGATGGAAGAGTTTTCCCTTCATTCCTCCTCTTTTTTTTTTTTTTTTGGTTTTTGTGGTTTTGTTTTCTGTTTTTGTGGTTTTCTTTTTTGTTTTTGATTTTTGGGGGGGGGGGGGGGGGGGGGGCGGAGGAGTGGGGTGCCAAATTCCCTTCGTTCCTCTTGAAGCACTTAATATTTCCTTCAGATCCGAAATGACGGAGAACACGAGGTTGCGTTTAGTTTGTGAGAACATTTTTTTTCCTTAAGATATTTTCATTTACAGATTTTCATCATTTAGAAAATGTTGTTTTGTGAAGTTAAAATTTGTGTGTACTTTGTTTTCAAATCAAATTTTCATAAATGGACATAAATGTTATTTGACCTTTGAGTTTGACAATCAATATTTATGAGAATATTTTGGTTTTATTTATTAATTATTTTAGTATCTTGTAAAATTCCCAGAAGTGTCACCAGTTATCATATGAAAACGGGGAGATGTTTTCTGTTTTCAACTTTTTTCAAAAGCTACTTTCTTCAAAGCTATACCAAGTACATTTTTCAATCATACTTTCAACTTCCAATCAAAATAAAAACAGTAAACAACAAAACAAACTTCAACTTCTTCATTTTAAACTTCTAATTTACTATTTTATTCCCACATTTGTTTTTTGCTTATTTCATATATCTTTTTTCTATCTCTTCTCCAGAAACGCTCATTCACTTCGTAGACGAGAGTTATGGCCTGTCACGACATTTTTTTTCACTTTTTTGGTACATTTCAAACATACATTCACACGCTCTATAATTTCAATATATTTGGACCATTCTATTTATAAAATAGTTAATGAAACTTATACCCATATGCATTTTCTTTTTTCAAAAAGTAATACTCACGAAAACTTAAAATGAGATTGGTGTAGTTGTTTTAAAACTAGATGTAACGGTAAATTTTATAAATTTCAAAGGAAATTCTAATGTAAATATTTAAACTCAACTTCTTTTGTAAAATAATACCCGATGATTAAATCTAGCTACGAGAAAGATGATCATATATCAACACCTTAGATGTACGAATAAGAAGCAGAAGAATGACTAAAAATTGAAGCACATAAATCATTATGGAGTGTCATGGCCATACACTAATTGCTCACTGGTGAGGAATACTTCCATCGCTCTATTCTGCCAACACAAAGACCTCTGAAGTCTAAATCAATTGAAAGAAAACTAGTACTGGTCGAAAATTCTGTCCAAGCAAGGCACAAGAAAGAGGAGAGTCACACTTCAGCATCATGGGTTTGCTTGAACCATATTCCAGTCATGACTTTGTGGCCACTCCTTGAGTTCTAAAATTTATAAGCAAAGGGGTTTAAAAGAGAGAGATGCGACAAGACATGGATAGAACTAATGTCTTCCATAAGCAAGATCTTAGACACGTGAAAAAGCTGGCTGTACATGCTAAACGGGATTGCATCAAATATGGATTATGAAAGCTGCTCACCTCACATGCAACACAGGATATTTAGTGTTGTAACTTCACTTAATCCTTCTAAGTGTGTTCATATATGTATAACTGGACATTGCTACAAAAAACTTGCGGAACCTGCAGAAACGAAATCATTATCTTTTACACAAAAACCTATGCCATTGAACGGCCGTAAAATATGTAATTCACTCGAGCTAAGCCAAAAATTAGTATGCTCAAGCATGTTCAATTAAAATGTACCAAACCTGAACTTCAATAAAGCTAAAATTTGTGCTTAAGTATAATGTGTGTATATATATTTGTATATTGTATAGTTGAATACGCATTTACATAAATTGAATGAATATAACACAATTTGTTAGCCTTTTAATCATGTATGTATGTGTGTATATTTATTTAAGGAAAGTTTTGAAAACTATATAATTACAATTTTCAATGACTCAAACTATTGTAATTATCTATTATCTAGGAAAAAACCATATATATATATATATACACACACGAAGATGTAATATATGTATATGTGTGTATAAATTTATTGATAACTAAGTTGTTAGGCAGTTTTAAATAATTGAACATCCAACTCTCATGCTTGGCTTGTTTAACGAAACAAGCTTAACATGTTCAAACTTATACATTTAATAAACAAGCCAAGTCAAAAAAATAACATATCTCGTGTTAGGCAATATATCTTAAGGCAAGCTAATCAAAATGGCGAAATATCTATGACATAGATGCTGTGTGTAATTTATGGGATGGTTCAAGATTAAGAGGAAGGATAAAGATTGAAGAAAGAAAATTCCAAAAGAAAGATAAATGGGTCCTGCTTTATGGTGACAATAAGAAAAGCAAGCATACCAGACCCACTGGCTTGAGTGTTGGGCCATAGCAAGAAAGCTCCTATGGGAATGCTCATTTAACAAGAACTGGATTGTTCCGTTCGAATGCAGCATAGCCAAAAACATGGACAGCCAGACATCAATAGGTCCACTGTACTTGCGCAATATGTTGGTGCTAACCTGAGAATATGGAGGAACCCCAAGAAAATATGTCAAATTGAACAAGTCCTAATAAAACAACTTATCACTCAAAAAAAGAAGACTAAGAAAGGAAAACATACAAGCTCCCAGGCTTCAATGCCCCTGTATGGTGTATCATATAATAGTTTGCTGCTCAAACCATACGAAAAAAAAAAAAAAAGAAGTTGATGAGTGCCAAATGATGAAATTTGACAAATTAACTGAATTAATCTCATGTACGTAAATCATTAATCATATCCTCATGCATAAATTCTGATGACCTATCATCTCCTTGGTAATTCCCGTTGATCATCAAAGTACTATAAACAGAAAAATTGCCGAGTACTTTTATGATGGCAATCATTTAAACCACCACACAGCAGCTTCACAACAACTTCTAAACATTAATACATCCATATATTTCAAGAGAAAAATGACACAGGGATTAGAAAGGGTGTTGCAATGCTATTTTTATTAGGTGTTATAAGTGAGCAAGGCAACTCTAGTTCTTCAATGCACAAAATAGCAGTTCACATTTGAAAATGAGTCTCAATATCATTAGCTTGGTAAAGAATGCAAAGATAAGCATGGAGTTCCCCTGCTCACAACTTATTTATACATTGTCAGATTGAATTTTATAAAACCTTTCCTGTTTTTTTTTTTTAAAAAAAGAACTGAACAGAGGATATATCTGCCAATTTTTTCCACTTCCAATTGTGTTATTATTGATCAATAGCAGTTAAAAGTACAACTTACCGCACCCCATAGTGCACATCACGATGGTTACAATGACCCGAAACACCATAGTTGTCAAAAGTAATAATCTGGGCGAATTGGAAACAAGGATAAGTGAAGAAAGAACCTCCTGAGTCCAAAAATATGTTCCCATGCCCAGAAATGACAACTGTGAAGGAAAAGAATCAACTTTAAATAGTCCATTTAAAGGCACCATCTTACCATGTCAATGCTATGATTGCTTATTTCTTCCTTGATGAGATTTGCCAATAAGTTGTGGTTCCAAACTTTACCAAAACCATCCTAGTTATGATAACAGGTTAAACAACAGCTATGAAAGGAACTAACAACAAGAATTTGTGGTACAACTTTTAGTAACTTCCAGAGAACTTTTAGATTAGAACCTGCAGATCTGGATGGTCCACAACCTTCACTTGTCGCATTGGAACCTACATACAAAATTTCACATGCCAAACAAACAAGGTTGGCATCTTCCATCAAGAACTTATTTAAAAAGACATTCTGAAAAAAGGTTGCCTAGGATTACCAATGAATTTTGTCTTATGAATGGAAAGTTATAACCACTTAAATGATCTACAGGATAAATAACATTATATAACTTCATCACAGGGTGTCAGCCACAATTTTATATATTTGAGAAGCTTTGACATCCAGTTTGAAACTGTAACTTTCTGTGCCACATTGTAAGTCACCTTGAGGGTTGCACAAGCCTGATAGAGCTCTCGTTTTCTGATGCTTCCTTTACTATCTGCATCACCTACATCAAGAAAACTATAAAGGATTGAAACATGGACATTGACCTTACATCATGGCTAGAGAGGAAAGTCTATCTTTCTTAAAGCCTAAGATTCAAGCTTTGTTTTTGTAATAGCAAGAAGAGGCTTGATACAAAAGAAAGTGTCTATCAATTAGTATCCTAGGTCCCTAATCTTGATTTTCCTTATCAATTACTAAAGTTTCCAAAGCCCAGTGGACAGACAATGATTAGGAATCTAAGTCTACTAGGAAAACTTATATTATATTGACAAAAATCTTGGACTAGCCTTGGGAACTTCCCTCTCTCCATCATCGTTCTTAGATACTGGAAGCCCCAGGAAGATTTCAATTCCTTTAGCCCATCAAATTAAGCCTTGAATTTTTGCTTCTGTCCAGGAATTTCCACCTCTAGCTTTTTTTCTTACACTTCAATACTTATACAGTTATACTTCCATTACCTAACAAATCTTACTACTCAATCAACCTTAGACAACTTATTCCAACTTGACATAAAATTACAATCTTTTAACTCAGTCACCCATCATTCTAGAACATAAATTGTGAGTTTCAGGCCGTGAATCCCATATCTAAAATTCTATTTCTAACCTTAAAGCTCCATTTGTAGAAAATCTTCAAAAAGTCAAAAGGAAGAAGACAAAGATAAATAAAAAGGAATACTTATAATATGCAGATAAATAAAAAGGAATACTTATAATATGCAGATAAATAAAAAGGAATACTTATAATATGCAAACAGTGATAACTAGCACTAAACTGAGTTATGCACCTCTTCCTGCTAAAGCCAGCTTCATAATGCTTCAATCTTCTTTTAGTTTGACAAATATATGTATATACATTTACTACCCTCTGATTAAAAATGTTTGATCATTTTAAACATAGTATCTGTATAACTAAACATTGATAAAAGCTAAGGAGGTATATGAAGCTCATTGCTCTATAGGCATCAACCTCTATCTTAATGACATTAACTGAACTGGCTAAATTTGGAAAGATAAAGATACTATTTTAAAGGAAATCAACAAAATATGTCAAGAAAGAACATGATAATAACTTTAATCGATAAACATATGGGAAAATAAAATACATATTCACTTGTGATTAACCACAAACATGGAAATAAAGTCAAGTATGCAAAAATATCAACACAGAGGTACATGCATGATGACTGCTGAAAATTAGGAGACCAAACAGATTGTCCAAAGTTGATTACCAATTGATAAGCAAAAAATGTGAAGATTATGCCCTCTTGAAGTCAGAAAATTTATAGTTGGAGTGAAGAACCTGCAGAAACGAAGCAAAATTTCAACACAATTTGAAATCACACACTGAAAATTTGAAAATCTATACAGCATAAACAAATCGTTGAACTATACAAGTTTGGCCAAAAAAAGAAAAAAAAAAGGAAAAAAGAAAAACAAACCGAGCATGACAAAATATTGATGAAGTCATACTGACTACCAGTTTACTTTCATGGTACAGACAAAGTTTCAAACTTGGACATAAGGAGCAATCTATTTTGCATCAACTCCATATAACTTGTTTAGGCCATTTCCTAATTTTTTCAGACAGCTGATAGCTTAACAATTGCTATTACTAATATCTTTGTGTGATTGATAAAGATAAAAGGCATTAATACAAAATCTGAATTAATAGCACCAAAATTGATGCAGCTTTTGACACCTATAAGTTAGTTCTAGAAGCTACACAATGATCAGTGGCTACTTAGAGGTCAATTACTCAAAGACTATAAATTAATGATGCAAGTAATATTTTGATGTCAAACTCACATAGACTCGTCATCAGGGTGGGCAATAACCATCAAGACGTTTCTCTTTTTACGAGCTTTACCTGATTACAAATGAGGGGGAAAATGACAACTTTAGATTGGATCAAACAATACAGATGCAATTCAGCGCAAAAAATAAACTAATTAATTAACAAAGACACAACCCAAATCTGAGGACAAAAACCCACCAGTTTTATTAAAAGAATTCCTCTTACTCATGTGCGCCACAAGCAGAACTTTGCACAGTGAAATTATCCATACAAAAAGTAGACAACCAGCTAGCAGAATCCATGCCATCTAGATTGCACCTGCAAACGATGAACAACAAACTCACAACAAATGCTCAAAGAATTCAGGCATCAAATTATTGTTGTGTAACAGATGTGTTATATCTGGCCCAAAAAAAAAACGAAAAAAAAGTGTTACAAATTCAAATTCAGGTTAATAGAGAGAGAGAGAGAAGACTACAACTCTGAACGCTCCTAGGTCGTCAACGAGAAAATGAGCATTGGAGAGAGAAAGGAACAAAAGGAGGGAGAACCAAAAAATCCAAAATCAATCAATAAAACAAAAGAGAACTGAACTTTACTCACCTCTTCCTTTCGCTCCCGTCAACCACAATCCACCACCACCATCGCCCTGCGGTTCCGTAAGAAATTGACACTGCCAGTTTCATTAAATCTGAACCATTGAAACTAATTTGCCTCTCATCTATGGTTAAGGCAATGACACCTCAGCGTTTAAAGTTTTCACCCACAAAACGCACAGCTTCATTTTCGTTTGATTCAACACTATCCCTCTTTTATGACATCCCCCCCCCCCCCCCCCCCCAAAAAAAAAAAGAAGCTATCATTCTTTTCCCAGATTTTGGCTCTTCCTGTTAACGCACGACAACGGCCACTCGGATTCGCTCGCTGGCAGCGAATTATGGTTGACTCGAAGCCCCAGTCACGATTCACTCTCTTCTTCCACTATTTTCCAATGGTGGCCGCCGCAGAAAAGCTTGGCATACACAGAGCCACCCATCATCGTCTCTGTCCGTGGCTAGCACAGAAGGAGCTTCCAGCGAGAATTTCACAAGCATGTGCAGGGAATTCAGCGCTCTAGTTCTTGCTGGGTCCGGTGTTGATCATAACAATGGCAGCCCAATCGATGGCCGTGACAGTGAAGGAGAGATCAACTTAGAGAGAATTGGATAAAAGGATTTGATGGAAGAGACGAATCCGTTGGCGATCGTACCCGATAATAAACCGTTGGACCCGGTTCTGTCTCCGAGACGAGGAGGAATGGCCGTGCATCGTCGTCTTTGGCAGCGGATGGCGGGAGTAAGTGAACTGTCGGTGCAAAGGGTGAAGGAGGAGGTGGAAGCGAAGACATTGGCGTGGCAGAATGCTACGAGAGTTCAGTTTCCACTGCTGTTTGGTGTGTGCAGGATACTATTCTACGACACATTAGAGAAATTAACGGGGAAAGGGAAATAGGTAGAAAGAAAAAAAGTAAAATTTACATATATGCTCTCACTTTTTCTTTTTTTTTTAATGACTCTTTTTTGACCTTTCTTTGACAAAAAATAGGTGGAATAAATTTGGATTCTCTCCTCAGATCTTTTCTCTACTATTTCTCCATCAAAATTTAATAATTAAGATTATATCTCTCAAAATAAAATTTCATTACCAATTGTTAGATGTTGATAGCTCAGATTTTGATGGAGAAGCAGTAGAAGGAAGACCTGGTAGAGAGAATCCAAATTTAAAAGAAATAAGGAGATAAACCAAATTAATACCGAGAAAAAGTGAAAAAAGAAGGGTTAAAATTTGAGAAAAGGTAATTGTGTTAAATAGAAATGAAACTATGCGTTTTAGATCTAAAATTGACAATGTCATTCTTTTAAGGAATGTGAGATGATATAACTCATAATATAATGCATTTTGGTAGTATTATATGAAGTGTATTTAAATAAAACATATATATATATATATATTGAAGAGCTTCTAATGTTAACATTTTTTTCCTACTTTCAACTTTAAATTACTTAGCCTCATACCTTTTAAAATTTATTTAGTATGCTATATAAGGTAAAATTTAATAATATAAAGCCAATAAAATAAGATTTAATGAAATTTTAATATTATGCATTGTTTGATATATTACTGTATATCATATTAAATTATAAAAAATAATATTATTTTATATTTGATGATGTAATATATTATATTTGATAGGATAAAAATAGATTTTTTTTACAAAAATACTTTTTAGTTAAAAGTAAATTATATTTATCTAAATTTGTTATGTTATATTAATTTTTGAAGAAATAAAAACCTTCAATGGCTAGGAAGAGTTCATGAATAACATACATGGTTATATAATTTTGGTCCTTGGCAATTGTAGAAGCAGCCACCATAATTACTATAAACCAAACATGATATAGTGAAACCATTGATTACTTGTAAGTTGCAACCAATTGCTCACCTTGATGTAGATTCTAACCATTTTCCTAGTTGATCACAGATATATGAGAACAGAATAAAGCAACTCCCTTATCACAAGCCAATAATATGAAGGCGTTGCATTGCACCACTAGCCATTGTTATTGTTACCTTTATAGTAGAAAAGACGAAAGATGTATCACTGTTTGCATCTCAGCTTATTAACCCAATAAAAGGAGAACAGAAGGATGAAATGTTTTGCAACCAGGCAAAAGTATTGGGTTTTGATATCACAGTTAGAGCAAGTGAACCAAATGAATTTGTTTAATTTATTCTTGAGTGTAAATCTCATTTCACACTGATTCGAAAACGACAAGAAAATTAGTATGACTGATTTTTATATACAGACATCATGATCAACTCGACTGCAAGAAAACAAGGAACAGTTTAGCTATATCTGAATTCTGAATCATACAACATTTACCAATACTGAGATACTTTGGCAATGAAGTTCAAATGTACTTTTGTTTCTTTAGGAGATAGAAAAAGAATTAACAACATACAAACACACAGAGGCATATACCACAGAAATGAAACTCACGCAAGCGGGGAGACAAATTATTGGCCAAGTTACAATAATTTTGTTTTACTATCTTTTTTGATCAAGAGTAAAACTTACACATTGACAGCATGGAGTGAGAGAAGAAAAGCAGGAAAGTATACAAAGACACTTAACCATTAGCCAATACATTGTAAACATAGTATATTTCTAAATGTTAACCTTACAAAAATCATTTGTATTTTGACAGTAAAGAGGCTGGAAAAGATTATTTTGTTAGAAAAGATAATAAACACAAAAATAAATTGAGAATCATAACTTGAGACGTGTGGATCCACACTATTCTTAAAAACTATTTCGTCGCATTGTAAAATTAATTGTAAAAGTTTCTTAAAACTAAACAAGTTATTCTAAAAAAATCAAAGAACAAAACAACAAGAAATTATGCATAACCCAATAATCAAGAGCCGGAGAGAGAGTGTTGTTAAAAAAATACATCTAGATGTATATAGTTTTATCATATATTAACATTAAAAAAATAATGAATTAGATAATGGGGGAATAATTTGAACATGTGGAAATAATTTAAAATTTGTAACCATAATTAACTAACATGATTACGTCGCTCACATTTACACTGCACTTGAACAATTTGGCCCAATTTCATACACATAAGCTCACTTCTCTCTCAATCTCTTTACAATTCTAATATAATTCCCTAATATATAAACACTTACACCTTTCTATTTCAAATAATGCAAGGTTTCCTTTTGAAATATCTACACTTTACAATATATTGATACAAAGATGCAAACACAGAATAAAGCCTAGATTACATTGTACAAATAGAAAACAGTTTTAGTTTTCCTCAAAGTGTTGATTTTGCTAAACAAAACAAACTAGACAACAGTATCACATTCTATGTTTACTTTAAAATTACTTATTAGTGTGTTTAATCAGAATCCAGCAACTGGTTGAGTTCTCCATAGAAATAGATCAACCTTCAAATCAGAGTCGAAAGTTTCATGCATTGCAATGTGAAGTCTAATCTGAAAAGTTAACTCCAATGCGTTACTTTAACTACAAAGAGCATACCCATAAAATATTAACAAGAAATATCCAGAATTGCCGCCTCATACAAAAGTATCTTCGTCTACGTCTACCTGTCTTTCTTGCTCATCGGAGAATCCTTCCGATGACGACAGTTCCTTAAAGGGAAGAAGAATCTGAGATCGCGCGCGGCAGAGGAGGTTATGGTGAATTGGAGCAGAAAGTTTGGGGTGAACGTCGTAGGTAGAGCATGTAGGTAGAGGAAATGTCGAAGGGAGAGCACGATGGAGTTGAAATGGTAAAATATTGAATGAAGTTTATAAATCAAAATCTACCGAGGCCTAATCTCAGTTTGATTGAGTTATCTATCAATACGTTATTTGTATCAAATAAGAAATAAATTTATAATATGTCGTATTAGTTCATCAGACCTAATATAAAATGCCAAATGGAGTGCTGCATAATGTGTAATAAAAGAGATAAAAGAACAAGTCGTGGATTCTACTTGTATAAAACTCACACTCCTTCGGTTCCAACCGTTTGAGTAAGAAATTCTATGTAGAGCATTTTATATTTTTATTACTTAATTATAGTTAAATCCTCATATTAATAAAATATGTAATATTTTATATGTATATTGTTTTGTTTAGTAAGATCAGCAAAGAAAAATAACTCAAGATAAAGTAACTGATAAAAATTGTTGTATCCTTCTAAAAGTTAGGCCAAACATGCCAATTCGAAGCTCTCTCTCCAGGGAGACTGGTTTATCTGTTTGTCTCCCAAGCTAGATTACAATTTACTTCCTGTTTGGCCTAGCATACAGAGGGAAGAAGCTATTTATTTAAAAAATTATTTTGGTTAAATAAGGGATTTGGCCTACATTTTTTTTTTCAGGAAAAAGTTACTTTCAGTGATAATATTGTAAGAAAAGAAGCCAAAAAAAAAAAGAAACTTCTCCTTTTAAAATAAAAAATAAAAATTCACTTTTTGAACACAAATGTATTCTTACTCAAAATCTTTAATTATCACAATTATTTCTAATATTTTTTACCTATCCTCTTAAATACATGCCTCTTTAAGTAATTTGATAGTAAAGCATTCTTTTGAAAAATATGCCAAATACAATAATATTATTAAAATTATTTATTAAAAAAAATTTAAACACAAATGGCTTATCTAACTATGCTTTTTATAAAATTCCATTTGACAAAAAGGAAAAAGCTTCAAAATAACACAACCCCACCAATCCCAAACGGACCAAAAGAAGAGCGAGCCTGTGCTTGTTTTGTACATGCTTTAGCTCGTTAAATCTTCTGCTTCATAGGCCCTTTCCTTTGGGCCTGTTGGTCTTCTATGAATGAAACCAAAAAAAAAAAAAAATCGAACTCATATTTCTTGCATATTAAATCGCCAATTTTATCTCTCAGATTAATTGACAACTTAGATGCGAGATCGGCAGGATATAGGTTACTTATGATGGAAATTAGAAGTTATTAAAAAAAATCAATTTTGTACAAAACAAACTTAGAGGACTAAAATTCAATGATAAATAAATAAATATATATATAATATTTATAATTTTTAAAAAATATCTCCTTTTTCCTTCACTTGGTTTATAGCTTTACATTCATTTTGCTGGTGCATGACTTTAACTTATCCTTCTTACCTTATTTAACTATTTAATGTCTCTGCTAACATATAGCAATGGCGAAGGCTGCGGAGAGAATTAAGGCGGCAATGAAGGATTGAGACGACAATCCCAGGAGCAAAACAGTCGCGACTCAATTCTGACTATTGGAATTGTAATTTTTTGGATTGAGAGTAAAAATTATAAATGACTTTGACTAGTTATTCATCAATTATGTGAAATTGATGTGTAGAATTGGAAATGTAATTCTGAAAGAAAACCAAACAAAAAAATTGAAATTATTAGGTTCAATTTTAATTCCAAACCTCAAGCCCTAATTCTTGACGCCAAATGAGGCTAACGGTTTTCTTATTAACAATCTCAATAAGAGAGAGCCCAGAAAATGATTCGAACAACACAAACATAAAAACACCTAAACCGCAAGACCATTGGGACTCTGGATTTCGACATTTTTGTTGAGACATCTAAGTTTAGAGCTCTAATAAAGCTTTAATGGCAAAAGAAGGGGTGTTGCGCAAGGAAAGAGAAGGAGCGCGAAAGTGAGCAGAGGAAAAAAGTCTACTGAATAAGATATCAATTTGCCACCAAGGATACCAACAAAGAGTTAACGAAAATGTTTAATGGAATTAGGGTCTAGGATTTATTTGGAACAAAAAATATTTCTAAGATCAATATGAACTATTAAATATACTTATAGGACCAAATTAAGGTTTTGAACATTACATTTTTCTCCTCTAAAATTAAAATATATATATATATATATGCTACACTATTAATGTGAGCACATGTATAGATTTGTCAATTCCTCCTTCCATTAATGTGAAAGAAAACATCATGTCATAAGCTCTAATATTCTATAAAATTTCCTAGACTCTAATGAATTTCCACTGGAGACGAGATTTCTTTAGTTGTTTAGGAGGAGCATGAAAGAGAGGGAAATAAAATTTTCCTTGTAAGCAACGTAATGAAAACTTTAGTATGGACCAATCTGCAATCATCAACGTCGTCTCATTATATACCACATGTTTGCCCCACATTGATTACATATATAACTGGCATATCCCTCATCCAGGTATTTTAAAATTGAGTGAAACATGTTAACATAATGAAGTTAATAAGAGATAAATGAAACAAAAAATAATGTTAATAAAAAAAAAAAAAAAAAAAATTAACTGTTGTACCAGTTTGGATTAAGGAGACGGCTGGTTGTCCAACACCACTTTCATTTACCAATGGTTTGACATGAGGAATGGATTGGCTTAAACCATCAAGGTGGTCAGGCTCTAACTCAATAACCCCCAATTGGATATTGGAAATAGGTTCAGAATAAATAACTTTATTATTTTGAACCAAATGTTTCACAAAATGCATAGCATAACTCGTTCTATTGCAATTAGAATTAGGGTCAAATTGCCATGATGTACAAATACTTTGCGCTTATTGTGAGGGGCCACTGATTGAATATTTTTTATTATCCACAATCAACAAAAAGTATATAAAAAATCAATTGCATTAAGTAGAGCATAATAAGTCACAAAAATTAAAATTTTCCAATATGATAACCTTTAAATTGGGTCCAATCAAACTGCTTGTTTGAATTAACAACATTGTTGCTAATTTCTCTTAAAAGACGTCTATATTTTTTCTGAGACATATTGCTTCTAGCCACATCCTCCTAGGGCTAAAAATAATCTTTTGAAGTATTACAAATTGGGGTCACCATTTGTGTAGGATTAAGGATTGACGAATATTCTTGGGAATGAGGGCTGATATAATTTATTGCATTTCTTGCTAAAGAGGTATTTTGGGTCATATCATAACTTTGACTCAACCCATGAGAGCCCAATCACGCATGAAGATATTTAATGATGTTAAATTGTGCGTGGGGAAGAAATAATAAAATGTCAAGAATTGATGATATTAAAACGACTATATCAAAATGAACAAACCATAATTTATGGAAAGCCTTGATGACGTTTACTCAATGGCCAAGGATCTTGAACACTTCTTTGACCTTTCATAGTTCATAGTTGTAATTCTTCAATTAAGATTCAAAACCTTGAACTAGGAAGAAGATAACAATGACATAAGATTTAAATTTAACAATGACTAGGGTATTGGTAATGCCTTTTGCAGAATAGAATTGTTTCAATTGCAAGGAAAAAGGTCATAGATACAAAATTGTTTTGCGACAATGCTGTTAGTAGTATGCCAGTAGCTATTGTCATTTCTTTTTTATCAAATAGTAACAAAATATGTGTTTAGACATATAAAAAAAAAGTTATAGCCTGCGACAGAAGTTAGAGAGCATTACTTCTCATCACCAACCATTAAGAAATAGTGAAATCAGCAAAGTATATTTCTCCAAAATCAAACAACACATTCTAACATGATTCCTTTAATAATTATGTCTCTCTAAATCAAAGTATTAATATAACATCAAACCTTTCAAAATTTAAACCCCCCCCAACAAAAAAACAAAAAGACGTAAGTAATGTGAAAACCAATACATAGCGTCAAAGAAGCAAAGCTCATAGTAATTGTTAGCTCCAAGGTTTTAATTATTTTGATGATAACAAAATTCTTAAGTTAAAATTTATACAAGCATTAAAGTTAAATCATTTGTTAAGAAAAACAAGAAGATGGTAGCAACAAAGATGATCGTGAAAGAGACAAAACCACTCAAACCCAGATCAGCTTCAAAGGCTTCGAAAATCCCTCTGCTTAGACCTTTCAAACAGAGCCAAAGCAAGATCGAGATTGAAAGAGTTTCATTCTGCATTGGAAGATTGCGATTTAGCTTTGGAAATCGATGGTACCCATTTGAAGACTTTGATCTGCAAAGAATATTAAATGAAGCTGGAAAGTAAAAACAGAAAATGAAGCTTTGACAAGTCCAGAAAAGCTCCCCGAAAAAGAAGAAAACAAAAGCCATATCGAAGAAGAAGAAAAGAGCAAGAAAGATGAAAAGAGCAAAAGAAATGAAGAGGCAAAAACCATTGTTGGAGAAGAAGGAGTATGGGAAACCACATACAGTCAGATTGCTGCATCAAAGTAAGAAAAAAAGGGAAGAGAGATAAAGAGGGAAAGTTGCAGAAGCAAATCGGTGAAAAACAGAGCAAGAAAACAGAGGATCGTTTAGAAGTTCTCTTAGACGCTTTAGGGAGGAAAAGCAAAAGATAAAGACAGAGAATGGGAAAGAGGGAAGCTAAAACATCTTGCCTCAACAGTCACTATGTTTTGTGTTAATATTCTGATCTTTAAAGAAGCCAAACGCACAGACTCACCAAAGCTGAAAGCTGTCTCTGTTTTGGGATTATACTTTTATCAAGCTCCAACTACTCTCTTTTCTGTTCAGTCATAGAAAACATAAAAACTACCTACTCTCTGACTTGCTGAACGAAAGAAGAAAGATGAAAAGAAACTCTGAGCTAATTGATTAAATCTACCCACTCCTCTGTACGTGTTGACCAAAGGAAAAGATTGGTGAGAGATATTCTGAGCTGGCATCACTGATCTTCCACTGAAATGCTCAAATACCACTCAACCACTCATCTACTGTATTCCAACGGATACCTCTTAGCTACCACTCAAGCTCCACTGTACTTCAACAGATATATTTCGTTTAGAGCCATTATATAACAGTAGGATGAAGAACTGAAGCAGTGAGAGAGAACCGAAAGTAAAGAAAGCAAAGCTAAGTTATATTATTCATTGTTCTCTTCATCTTAAATATTCTGAGTTTAGTTTCTGGGTAAATCTAGCTTGTGAGAGCTTTTGAAAGTAAGCTTATTGTAATCCTTTATTGATAAGGATTTTAGATATATTCTCATATCACTTTTCTGTAAATCTTTCCTAAGTGTGAGGAAAGTAAGTTTTGGGTAAGCTTGTGTAAAACCCAAGTATTGTAAAAGTTTTAGGTGAGCTTGGAAACCTAGGTTCTGTGGGTGTATACTCTGATTTTATAGTGGAAATCCCTTGTTGTGTATCAAGGGGACTGGACGTAGGTCTTGAAGACCGAACCAGGATATATCTGGTGTTTTCCTTCCTCTACTGCGTTTTTATTTTGTTTCAGTCTCTGTACTAAAACCTTGTCGACAAGGTCCTGTTTTATCTCCTTGATCTTTACTTCTCAGTTATCCTTTAGAAGATCCTGTCGACAAGATCTTAGTTTGACTACAAGGTTTTCGCACCAGTACTCTTTATTAAGTTTTTTATTGAAATCATTTGATATTAACATATAATCGATTTAATTGTCTTTAATTCTATTTTTCTACAAAAGCACCTATTCACCCCCCTCTAGATGCATTCTTCAGTAATGACACTAAGAAAATAATAAAATTGAAGTTAAGCATTTAAAAAAAAAACTTCAAAGCTAGAAATCTAGCGACATATTGCAAAGAAAATGGCAATCATGAAAATGACAAAACATTTATATCTATTATGAATTGAATGGGTGACAAGGTTCTGAGGACGCAAGGGACCTTACAAGACTTGTGAATATTAAAGTCACATTTTATATTTAGCCATGCATATGTCAGGGAAGAATCCAACTTCATAAACATGAACACTAAACAATTTACTTGAACTAAGGTTTTTGAATCCACTAAACAAAATTAAGGCACCAGAGCTTTAACCCAGAATGAGCATGATTTAAAGTAAATGAGCAAAAAATAGAGTAAAAGGATAAAAGGTAAATATATATTAAGCTTAAGCTCTAATCTGACTAAGAATGTTTTCTGAGGTTGGAAGGAAAATGTGAGAAGTTGCCAAGCTACCAAATCGAAGTAGAAGACCAAAACTTGTACCTAAGAGGAAGACTTTCTGCAATGGCTCACCTCTTGTATTTAAAAGTCAACCCAAAACTGAAAGAAGAAAAAGCAATAGTTACATCACTTGTTCGAAAGATGTCTGATTAGTTTTTTTAATATATTTTTATTTGTAATAAAAAGTTGAAAATATTAATAAATATATATATATATATATATATATATAGGTACTTCACAGGTTACAGTCTAATAGAATAGTGTAATTATATCAAAATACTACAAAAATTCAAAATTATAATTAAAATGCAGAATAAGTAATATACTTATTTTCCTTTTGGTTGCTTTGTTGTTATGTGTAATACACGAATGAAATTCTTTAACGAAGAAAGAATATTTGATCAGCGGAACCTCATACATCGTCTTGTACATTTTTATTCTGCAGGTGAAATGGAAACTTTTTTTTCCCCCTATATTTTGCCATTGTTGAAGGATGGAGGAAAGGCCATGAACACAAAACATTTTCGTGGTGCCTTATCTTTTTTGGAAAGATCAAAATGGAGAGTGAGAATCAGAAGGAAAAAAGATTTGTTTCAAACTTATTATCTGAGTTTTGAGACAGCAAGAGGAGAGAAGAATTGTAGAAAGTCAAATTGGAATTTCAGTAAACTTCTTTAAATAAAACAACACTGAATTATTTTGAAAAATAAAATGTTTCGAAAAAAACAGAAAAAAGAAGTAGAGACCTGATATTGAAGCGGCGCGTGTTGCCCAATTTTTACCTTTTAATTTTTATTGTGGAAAAAGTAATTCGTGTAAAATTACAAAATTATCCCTAAAGGTTTTTGAGAGTTCTTATAAGACGAATTGAAAGGTTTCTAAAGTGAAGTGCCACCTGCAGTGATAAATTAGCCGCAGTTTATGCGGCTTGTAAATAGTGTGCGACTCAACTTAATTAGGATCAGTAGTGATAGGTATATAGGAATGGTAATAAGCAAAAAAAAAGTATCATTTTTAAATCAACACATATATTGACATTGATTAAATGATTGTAATATGATGTCAAATAGACATTGATGACACACATTTTGACCTGATCAGCCCATCATACAAGTATTCATCCTCATCATCATGGAGCTCATCACAGAGGTCTTCATATACTATTCTTGTCTGAAGTGATCACTGATTTGATCATTGAAGTATTAGCAGGGCTCTCTCATGTCTTGTGCAGATCCTGAACAATTGTGCTTTGCAGCGCGGTTGAGTAATTTTGTTACAAAGATCAACTTAGAACACAAACCCGCCTCTTTAACGATATATATATATGTATATATATACTAAAATCTTAAAAAGGTTGAATTTCCTATCAAACTGTTTCAATTTTGCTATTTATTTATTTTTGCAATAAGGGGTATAAATTAAACTTTTCTTCATCAGAGATGTTAAATAAGAAAACAGACAAATTAAACTGATCAATTCACTGGCATGCCGATACAACAATACTTAAATTCCTCTGTGGTAGTGAAATAACTGCTAGTGCTGTACGTACACACAGTGCATGCCCTGATGACTATAAGACCCGAGGAATGAAAGCTCAAACCAAACACACCTGCTTTTAGAACTGCCACCAAACATTTTATGCTAACCTCAAACCTCATGAAAAATATCCCTTCCTCGTCAAGGCATCCCACCAACTTTGTTTTCTTATATCTTTTCATCTAGAAATATTGTTACTCAACAACTAGGTAATATAATAAATAGGGTGATGAAGCACAAGAATATTAGGGTGATAATCACAAGTTTCTAGCTAGTACTTAAAGAATTAGCTTCAACGCCATGAAGGTTAATTACGTTTTGGACAGTGCATGCTATCTTTTTTTATTATATATTTAAGAGTGTTTCCTTATTTTCCATTTTATACTTGGTAAAAAAAAGGGATAGGAAAATTTTAGATGATTTATTATTAGAAAAACGATAAATATTCTTAAACAAAATTATTCTTAATTCAAAATTTAAAAAATTTGTTAAATAATTTGACCAAACATTACTTTTTTAATAAATTACAATAAATTTTTAAAATATAATTAAATAATTAACATCAGGTCATTCATTCCATTAGCTCTAAAGAAACGTGTTATCACATCATTGAACAAATTAAGATAGAGGAGGGAAGGTTTGGAGAATACTATCAAAGCACAACATAAGATTGGCCAAGGGAAAAAAAAAATAAAGCACAGCACAGGAGGTGATGACCTCTATCACTTTTTTAGAAGAATATTTCGTTATACAAGTAAGCTGTCATTTTCAGGATTTCTCTTTTTTCTCGCAAGAAGAACCAAAGTATTTAACAGTTCATGAGAACTTTTAACTGAAGTTTATGTTGAATTGAAAATTATAGGCCAAGAAAATGTTCCTCTCAAGTCTCTAGCTAGCTTTCAGATTATAAAATGGATTGCTTCGCATAAATATGTATTATAAGGGACTGTAAGAAATCAATTAGAGTAGTACAAAAGATTATATGCTTGAAGAACGTCCTATTTTATTCCCCTATTTCTAAAGTGAACCTGATTTTTTAATTTTTAAAATTGAATTTTAGATTGAAATTCAATTTTTTATATATATAAGAATATGTTTCAAAACACGTTTAATGATTATTTATGTTATAAAGGAAGGCAAGCCTTTGAGAGTATAGAGAGTAAAAATGACAAATAAAAATAGAAATCAAAGCCTTCAGTTTTAATTTTATAAACTAAAATTGATATCAAATGAATTATAAATGCAGTTTTCGCTTTATTGTTATATTTAATTCAAAACATGAGCTTGACTAAACCGTAAAATAGAAGATGTATAGAGTTAAAAAAGTTCAGTGAGTACTTAAAAGTTAATTTATCTTAACAAATTAATTCACAAAGATCTTTGAATCTTTGGCTTCAAGGGGCTATTAACTATTATATATAACTATAATTTTAAGCATTCAAGCATGAAAAAAGCCGCCAATTCATACACCAACAAACTATGATCAGATCCATTGTATTATACATTCCTCTCCCCCCCCCCCTCTCTCTCTCTCTCTCGACAAATAAATGATCACATACTTTTTCTTTGTGGGATATTGAAGTTGGAAAGGAGAAGCAATGCGTTAGAATGCTATAATTTGGGGGAGAGGCAAAATCATTCCCTCAAAGTCTATAGTCACTTACAAAGCAAACTAATTAATGTCATATGAAAGGACATCTTTTAGTGGTATGTTATTTCTTAACCAATTATTCCATTGAGTGTACCTTAAGTCACATGCGCCCTCTAACAACTAGATATGCCCATCTTCCTCATCATTTAATGATTCATTTGTAAAATGGGAAATTATAAGTTTAGCTAGAGTGGTCATCAAAGATAGATTATTTGCGATTGTTATTTGGTAATGAGCAATCTAATTCTGCCACAATGTTGATGCATATTACAAACACCAAAGAAAAAAGATTACAATTTATTGTATTGGTTGGCTCGATGTCACACTTGACACCCAGCTGGAGCGGAAAACATGACGTGAATGATAGAAAAAGGAAACAAGAAAATTGACTTTCAAAAATTAATTTAATTAATAAAGTTGTCATCAAAATTTTATTTTATTTTAACGAATACACTTTTAAAAAATCTTTTATAAAAAAAAAATAGGAAAGGATATAACTTGGAAATAGAAAAAGGTTTAAGAGTTAAGTTTGCGTGAGAAAAATGATATTAGGTATCTAATAACATCCATTTCATAAAATAGTTACTTTAAACTAATTATGTAAAAATTTTAAATTGGCTTTAATGTTCCCTTAATTACCCTTAATCTAACACATACAAAAAGAATAAAAATAAAAACAAAAACAAAATAAATAAATAAAAAATATATTTTTTCAATGATAAAATTGACCTATATATATATATATATATATAAATTATAGCCTATAACTTACGTACCTTATATCAGGTATACTTAATTCAAAATAAGATGTTAGCAGTGACTTTTAATTATTTTTGTGAAGAGGTAAGAAATTAATAATTAAATTAATTTAACAAACAAAACAATTTAAAAATTGGTGTATTTTGATATATAAAATCAAATTAATCTCTCTTTCTCACTTCTGTTCTCTCATGAAAAATTACCAAGAGTTTACAACTAAATTTTACTTTCCTTTATCCTCCTTTGATTTTTTATTTTTAGATTTTCTCAAAAAATAGACATTGTCTTCTATTACTTCAGATTTGTTGAAAAAAGAAACAAAATCTTTAAAAATTTCCAAGAGATTAGAAACTAGTTAGTTTCTACCCTTTTCATCTCAGCTTCATTTTTTTTTTTTTTTGCTTTGAATTATTGAAGAAAGTTCATCTATTTTTAAAGTGTAACAATGAAAGGACATTAAAGGAAGAGATTTTCTTTTGTTTTTTCTCTTTTAAAAAAAATATTTTTTGGAAAATTAAATTAAACTTTCTATCTAAGTATAATTTTCAATATTAAAATTTTCTTTATCCCCTCATTTTATTTTTCTTGTTTTTTAAAAAACAAAAAGCTAATAAAAAGAGAAGAAATTTTTTTTTTAGGAAATTGAGTATGGCCTTTTGGAACCCATTCATTTATTAAACATGAAGCACGTCTAGCCGAAATTGATATAGGAAGGGACTTGAAGTTTCACACAATTTGCCAAAACCCTAACCAAAGCCCGTGATGTAAAGTGTACTTAATTTAAAAAATAAAAGAAATTAACTCTCAGAGATCCGGCATTCATTGTTTCTCACTATTTTGCCAAGCCATGTTTTCCCTTTAGAATCTTCACTCATTAGTAGCGAACTTGAGGTGGATTATAATGTTTATCTAACTAATCATACATCAAAGACAATATTTTAACCCCAAATTATTATTAATTATGTTTTGTTCTTTTAGGACCACTTGATTAGTTGTCAAAGTAATTGTAGTACAATATGTCAATGTCACAAAAGCACACATCTTTTCACATAATTAAATTGAAAAATACAATTATTATTTGAATAGAATCTAAAGGGCAGACAAAAAAAAAATGGTTGAATTTCAACATATCAAATAAACGTGATCATGGGTTAAAAAAATTGTTTAGCTTGATAAGCCCGACTTAAAAATAAGTGAATATAAGTATAAAAAAATTTAATAAAAAATGAATTCATTTTAAAAATTTTTGAATATAAAATAGACTAAGTTTAGATATTTTTAAATCAATTTTTTTCTAATATTATTAATTAATAATATTATTTTACCATATCCTTATAGTCCCTTACTCTTTGATCGTAGTTAACCAAATGCTCAAATCTTCAGCATTGACGAGCTCTATAATCCGTAGTTTTTCCGCAAAATAGAACGAAACCCACCAATTACCCAAAAACAAAAACAAAAACCAAACGCACCATTCTATATTCCTTTTTTCTATGGAAACTATATGTTGACAATTTTCGTTTTTTCATATTAATCTTAGTGCTATGCTATTGGCTGACAACTTCTTCAAATGTAAAAGTGCCACTTGAGGTTTGTGCAAAGGATGTGGTGTTGATGAAGCACTGTTTGTATTTGTTCATGTGAAGCTGCTTGCACGTGTAATATTGTTTGGCCAAATCTTACTTCCAACTTTGAACTTTTCCTTTCGTGAAAAACAGCATATATGCATTGCTTGGTAACTGAGGATTCTTTTCTAGAGTATTGTTTAAATAAATTATTAAAAGCAAGATACTTAATGTAAAGAGGTGAAATTTTTTTACTATTAGTATTAGATAAATATTAATTTCTTTTTTTAGTTGGTGTAGGGTCCTTAGACAATGTAGATATCATGGATTTTAATGGTAAGTATCAATTCCCAATCTTTGCCTTGATGATAATCATGGTGTTGTGCTACTACCATTTTGCTTTATGATAATATTATTATAATCATAAAACAAATTAAGCCAGGCCAAGTCTATTTTTTATTCGGCTAGGCTTGGGCTTGTTTGTCTGTAAATAATATCAAACTAGACTCAGAACAAATTAAAAATATTTTAAAGTAAATAAATGTCACCTAATAATAATGAATAAGTTGCCACTCATATGATTTATGAATAGTATAAGACTCAACTTAAAAACAGGGACGATATACTTATGGGAAGAGTACTAAGCAAAAAAGTATTATTCTTATGTTGATACATATATTGATATTGATTAGATGATTGTAATATGATGCCAAATAGACATTGATGACACATATTTTGACCTGAACGGCCCATTAGGTCAGTCCGTCGTACAATTATTCATCCTCATCATCATGGAGTTTATCACAGATCAGAGGTCTTCATACTATTCTAATGCGATGTGATCACTGACTTGATCCTTATGAGTTGGAGCAGTGCTGTCTCATGTCTTGTGCAGATCCTGAACAATTGTGCTTTGCTGCGCGGTTGAGTAATTTTGTTACAAACATCGACTTAGAATACAAACCCTCTTTAACGAAAAAATAAAAACTCTTAAAAGGTTGAATTTCCGATAAAACTGTTTCAAATTTTCTGTTTATTTATTTTTTTCCAATAAGGAGTACAAACTAAACTTTTCATCATCAGAAATGTTAAATAAGGAAACAGACAAATTAAGCTGAAATTCACTGGCATACTGATTCAACAATACTTACATTCCTCAGTAGTAGGAAGTTAAACTGCTAGTGCTGTTGTGCTGTACGTACGTAGTGCATGCCCAGATGGGAATGCGACCCACAAGGAATGAAAGGTCAAACCAAACGCACCTGCATTTATAACTTCCACCAACCATGTTATGCTTACCTCAAACCTAACGAAAAATTTTCTTTCCTCGTCAAGACCAACTTAGTTTTATTATATATCTTTTCATGTAGCTAGAAATATTGTTACTCAACAACTAGACTATAATAAATAGGATTCTTAGGTGTATGAAATGAAACACCATTTAATATTTGCTAAGTGCATAATATGCAAGCAAGATGAAGCGTGATCGAGAAAATTATTATAGGGTGATAATCACAAGTTTCCAGCTAGTACTTAAAGAATTAGCTTCAAATTCAACGCCAAGAAAGTTAATTATATTTTGGACAGTGCATGCTATCTTTTTTTTCCCCCTTTTTAAGAGTTTTTTTTTTTGTTTTCTATTTTTATACTTGATAAATATAAAAAAGGATAGCAAAATTTTAGACCATCTATTATAAGAAAACAATTAATATTCTTAAGCAAAATTATTCTTAATTCAAATTTTAAAAATTTTGTTAGACAATTTAACCAAACATTATATTTTTATTAATTACCATAAATTTTTAAAATATAATTAAATCATTTACATCAAGTCATTCATTCCATTAGCTCTAAAGAAACGTGTTATCACACCATTGAACAAATTAAGATAGAGGAGGGAAGGTTTGGAGGATACTATCAAAGCACAACATAAGATTGGCCCAGGAAAAAAAAAATAAAGCACAGCACGAGAGGTGATGGCCTCTCTTATTTTATCACTTTTTTAGAAGAATATTTCGTTATACAAGTAAGCTGTCAGTTTCAGGATTTCTCTTTTTTCTCGCAAGAAGAATTAAGGTATTCAACGGTTCATGAGAACTTTTAACTGAAGTTTATGTTGAATTGAAAATTGTAGGCCAAGAAAATGTTCCTCTCAAGTCTCTAGCTAAACGGATGGCTTTGCTTAAATATTATAGGGGACTTTAAGAAATCAATTAGAGTAGTACACAAGATTATATGCTTGAAGAACGCCCTATTTTATTCCTCTATTTCTTACTCATCCTTCAAAGTGAACATGATTTTTTAATTTTTTTAATACTTTTAAAGATTAAAATTCAATATATATATATATATATATAAGAATATATTTCAAACCCATTTAATGATTATTTATGGTATAAAGGAAGGCAAGCCTTTGAGAGTATAGAGAGTAAAAATGAAAAATAAAAATAGAAATCAAAGCCTTCAGTTTTAATTTTATAAACTAAAATTGATATCACATGAATTATAAATGCATTTGTCGCTTTATTATTATATTTAATTCAAAACATGAGCGTAACTAAACCATGAAATTGAAGATTTATAGAGTTAAAAAAGTTCAGTGAGTGCTTAAAAGTTAATTTATCTTAACAAATCAATTCACAAAGATATGTGAATCTTTGGCTTCAAGGGGTTATTAACTATTATATATAACTATAATTTTAAGCATTCAAGCATGAAAAAAGCCGCCAATTCATACATCAACAAACTATGATCAGTTCCATTGTATTACACATTTCCTCCCCCCCCCCCCCCCCCACCGTTATCTCTCTCTCTTGACAAGTAAATAATCACATACTTTTTCTTTGTGAGATATTGAAGTTGCAAAAGGACGAGCAATGTGTTAGAAAGCTATAATTTGGGGCAGAGGCAAAATCATTCCCTTCATGTCTATAATCACTTACAAAGCAAACTAATTAATGTCCTATAAAGGATATCTTTTAGCGGGGGTGTTTTTTCTTAACCTATTATGCCATTGAGTGTACCTCAAGTCACATGCCCTCTAACAACTATATATGCCAAGATTCCTCATCATTTAATGAGTCATTCGTTATGGATTGATTAATCAAACATAATTACCTAACACTTTGTCCTCTTTTGCTAAATAGGAAATTATAAGTTTAACTAGAGTGGTAATCAAAGAAAGATTATTTGTGATTTCTATTTGGGAATGAGCAATCTAATTCTGCCATAATGTTGATGTATGTCACAAACTCCAAAGAAATACATTACAATTTATTGTATTAGCTCGATGTCACATTTGTCAACCGAATGGAGTAGCGTGAAAATAGAAAAAGAAAACAAGAAAATTGACTTTCAAAAACATGTTTGAAAACTAATTAAAATGTCATCAATACTTTATTTTTTAAAAGATAAAATTTTAAAAATATATTGTATAAAAAAATAAAAAGAAAATGATATGGTCTATAAATACAAAGGGGTTTAAGAGTTGATTTGTGTGAAAAAAATATTAGATATCTTACAACATATATTTTAAAAAAATAGTTATCTTAAACTAATTATGTAAATTTTCTTGATATGACTTTAATCTTATTTTACTTACCTTTTATCTAACACATGCTAAAAGAGCATGAAAAAAGAAAGAAATTAAATGAAGAAAAACAATATTTTTCACAATGATAAACTTGACCTACAATAATTAGAACTTAGGACCTACTCATCTTGTAAAAGGAATCAAAATCTAAGTAATTCAAAATGAGATATTAGTAGTAATTTTTAATTATATTTGTGAAAAGGTAAGAAACTAACAAAATAATTTAAAACTTGATTGGGATATTTCAATATATAAAATCAAAATAATCTCTTTTTTTACTTTCTTTTTTTTTTAATTTTGGATTCTTTTTCTTTTCTTAAGAAAAAGATAATTCTTGTGATTTTTGGCCAATACTAAAGAGATTAGAAAAAAGAACAAAATTTATGAAAAATTACCAAGATTTAGAAACTAATTTTGCTTTCCTCTTCCTTGCTTTCATTTCGGATTTTTAGATTTTCTCAAAAAATAGGCCTTGTCTTCTATTACTTCAGGTTTATTAAAAAAAGAAATAAAATCTTTAAAATTTTCCAAGAGTTTAGAAACTAGTTTTTTCACTTTTTCATCTTAGCTTCATTTTCTGTTTGACTTATTGAGAAAAGTTAATTTATTTTTAAGGTGTTACAATGAAAGGACATTAAAGAAAGATTTTCTTTCGTTTTTCCTCTGTTAAAAAAATTATTTGTGGGAAAATTAAATTAAATTAAATTGTATTCTCTATCTAATTATAATTTTTCAATATTAAAAATTTCTTTATCCCTTCATTTTATTTTTCTTGTTCTTTAAAAAACAAAAAGCTAATAACAAAAAGAAAGAAATATCTTTTGGTTTTTTTAGTAAAGAAATTGAGTTTGGATTGATGAAACCCCTTCATTTGTTAAACATGAAGCACGACTTGCCGACATTGATATATGTAGAGACTTGAACTTTCACACAATTCACCAAAACCCTACACCAAAACGCATGATGTAAAGTGTAATTCATTGTTTCTCACTGTTTTGCCAAGCTATGTTTTCCCTTTAGAATCTTCACTCATCTAGTAGCTAATTTGAGGTGGAGTATAATGTTTATCAAACTAATCATAACTGCATCAAAGACAAGATTTTAACCCCTCATTTTTATTAAGTAAGTTTTGTCCTTCTAGGACCACTTGTTTTTACTATTTACATGATTAGTTGTCAAAGTCATTGTAGTACAATATATCACAGTCACAAGCACATATTTTTTACATAATTAAATTAAAAAATACAATGACCATTTGAATAGAATCTAAAGAAAAAAAAAAAAAGGTTGTATTTCACCACCTCAAAAATAGATTTGATCATAGGTTAAAGAATTCACCTAGTCCAATAAGCTTGATCTGAAAAAAAAAAAAAGAATATGATTTTGGAAAAAAAACTTAATAAAAAATAAGTCTATTTAAAAAAAATTCAAAAATAAAGTGAGTTGAATTTGAATTTAGATTTTTTTCAAGCTCAACTTGTATTAATCAACTTTTTTTAATATTATCAATTAATAATATTATTTTTACCGTACATTTTGTCTTTTACTTTCTTATCCTAACAAACCAAATGTCCAAACTCTTAGCATTGAGGAGCTTAGTCACCAATTCACCATGGATGAGCCCTGAGGTCCATAGCTTTCTCATGAAATAGAACAAAACCCATCATTTTGTTTTCCTTTTTCTCTTTGGTAAATCATTGGAAAGGGAGAAGAAAATAAAAAATTTTGTAGAATATTTAGTATACTATCGTAATTATTATTTAAAATATTTATTTCATTTTATTATTTTTTAAAGTAAAGATAGATAAGTTATTTTTCATATATAAAAATTACTTTTTTTTCTTTTCACTTCTATTTTTATTCTAACAATTATGCATACGAAATGAGCCATTTAGCATTAATTATTTCTCATTGTTTTGCCTAGCAATGTTTTCCTTAGAATCTTCACCGATCTAGAAGCTAATTTGAGGTGGATTATAATGTTTATCTAACTAATCATGACTGCATCAAAGACAAGATTTTAACCCCAAATTTTTATTATTAAGTTTTGTCCTTTTAGGACCACTTGGTTTTACTATTTACATGATTAGTTGTCAAAGTAATTGTGGTACAATATATCACAGCACACATTTTTCACATAATTAAATTTAAAAATACAATGACTATCTGGCTAGAGCGAGTAAGCCTTGACTTAGGGTGGATATTGATTTAATCTAGTATTTAGCTTAAGATTACGCTAGATTTTAAATTTGAAGTTTGGTGCTCAAGTTAAGGCAAATTTTTTGAAAAAATATTTTGATTAAAATTATAAAATAATTTTTAAAAAATAAGATTTCTATACAAATTTTTATAAAATTATATTTTGATTCTAAAAAGATTAAAAATTTTATATAAATTTCCATAAATACATATATATACATATTTTGAAATTAACATCACCAAATCTTGCTAGACCAAACTAATTTAGTCAATAAAATTGGCTTGATCTTATGGCTTGACTCAATTTTGATTTTTTTTTTACTTGACTAAACTTTAACTTAATGCGGTCACCTGCACTTTTATAATAATAATAATAATAATAATAATAATAATAGTAATAATAATAATTAATAATAGTTCTATGAATGAAACCTTGAAAGTTCAGAAGCTTTAAATTAAATGTGGATATATATATTTACGTTGGATTCTCCAAAGTACAAAGTTCCTTGTTCGAACGTTGGTTTTGCAACCACCACATACACACATCGAGCCGCCCATCTCTCTACCGCGGGTCTGTGACAGAATAATTTTGTCTGAGCTTACTAAATATTGAGTAAACGACGCCGTACATCCGCCTAGGAAACACTAACCATCCTTATTTATGAATATATATGTAAAAAACACAGATTCTTTGAATTTCAAATCAAATTAGCAGAACAATCAGAGAAGAGGAGGGGGGATTCCTACTAGGATGAAGTTATGCCGTGGGGCAATTCTTTATTATCTAAAATGTACTGGCATTCTACTAATTCGTTGATTTGGAGGTTTTCCCATGAAGTCAATCAATATAAACTAAATAGAGTAGTAATATATTAGAGTAAATTAGGTAGATTTTTTTTTTAATTTTGTTAAAATTATATAATTTTTTTATTTTTAAAACATATAAAAAATTTTCTTAAAATAAAAAATTACTTAATATTTTAATTTAATTTTAAATTTTTTTATGAAAATGCCATGCATTTTTTGTCTAAAAAAAAATATGAATTTAAGTTACTAGAGAGTATTTTAATAAAATAAATTAGACAAAGTAGAGAATAACATTTTATTTTATGAAAGGTCTTTATATATTTTAAAAATAGACAAGTAATTTATGTAATTTTAATAAAATTGAAGAGAAATTTATATAATTTACTCAATATACTATGAGTCTCGCTGAAATTTTTTATATTATCATTATAATTTTTTAAATAAATTATAATAAATGTGTTTAAAATTATGATTTTCTACATGAAGTAAATAACATAGAATTATTGAAATAAAAGTTATATATTTTTAATTAAAAAATTGATATTATTCTTGATAATATTTTAGTTTTAGAACATAAGTGTATTAAAAATAAAGAAAAGAGCTAATATAATTTAAATATCCCTCAAAGGATGGAAAGGTATTCATCCTTTTTTTATATACTCAAATAATACTTTCCTTTGATTTTTTTTATAAAATATTTAGATCCAATCCCTAAACTTATGGCTGTGGAGAAACATCATTGGTGAATTGGATAAAAGGTCAATAGATATGGCTGTGAAGAAGAAGAAGAAGAAGAAGAAGAGGAAAATATAGTAAAGGCTAGAGAAGGAAAGGTTGGAGAAACATAAACAAGGGAGAGGAGGAAATTAAGAAATAAGATGCGTTGAAAGGGTGCAATGGGAGAGAGGGACAGAGAGAAAGAGATGTGGCATCTTAATCTAGTTATAATAATTAATTAAAATTATTTGATTATGTATAGCTTAGCTTGCAAAAATCACAATTAGGCAACATTACCATTGTGGTTGATAATGTCTAAGCTTTTTAGGTATTTCATTGATTGCATCATCAACCACGGCTTTTTTGCTTTAGCTTTAGATCCATCATCCTTTTATGGAGAGATCGATGTTAGTTCATTCATCTTTTTCCAATTCAAGTAATCTATCTGTCTCATGCCACTCAATTGTGGCAAATCCTTTCCACAAAAATACACACATTATCGTACATATATTTATGTATTTGACATGTGAATTATGTATCATAATTTTTTTTAGGTAAATAATAGTTTATTATTAATGATTTGACTCAAAATTAATTTATTTTACTGTGATTTAAAATTTGTTATTAAATTTTATGTGATTTTTTTCATTATCATTTAATCATTTTGTGACATTTTAAATTTAAATTTTAACAAAAATAATTATGCAAACTGTAAACAATTATTATTATTATCACAAATATATTTTACTTAAAATTTGAGCAATTTCATAATATTTTAAAGTCATTATTATTTTAAAAAATTATTATCAAAATTAAATTAACATTTTTACCATTGAAATTGACTTGTGAGTTATCATCGTATCTTTTTAGGTCAATTATAATATATTATTTGTGATTTGATGCAAAATTAATTTATTTTATTTGAATTTAAAATAGGTCATGAATTTTTATGTAATTTATTTCATTATCACTGGGTCATTTTGTGACATTTTTAGTTCTAACTTTAACCCAACAAAAATATTCAAATATAAAATAATAAATATTATTATTGTTATTTATTTATGTATTGACTAATTTCATAATATTTTAAAATCAGTATTGAAATTCCAAAAAAAAAAGGTCATTACTAAGATTAAAATAATTATATTTTAAAATGGATGGGGACAAATTTTGAACTCCGATGATATAGAGCACTCTAATTTTTTTAGAGTAGGGCACTTAATAAAAAAATCCAAAAGTAATTTTTTATTTTATATACAAACAATTTAGACAGGAGAAAGTAGGAAACATCGCAGTAGGTTGTAGTGTAATGAAGCAGTTCTTGTATTCTTCTTGTTTATGAAATCTGATACAACCATACTACACGACCTTACTGCTAATTCGGCTGGGTTATTAAATATTTCACTCTAACGTGACAGAGACAGCCATCTGCAGGGCTTGAAAAATAATCTAATAACAAGCCAACATGAAATTTTTAATTTTGTAGGTGGATTCCTGTGATTAAATAGTAACTGGTATAGGAAGCAGCGACCTTCGGAGTCAATCCTGGAGTCATGGAAATATATAAATGTAAGTTGGAGAATTATGAAAAAAAAAGGTTTACTTATTGATGCGTGGACAAGAGACGCTTACAAGAGTCTCCATAAAATTAAGACCACTTTAAATTAAATAATTATCTTTAAAAGGTGTATATATCGCCATTGATGCTACGTAGTGAAACTTCTTATTTTATTTATTTATCGTTGGTTTGGTTCAATGATAGGATTCTTTTTTCCCCCCAGTCGTGAGGATTTGACTTAGCATGGATCGAATATTAAATTTTAAAGTTAATAATATTAAGTAAAAAATATTTTTGGGCAATATTTTTATATCCTATTTAACACACAAAAATGTTAATTAAAGAAATAAGAAAGAAATAAAAATAAAAATAGAATAAAATAATTATATTTTATGTAATATAAAAAGAAATGAGAATGTCATTTTATTTATATATTTGATTGGACAAAAATAATATAAAAATAAAAAAATGATCATCATATTTTTTTTAAAAATAGTGTTATAACAGGAAAAAAATAATGATAGCAAAAATATGATAAATTTTGAATAAATTAGATATAATAATTATACTTAATTTGCATTCTTATGAAATAAAAATAAATTCATTGTCTAATTTTACAAAATATGCACTAAATAGGATTACTTAATAGATTTATTTTCATTTTCCTTCTACCTCCTCCCACGAGACATATTAAAAAAATATACCTTCAAATCTTTCTATCAATTTAGTTATTAAAAAATTATTATTATTATTTGATTTTAAAATTTTTTAAAAATTTATCAATATAATGTAATTCACCCGTCATTTTAAATCTTGAAAAAATTATATAAAAAAATGTGTTTATCATAAAATAATAAGAATTTTTAATAAAACTAAATTGATAAAATAAGTAATTCTTCAATAAGTCCAAATGATAGTTTTTTCTTTCGATATCCATAAGCACAAGACCTTTTTTCATGCCAAAACAGTAAAAATTTTCTATATATAACATAAGAGTTAGAAATTTACACCTTAGAACTACTCTACTACGTACATTTCGTACCCAGTGTAAGGTATATTTGCATTTTGAGCTGGGCAAGACAATGACAAGAGAAGCGTTTGCGTGGAATAAACCGTCATTATATTAACACAACGTCCTTCGAAAGATTCACAAAAACCGAAACCCAAAAGCTCGCCTGAGAAGCACTCTACACTCTCAAATCTGGTTTACCTACTCTCGCTTTCTCTCTTAAATCCACACCTAGCATTAACTATATTTTTAACTGCTCCTCTGAAATGCTGAATCTTGCGCAAACCCATTTTTAAAATTCCCCTACCTTCGTACAATTTCTTGATCTCCTTCCCACACAATCGGCCGTGGAAAAAGCTGGGGTTTGGGAGTCAAACCCTTAATCTTGGAGGCAATGCGAGGAAATTTCAAAGTTTTATAATGGTGGCTGCCATATCTGAAGCAGCTTCAACTGACCCACTGAACACCAAGGCTTCCTCGACCCACCAAAACCCATCAAGGCCTCCACTCCTACCTTCAGAGAAAGACAATGGGACTCTTCCCAGAAGACCCAAGGGAAGGCAGGTCTCTTCCAGGTATATGTCTCCCTCTCCGTCTACTTCTACTTCCACTTCAACCTCTTCGTCATCTTCATCTAGGAGATGCCCCTCACCCCTCCTTTCACGCTCCATCAATTCTACACCTTCATCGACCCCGCTACCTTCTACGGTGGCTAAGCGGTCCCAATCAGTGAACCGTAGGCGACCCGTGACTCCGACCAGGAATATGACGCCTGTCCCCCGGCAAGGCAATGCCGGTGATGTATCGGCGGCTACGAAGCTTCTGGTCACTTCTACCCGGAGTTTGTCGGTTTCGTTTCAAGGGGAGGCGTTTTCGCTTCCGATTAGTAAGACAAAGGCGGCGACACCCACTTCGAGCAATGCCAGGAAGGCGGCAACGCCAGAGCGGCGGAGGTCGACTCCAGTTAGAGGTAAAGTTGACGGAGGAGGAGATCAGGTGGAGAACTCGAGACCCATGGACCAGCATCGATGGCCGGGTCGGACCCGGCAGTCAAATTCGAGTTCCAATCACTTGTCAAGGAGCATGGATTGCAGTGCTGATAAGAAGCTTGTTGGAAACGGATTTGGAAAAGTGGTTCGGGCGTTGCAGCAATCAATGATGGATGGTGGTAGAAGGGCATCTTTTGACGGTGGATTGAGTTTGGATTTGGGCAAAGATGAGTTGTTAAAGGTTGCTCAGCAGAGCCCAGATGTAAATTCAGTAAACGATTCTTCGTTGCCTTCTGATCTCACTGCATCTGATACAGACAGCGTTTCCTCTGGTAGCACTTCAGGAGCACAAGATTGTGTTGGAGCTGCCAAGGGGCGAAGTGGACCTCGCGGCATCTTTGTGTCTGCGAGGTTTTGGCAAGAGACTAATAGTCGGCTGCGCCGCTTGCAGGATCCAGGTTCACCCTTATCAACAAGCCCTGCCTCAAGAATGGCAGCCCCTTCAAAGGTTATTCAATCCAAAAAGTTCAATAATGATGGTCCGCTATCATCCCCTCGAACTATGGCTTCGCCAATCAGGGGAACTGCTCGTCCTGCATCGCCAAGTAAACTATGGGCATCTGCAGTCTCATCACCATCAAGGGGAATTTCTAGTCCAGCTCGGGTGAGAAGTGCAGTTGCCAGCTCCATCAATAGTAATTCTTTTAATCCACCTTCAATTCTTAGTTTCTCTGTTGATATTCGGAGGGGGAAGATAGGGGAGGATCGAATATTTGATGCACACACGTTAAGGATTCTGTATAACCGATATGTGCAATGGCGGTTTGCCAATGCAAGGGCTGATGCTACCTTTATGGTGCAGAAACTGAATGCAGAGGTATGGTTCATATGTCTTTAGCCAAGCTATATTTTATACCATGGTTTTTGGTGCTTGTGATTGATATAAATATCCCAGATTAGTTCTTGTTTGTGTCTTAATGACTGCTTATATATGGTGGAGCGTCTTCTATGGAATGATTTAGACTAACGGGGGTTGTCATCATGGTTATATCATGCTGTAAAATTTGCTAAAGAATAGATTGTTAAATTATTAATTCATAAACCCTGTGTTGGATATTTTGCTTTAAAGAAGGATTATGTATCAGCCTATGCTGGTAGTTTTGGAGGCTAGTCTTTAAGTGAATGGTTAAAGGCCTTGCTTGAAGAACTTTTGAATCCCTATATTTATAGGTGGATGCTAGGTTTCAGATTGACTAGCATGTTTAATCTCATTTTCCGCTTCTTGATTTTATTATCTAGGTCTGGAAAATATGGAGTATTACTCATCCTTAGTTCCTTTCTCATAACTAGATTGGATGGTTACTATTTTCCAGCAGTGCATAGTTTGTTCTATTTATGAATGTAGACCCATTAGAGGAAGGTGTAGAGTGTAGACTGCAAAGTAAGATTTCTCGGTGTTTTCTAATATATATTTTTTTAATTCTAATGGTCAACTGGCTATGAAAAACTTATCTGATGGTCATTTATGAGGTTTATACATTGAATTAGAAAACACACTAGTTGCTTCTACTTTTGAGAGTTAGAATTAAATTGGCACTCTAAAAGTAATTCTACACAAACAAGCACTTATGCTTTTTTGTGTTGTTGTGACAAAGAAAATACTCATTGGTAGTCTAATGAGTACGCTTTATAGTGAAAAGTAGTTGTGTAAAGACATTTGCTCTGATCGTTTTTCAAATACAGATTGTTTCAACTTACTTTGTTGCATTGTCTTCCAATAAATTTGGAAATGATAATGTACTGGAAGAACCTTCTCCTAACTACATCTTTTATATAAGTGAAAGCTCACAGGAATTGATAATGTATGTCAAAGGTGTATTAATACATGTGGCATCCTTAGCTAACAAATTATTTCCTGAAGAACAATAAAGTACAGGGTAATTTAGGAGGCCAAAAAATTAAGCTCTTGAAGTCACCCCTAAGAGCCATGCTCAATGCACATGAACCTTATATTTTGGATCTAGGTCTTTGGCCACAATTTAACATACTTAGAGAAGAGCAAGTAGAACTGAATTAATTTATCAATTTTATAGGAGAAGGCCTATCTGGATGAAAAGGATTTTGATGGAATTGAGTGAGTGAGTAACGAAAAATCTGAGTATTAATGGCTCCCATGACCCATCTTACAGAGCATGTCCTACATATAAAGTATTCACATGTGACCATTTTAAGAGCACTTTATGGCAAAACAAACTTAATATATTTCTAAACTGTTGATTTTTTTGTTAAAGGAATTTTTTATTTTATTTTTTACTTTATTAGATCAACTGCTTTGTGTATTGAGATTATTTAGAATTGACATCCCATTTTTTATGTTGCAAAGGAAGATTCTATACAATGTAAGCTGTGGCTCCCCCCCCCCCCCAAAAAAAAAACCACAAAAAAAAGGGTTTTAAGCACTGATACACCATTTCTGATAGTGAACCTGTTTCATGTCCATATCAGTAAATTTTTGTGCTAAATCAATGTTTACAACGATTAGATTTTGTTAATAGTGACTTTTGGTTTGAATCCATGTCATGAAATGTTTTTCAAATTTAATTTTACATATGTAAAATAATATTCTTGTCATACCTGTGTTCTATATTTTCAGAAAATTTCTGCATTCTTGTATCGTATGATTTTGGGTTTCATACATGTACTTGTGTTGGTGCTACATAAAATGTAAGTTTGATTACATGCGGATACATGAAAAGCTATATTGAATGAATGTATTGTCTCAATTTTACCTTGCACTATATTTGAGGTCTCTCTGGCAATCTGTAATGGTTGTTCAGAACAGAATACAGAATTTGATAATTCAGCACTCTTATCTCCAGCTTTCTAGGTCATGGGTCTTATTGGCCTTAATAGAAGTAGTTGGTGAAAATGGTTTAAGCTCACCTTAAGATATGCTGTCAAGCCTCTTGACCATAGTTAGAGATACTAATAAAGTTAATCATGAACCTTCACTTAACAGTTTGGGCTCTTTTAGGTTGGAGTGGTCCTTGAGATGATATCAAAGCCTCTAAAACCAAGCTATCAAGAGTTTGGTCCTCAGCACTCGCATTCTCTTATTATTATTATTTTTATTTTGGCCTGACCATTCTCTTAATTAAAATTAAGTTTTGGCACAAGATATGATGGGCCTGTGCTTTGTCTGCATTTCATGCCCTAGGGGCTTTCACGTGAGAAAACATGCTAAAGATATTAATAAAACCAATTATGGACCTTCACTTAACATTTTAAACCTTCAGGTTGAAGTTGTCCTTGACAACCATGTTGACACAATTTGAGCTCTTTTAACATCTTCTGATAGCTCCAGAAATCTTTATGACATTTGACAATATCATTAATGCTTTTCTGTTTTCTGATTTATTTTGACAACCCTCTCAAGTGAAGCCTTTATCATTGAGGCAGTCATACTTTATTTTTATTTCCAAACTTGTTTTCTCTGCAGTTAGTTTTGTTGTTCCACATCTAAATTTATATGGTCTGAAATAAATTAATTCCTAAGATGTTTAGGTTGAAAGTGGCTGCTTTTTTCACTGATAACAATATTACTAATGTGCTTTAGCCTAAACTTTTTTATTGTGCCAGAGGCATTTATGGAACGCGTGGGTAACAATATCAGAACTTCGGCATGCAGTCATACTTAAAAGAATCAAGTTGCTATTGCTGAGGCAAAAATTGAAGCTAACTTCCATCCTAAAGGGACAAGTAAGATTCTGAGGTTTCTATTGCAAATTAGTACCTCTCATCTTCTGCATGTAGCTTGTGAAAAGTGATACACATGATAAAATTAAAAAATACTTTTGAATCATTGAGCTTGTTGAAAATGCTTCAATGATAGCTGATGTTTCTGTTAATTAATCACCTTGATACAAAGTATGGTGCTCAATGATATTTTATGACAACAATACACATTTCTTCCAAAGCTTATTATGTTAAAAGGTTATTTGATATTTACATGAAACTCATATTCACCAATGCTTTTGATAAGTCTGCTGCTTACTTAATTATCTTTATTATTCATCATAAGTGAAGTTTGTTGTGCTTGGTCCTATAGATTCCTTATTTGGAAGAGTGGGCCCTTCTAGATAGAGATCACTCCAGCTCTTTGCTTGGAGCAACTGAAGCTTTGAGGGCCAGTACCCTCCGTCTTCCTGTTGTTGAAAAAGCAATAGTATGTGCTACTGCTTTTTATTTTAAATACTCAGCACCATTTCAAAATTGTCTCTTAATTATCTCTTAATAATCATATAATGTTATTCTTTGTCAGGCTGATGTACCAAATCTGAAGGATGCTGTGGGGTCAGCAGTTGATGTCATGCAAGCAATGTCATCCTCGATTTACTCTCTTTCATCAAAGGTAAATTTAGTTCTTTTTCTTTCTACTTTGCTTTTCCAATAAGGAGCATGTGTTTCTATCAATTGTCAATCTAAGAAATCTAAGATGTGTAAACAAGGTTATCACGAAGCAAATCACGCGTAGTAAGTACCCTTCTCAGACCTTTGTTTGTGAGTTGGGACCTACGTTAGAAGTCATGAGAAAGTTAGAAGTCTGGACAAAACATCTCATGAAATGTTTACACCACCTCTACATATTTGATGTGGTGTAGTGTTCCATTTAGAATGTGCCAATATCCACCTTTGAATTGGTTCAACAACCAAATAGATATGTAAGTCCCCACAATAGTATCGCATTGTGAAAATGTTATACTTGTCTAAAAGTCATACTTTGGTTGATTGGTTGGTTTGATCATTGCCTCCGGTTTGTCAAGCCAAATGAAGATGTTCTTAATTTCATTCTATCATAAAAAGCATTGTAATAATTCTTGTAATTATTTATAAGAACTATTGTTTATAATATAAAAATGATTGCACTAAGTTCTTCAGAATATAACAATAGGCCTTGTGGTCTAGTAGCTATTAATTTCTCCTTGACCCTCATCACCTTTTCATCTGGATAGTGGAGTTTATTTTTCCAAATAGTCATCTTAAATCCATTCAAAGCATTAATTGTGTTCTCTGTTAAATGTGTCAAAATTAATTAACAATGAACTGAGGAATTTTTATCCAAATTGATCTTTAACCTGACCATCTAGTCACCTACTTTATGAAAGGTGGAATGTGTGGTCATGTTTCTAATGCAGTAAGATGCATATGTGGATCACATAACACAGCTTTCTTTAAATTAGTAAAGCATTTCCTGACTAGCAATGATTTTATGAGCACCCTTTATTGCTGTATAATTTGCAGAGAGGGAGCTCAAATAGATGTTTTGCTTGTATTTATATGCATATACACCAAAACTTCTAGCCTTAATGAAGTTTGTTACATTGGATGCATGGCCCAAACCGCAAGCACTTCAAGCTGTAGTTTTCATAACTTACATGGTAAAAATTTATCTTAAAAGATTGTGCACATAGGAAAAAGACCTTCTAAAGTGCAGACTGGTTTATCACTGATGATAAAATCAGCTGTTACTTTTGAGAAGCCAAATCCTGCTTACATGTATCAAGTCCATTAAGTAATTTATTATGTCTGGTTCAGCTGTTGCGTTATTAATTTGTCACTTTTCCCCAAACGTTTTATTTTAATTCATCAGGGAACTGGATGCCTTGTCTTAAAACCCTAACTATTGATAATGCAGAAAATGACTGAGTTCAAGGGTCAGTAGTTATGCTGATAGACAAATGCATGCTTGTGAGATATCATTTTACAAGTATAGCTTCATGATTCTTATATAATATATCCATATCTATGGCTAGGCTTTGTCTAATTTTATTTTATCCCGGAAGGTATGTTTGAATGGAAGATAAAAGGGGACTGATAGGTTTTATAGAATCCTTCTTCATGTTTGGCCCTTGGTATTTTTTAATAAGGAGAATGGAATGAGATATTTTAACTAACCTCCAAAATTCTTTAATGCCATCTGACTATCCTGTAACGAATCCCCAAGCCCTTTTTTTTTTTGTTTGGGGGGGTTGTTTGGAGGAGAAATTGATTAATTTACTAATATGCCATTCATTATTTATGAAATTTCAATATCAAGTAACTAAGCCATTATAATTAATCATTTAAACAAAGGGTATCTGTGTAAAAATATCTCATATATATCATAATTCGTCATTTTCTTTCATTTAACACAGCCATTTCCTTTTCCTTCTTTTATTTTAAACAACCAAACAAGGGAAAGGAAAATGATCATTATACCTTCTATTCTCTTCCATTTATTTTTCTTTGATTCCTTCATTTTCCTCCCAACTCTGAAATATACTAGTAGAAAACATGCTGTACAGTCCTCAAAGGTATTGACTGTATGTAGCCCAGAAGAAAAGTTAAAAGGAGGTATTGATTGTGGATACACGCCCTTGCGTAAATCTTTTTTCTTCTTTTTGGTGGGAAAGTTCCAGCTTTTGGACAGTGCTAATTGAATGTTCAAAATACATATTTTCTTATTTCATTTTTGAAATGATTGATGCATAGTTGCTTGCACAATCCCTTGGATCTTAATTAAGCAGCAGGAACCAATGCATTGGTGCTTGTGTGTTTATTTCCACAGCCACCAAGAGTATTGTTTTGCTTTCGCACTAATACAATGGTAACAAACCAATTAAAATCCTGAGAACCTTTGCTTAGTTCTAAAGGAGTTGAGGAACAAACATTTGTCAAAAGACTCAAAAGTGGGAATTAAGTTAGAGGTCTTTAGATTAAATTTACTGCTTTTGTGTGTTACCCAAACACATATTATCTCTCATATTGGTATATCTAAAATCATTTGCTTCTAGCAGGTGGAAGAAACCAACTCCCTGGTGGCAGAACTTGTAAAGGTGACTGCAAAAGAAAGGTTTTTGCTCGAACAATGCAAGGATTTTTTGTCATCGTTATCGGCTATGCAGGTAATCTGTCTTTAACAAGCTTTCTCATATATGAAGCACTGAGACTTCAAAAGCGGTGCTCTCTTGTGTCCGATATGTGTCCTACACTTATATTATTACAACTCTGACATTTCAATTGCATTTAATACTATATTCTTGTTGTGTAGTGTTGTCTATATTATATTTTGTCTTATATCCATGTCAGTATTGGTTCATCTTAGTTTCTCAGTATCAAGTTTCAGTGTTCTCATAGCTTTTTGTTTTCTTGGTATATAAATTATACTAACAGGTCAGGGATTGTACCTTAAGAACACATATATTACAACTTTGTCGTGTTCCAGCTACTGGCCGCCACAAGATAACACGTATGTAGAGCTGATCATTCTTGACTACTCACTCTTACTGCTAACACTGCCCAGCTTTTTGATTTCCCACGGGTGAAGATGACACAGAAGGTAACGAGAATGGAATATGGAGCTGACAGCCAGCTGGTTTTTGGTTTTTTATTTGACATTTTTTAAACCTGATGTGTTCTTGCTATGTGTCGTGTGTAGTATATGTTTTGTGTATGAATATCACAGGAAAAAAAGGTGGCTTTTTCTTTAACTAGTCAGCTGTATACAATTTACTTTGTCTAAGCATATGTATATAATTAACTAATCATTTGTTTATTAGGTAAATTTGTGGCCAAGATTTTCCCTTGAACACCAGTACTTGCTATTTGATTATTGTTATTTCTAGTTTTAGCATCCTCAGGCACGATTCTTCTTATTCTCAGAGCAACTTATGTGTGGACTATCAAATTCCTAGCCTCTGGGGAGATCAGGTGATTGAAGATGTAATATTATGTACCATGGTTTAATGAATGAAATGATTGAAACATGAGCAGAATGACCAAACATATATCTCAAAATCTTGAGTGGACCTTGTCTGAAGTCACGTATAAACACACGAGTTTCATTTAAAAATATATTTGACATGTTTATATTTTTCTTTATAATTGATATAATTTACTTTTCTTTTATAAACGGAGGTGTACCTAAGAATTTTCCAGAATAATCCTTGCTTCAACAGTATCCTATTCTATATGCTAATGGGGAAAATGATCGAGCTGTTTCTAATAAAGTTATTTATAATGTTTCCTATGGCAAGTTTATCTTCACCATGAGACCCTTTACAGCGAGACTGCATGGTGTCTAAAGTGTTGTTTGACAAATGCAAATGAGATATGAGAATGTGGAAGGAAAAAAATGAGATGATGAATGATAATGTAAGGTACACATAATCACATTATCTAAACCTTTTTACGCCAAATCAACTTTGTTCACATTGAATGTAGATTTGACAGAGAATTTTGTGTATGTCCTTGACGATTTGGACTTTCTTGTCATCATCTGATGTAACAAAAAATATTTTCCGTCGAACTGATAGACTGCTTCGATACTGAACATCACTGGAGAGAGAGAGATATAGATATAGATAGATATATATATAAATATATATATTTCAATGATTGCATAAACATTGCGAAGCATGTCGGAATGAGGTGAGCAACTTCAATAAGAGGCAAACTGGGCCCATCCCCTGCCTCTGGAAAAATTCTTCAAATACAACTCATGTATAATTAGGTGGTACAGCCAGCAAGAAATTAATGAAAAATTTGTTAAAATAAGTGTAAGTGGATTTTACTATATACAACACTTCAGTAATTTTTTTATTAATTAATCATACAATCACTAAAAATTTTGTGGCCATTAATTTTGCATTTTTTCTATGTTAGAACCATTGTAAGTTTGAGCCAAAAAAAATTATAGTAAATTTTTTTAGGTAAATTTGATTTATAAATGAATCAAATCAATTATTAAAAAAACATAAGTATATATCATGTACATTTTTCAATAATATATCTTACATGTTTTCATAGGTTTTTTATGATTTTTTTTTTTTTTTGCTATAAATCTTTTTTATGATTAATTTTTTTTTAGACCGAAGCTATCTAAAAATATTTTTCATCGATAACAGAGGCCAATCTGTCCTTAAAATAAATATAGAATGAAAGGGATAGGATCTAACATTTGTACATTAAACGCATCTTTATCAAAATATTTTTCAATATTATTAATAACAAATTTCTTAATCCTATTTTATTACATAGAAGGTCCCAGATTAAACCCATATTATCTAGGCTATTTTTCTATGTTGGTCATGCTCATTTGAGAATAACATCCCCCAACGGCTCCAAGCTATCTCAGCTGACTTTTATCATAGTGCTATTAGCAGTTTACAAGCATAAAAGAGCAATCATGCCTTCACTGCCTCCTCAAAGAACTGAAAGGCCAGTGTCTCCATGTCCATCAGCATCACCTCTCACAACATCATCATCGTTGCTATTATTATTATTATTATTATTATTATTCACTTAAGTATACTTTTGAATTTTTTTTTTTAATTTAGTCCCTTAATTCAAAAGTATGTAATGTTGGCCTTTGCCAAAATGATTCAGTTTTATTCCTCTATCCTATCTTCATTCAAAATTTATCAGAAGAATAGTCTAAGGAGTTTTCTTTCGGTACTGCCCTGTGGGCTACCTCCAAACGTGGTTGTTCCAGACTCCTCCGTGGACGGTGTCGCCGCTCGGTGCTTCTTCGCTCTCTTCGGCAACCTCTGATCAAGTGCCTGAAAATTCTCCAGGTCATCATTAGCAATACCAATTACCTTTCTCTTGAACATCCTTGATGATCCTTCACCCGTATTGTCTCGCTGATGATTTGAACTGTTTACGGCGGAGCCAAAACTCTCATCTTCCGCCTGAACTGAAGCCCCGCCACCACCCACGATGATGAAATCTGCTGGCAGTGGGATCAACGCGCCGCCACGGAGCACTGTCTCCACCCCCAACTGGCATAGGTGCCAGTTCCTTGTCCAAAGAAGTCCCACTGCTCCATTCACTGGGTTTATGGTGCGTCCCACCGCTTCATACAACAACGACTGAAACAAAGCTGCCATTACCAAAACCATCAAAACCAAACATACAAGTACTGGAATTTACACGGGTACAATATTTCATATTATAAGGAAATCATGAAAGTTCCACTATTTTAATTTTATTGACTTTTACATAATGTGGCAATACTATCATATCAAATATAAAATTTCTAAATATTGTTGTATATCATACATTGATATGGAGGAGAGAGAGACAGCTTACAGGGTCTTTGAGTGGGGGGAACGGCGGAAACGAAAGACATGAGGCCGGCACGGCCGAAGAACTTGGCGACGAAGACGGTGGCGTGGGCTTGGGCTCGTGGGCCTTCTATCCCCTGAAGGCAATGCCGGAGCATGCAGTCGTCGCTGCAACCTTTTCGGAGGACACGACAACCGCTGCAACTCATCTTCTTCTTCTTCTTCCTTTTCGATATAGATCCACAATAATACTACCTTGATTAAATACTGCAACTAACGTCGCACTCTAACAGAACAAAACAGAACAGAAGATGGGTTTTGGAGGAGAAGGAAGAATTAATGCTATATATAAATCAAGTGAGTGTGCATGTATATATAATCAGTGGGTACTTCACACTTGCATCGTCGTCATCATCGATGCTCATGAACGTTGACCATTGCCAAGTTTTATATTGATATATAGAACCATGGTTAAGTTTGCAACTGTACTGTGTGGGGTTGGGCTTCCAAAGAAATGGGTGAGAGCGGCTCAGGTTCTCCGCAAAATGTTTAAAATGTTCCACCTTTGGATTCTCTTCCACATAATCCACCATTTTTTAATCCTTTAGTTATTACCCAAATCAATTCAATCTAAGTCAATCATCCAATATTGAAGTTGTGGACTAACTTAAAAGTGTCGCATGGAATTTAGTGCCTCGTATATGGTAGTTTGACATTTAAAATTTATGCTTGATGATCACTACAAAACTGTAAAATTTGCATTAAAAGCTATCGTTTCAATAAAATATTATTTGTATATTTTTATGACAATTTCAAGTTATTATATCTAATATCAACATATTAAATATCACAATACGTCATTTTATTTTTATTATTATTATTAATCAAAGCATTTAAAAATATTAAAAGCATACAAGACAAGAGTTTGTAAAGACAACTGTAAAAACATGGAATTTGAGAGAATCGATTGTTTTAAAAAGGAGAGAGTCAGGATGAGAACAATGATTTATGGATGGTAACGAGACATCCTAAACATAGAAGTTGCAGTCACAAGTTGGATACGTGGCATCTCTATCCAAACTGCACCATAATTAATTACATTCATAACAAAACAAAAGTTATTAAAATAGTGTTTAGCGTATATTCCAACAAAACTAGAGTGTGCGTGGAAAATGGGAATCCAATTAGGTTAAACTTTCGCAGCTCAGAGTTTGGCTGTTTTTGCCTTTGAATTGTGGTTAAAACTGAGAGAACCCACCATGTCGGACCAAATAGGCAATTTCTTGTCATTTTTTGATCGGGCGTTTTGACCTCGTACAATTCCAAGTAATATATAATTAAGGTGTTATCGAACTTAATTAGAGTTTTTTTTTTTGGGATGATTTTAAAAGAGTATACGATTGGATCAAGTATAAGTGGGTAATTTTATATTAGAAGATAATTTAGATGAGGATTATATAGTGGATGAATTTTGATCTTCTAAAGTAATTAGATGGTAAAATGTTTTTTAATTGAAAATAGAAAGGAAAGAAGAAATGAGTAAAAAAGAAGAAAATGGACTATAAACATACATCTGCTCTCTATGTTATTCTTTCTTTATTTAAAAGATAATTTATTGTTTATTTATTTAAAAAGATTCAAATTAGTAAATGGATTGGCCCATAAATTTAATACTTTAAAATTTTGGCTCAAAATTAGCATTAAGTCTATAAGTGTATAGATTTTTGCAAGACTCAATTGAAGATCTTCTAATGTTGTAAGCTCCTTGGGTCTTAATATTGGTATCAGAACTTGATTTGGTAAAAGTAAGTATGAAAATATATAATGGCCTAAGTGAATAGAGTAATAGAGCATAAACCCAGATTAAATAGTGATTACAAAGTATAGGGATTAAGCTGAATGACAATGGCTAAGATCTCCTAATATTATAGGCTCCGGGTGCCCTAACATAGTAGTATATTAATAACTTTAATTTTAGAGTGCTAATATAAAAAAATTATATTTAAATTAATAAAAAGAGGTACTATTCTTTTAAGTAACTGAGTTAAGATTTTAGATATCTACTAATTAAGTTAATTACTTAGGCCGTACAGTGTTCAAAGTAGTTTGTGAAACACGACCATTCTTGGCTTTTCTTCTTTTCCAACACAGACTCTTCTAGTTAATGCATAGGAAGACAAATTAGGAGCCGGGAAAGCCAATAATTGGCATTACTTGCGTGCTGCTTACACAGTGAATTCTTTGCGGGAACGGCAATGAAGTGGATCAAGATGAGTTTTCTACTATTTGTTTTTTATTTGGCTTACTTATAATTTATCCCATCTCTGCTTTATATATATATATATATATATATATATATATATATATATATATATATCCTTGTAGTGTCTCCATACCTGGATCTCGCAAGGACTGGAGCAGGGTAAAGTAAGATATTTGTTCACAATAAATAGAAAAACAAAATATATCTCCAAGATGTAGCACTAAAATAAACAAATAGAACGGCAAGTTGGATGGTTCCATTTTTGGTGAGTAATCATGCAATATTAAGTTAAACTTTAAGTAAAATTAAATAACTAATCAAATAATAAATAGTTAAGGTTTTCGATAAAATAAAATAAAATATACATATATATATATATACACACACACACACCACAAAACCAAATATTTTTATTTGGATTTTTTTAAAAATTTGCCACGATATCAGAGATATCAGATTAGTCATTGAATCATCCACTCCAAATGAGTTGGGGCATCTGGGGCCAAATTTGTCATCACCAATTCTTTGACGAGAAATTTTTACATAAATTTAGCCTATAAATAACTAAATTAAGTTGGTTTAAAAAGAAATGAATTCCTTAAAATGTATATGTGACAATTTTTTTTAATAATCTGTGTATAGTTCAAAATTTTTCTTCTGTTTGTTGATGATTTTATTAATTAAAAAATTGTAGATATTTGTCTTATTAAATATTTTTCTCTTATTGACTTATTAGATATACATATATATACACAGTGAATTTACTTAAAATTTTATGATAAATTATAATTTATCTTCATGTGGTTTGGTTCGAAAATTATTTGCCTCTTCTATATTTTAACATGTTTATTCATTTGGGGAACAAAGATACATTCTAAGAAATAGATTATTAGGTCGATCAACTTTCACATTCTAAAGAAATAGATTATTATGTTTATTTTTCTCTTATTTACTTACGTTAACTCATTTTTTATATTAGACATCTCTATAATTAATATGACAAGCTCCTATTTGTCCCTAATACTAACATGTCAATTATATATATATTTGAGAAAATAGACAGACGTATTTGCTAAAATTTCAAAGTTGAAAGACTTAATTGCTAGTTTTGAAAAGTGAATAAGCTACTTACAAGTGACTTAAAGTTTAAATAGACTTTTTGTATTTTTTTCCATCAACTTTTATGTAAATTAATCTATTACCATTTTTCATTTTATGGTATTTTGGGGGTCTTAATTATAAAAAAAAGTAATTATGTGAATATTAAAATAATAATTAATTTTATATAATTTCATAATATTGTTGCTAGAATTAAACTAACATTACAAAATTGAAATTATTCACTTAATCCTTATAATAACTTTGAAGCACAGTTTAAATGTTGAAGATATAAATGAAAACAAAATTTAACGATAAATCATTGTTTTAACATTTATATTAAAATTTATATGTAAGTTAATATTAAAGATAATTAAATAGTCAATATTAAACAAATTATAAAGCTATAGACTAAGACACTTTCAATTAAAAAAACAATGTGATTTTTATTAATTATTTAATATATATATATATATATATATATTATTCATGACCCTGGTTTAAAGACTCCTTTGAAGTAAACGCTTATATTGAAGAATTGTCTTTAGGTTTTATGTTTGTTACTACACATATACATTTTTACTGTAGAACACCTCCAATGTAGCTGGCCTTCTTTCGACGGAAACGAAGTGTGGAAAATTACAAAGTTTCTTTCGTTCATATTAAACTAATAATTATTGGTTTTGTTACTAATAATTTCAGAGTTTGATTAAACCAGCTGCCCCATCACAATTATGCGGCCTTAAGAGAGGTTATGACTTTGATTTTGTTGATCTCACACCAGTAATACCATCCAACACTTTCATTCTTAAATTGTTTAGTTTAAAATAGGTAAGTGCATGGATTAATTTTTAAAAATTAAAGCTAAATAAAAATAAATATACTTAAATTAGATGTTAGGCTAATTTTTCAATTTGGTTTCTTTTGATGTTCATTATCTAAAATATCATATTAGAAAGTTAAATATTCTCCGTTGTCATATGGAAAAAAAAAAAAAATTGAGAGCTCTTACCTGCCTGTTGTCATCGTTGTACAATAGGAATGAGAGGCCATTTTGTCCATCACTTTGGCTTTCACCAATTCTTCTATACCAATATACAATATCAAAAGAAAATGTATCTCAAAGAGTTTTTTTTTTTTTTTTGGTCTTTCAAAATGCAAAGAATTTTCCTTAACTTAAAGATTGTGTAATGTATTTATCAATTTTAAAAGTTAACTATAAACTTCCCAAACTTTCAGTTAACCTTTTCATTAACTTTTTCCCCTACAATTTTAATAGCACTTGTCATATAAGCAAAAAATGTTTAAATTGACAGAAAATACATTCAATTTATCATCCAAATGGTAGAAAATGACCTTTTTTTTTTTTGTCATTTCCTTTCAACATTTTTTGCAACAAAAAAACTCTTATTTGTCACTTGGGATGACATGTATATAATTTTTTTTTCCTTGACTTCTTTTAATCTATGTGAACAAATGGTATTAATATTTTGAATAAAAAAAATAAAAGAAGAGTTATGTTGTACAAAACTAAATGCTTTGGGTAAGGATGGATCTATAATTAAATTATTGAGGAGCAAATATTTAAAAAGAAAATTTATTTCCTTTGTATCCTCCATGCCTCTCTCTCTCTGCTATATAGTCTTTGAATATCCATTCCATAACTGCATTTAGATGAGAGATTCATCAAAATGTAATATAAACAAAAATTAGTTGATATAGGGCATCAAGTGTTGTAACATTATAGAATTTGCAGTCTCTGGAATCTGTTTCACTCTACTGTGACTCATTAAGAGAAAACTTGTCGAACATCGTCATGGTATTTTATGGAAGAGCAAGAAGAGGTGAACATCGCACGTTTCACATATGCTTTAAAGCAGAATTAAGCACATTTACAGTGCCTTTTATGGTTGGACCAATTAAAGTTGTCTGCAACATGTTTCAAAATTTGAACAATACATGCATATTGGTGTTGTTACAATACAAGAACAAAATGTGTCAGTTAATTGAGATATATTAATGCATGGAAGGGGAAAATATAATATTCACATTCAAAAGGTTCCATTGAATCTCAGTTCTTTTGTTTTATGATGACATTATGACTTTTCAATGAGAAATTAAAAGACAGTAGGAAGACTCAAAACATCAAATGTGAGAAGATCTGAGCTCAGCTACATACACTAGCACATCAAGCCTTTGGCAATGAGATAAATTGCACAACTTAATGAGAGGCGTTCTTTGTATTTTCATTTTTTCTTTTAAATGACCCAATCTACAAGTTGCTGATTAATGATATAGCTTCCTGCGAAAAATATGGAGCACTAGCTTTAAGTTCCACCAACTCTTGAAAAGAAAAGAGTTATATTGCAATATTAATAGCCAATTTTGAATGATAAATGAAGAAAAAAAAATAGAATTTAATGACGATTAATGTTTGGAAGTCAAAATTTATTAAAAGTCATGAATGAAATAGAAAAATATATATTTTTAAATAAGAATATTTTTATCATTTTTTTATTTTTATATTATTTTTATCTAATTAAACATACCAAAAAATAACATTTTCATTCCTTTTTATATCATATCAAGTATAATTATTCTATTTCATTTACACCTCATTTCCTTTTCATTTTTATACCTAATAATTCTATCTACCTTGCAAATCTCAGATAAGTCTAATGCCTCCTTACATATCGTTTATTGAACACTCCTGTAAATGTAACTCGCCGGCATAATTAGTCACAGCATAGTAGCTTTTGTGTCTACTCCTTGATAGTCATTAGACTTGCAATCATTATTGTGTACACTTTGGAAGTAATTGGCCAAATTTTTTTTTTGGGAAACCCAAATTATAAAAAATAAATAGACTAGATCAATACTATAAACATATAACATATCTTTTATTTTTTTCCCTATATCAACGTGTTTGGAACTAAATAATTGGTACCTATACTCACAACCAACACCAAAAACCTTTAGTAATTTGGCATGAAACTTTAAAAATAATAAATAAATAAAAATTGATAAATGATAATGATGAAAAAGAATAATAAATAATTACATAACCATATGCAGAAATAATACGTAATTATATATAGTAATTTAATCTCTTTTAAAAAAGTAAGAACAATGAGTGGTTATTTCAGTATTATTCTAACCAATAAAAAAAAAAGGAGTTAACATACATGCTAATAGTAATGTGTGTAAAATCAACGGTATTAGTAACTTGATCTACTTATTTGTCAACCGCTGAGAATCTCTCATACCAAGGTCTAGTTGATGTTTTAATGACAATTCTGAGTAAGCTGATACCATTTTTTTTCCTTTCATTGAAGCATAGGAATAGGATGATTGCCAAAGGATAACATTTCCATTCTTCACAATACTCTGCTCTTTCAAACTATATGTACCTCAGTTTTTTCATGTTAAAGAGAAACTTGTAAGAAGAAGAAGGAACCAGAAAAAAAAAAAAGAGAGAGAGATAAACCAAACTACTTTTAGGAAACTGAATACCTCCTATTTCTTGAAGGTGTGGATTTAGCTTCTTCTGGGTTAGCAGAGCCAATACTCTCTGATGAGTCCGATCCGCTATTTTCCCCTTGTCCTCCTCCTCCTCCTTTGCTAGCCCACGTCTTCATAAATGACCTTTTTGACTTAAGCAGCCCCTTCATCTTTGTAATCACAGCCCTATCCGAGTTAGCCTTGTTATTATTATTATTATCATCATCATCCTTATCTCCATCTTTCTCATGGCTCATCCTCAAGGACGCAAGTTCCTTCCTTAATGCCTTTAGCTCCTCAGCTGTGGCCAAACCATCCACTAAGTCATCTTCTGTGTTAGCTGTTGTCCCTGATCTTGAGCTGCCATGGGAACCACCATTATTCAGATCCTTCATTCCTCCTCTCGGTATGTCAGGAGTGCTGATGCCGGATGATGCTGCAGTCCTAACCTGCTCAAAATAGAGTACCTGCACAACTACACGCAAAGGTAGCCTCTCATTTTGCATGGCGTGCATGCAGGCATCGACCGATAGCTTTTTGCAGTCCATCAGCTTGCATATCCTCTTCCTCTCACCTTTGCTGATCCCCGGGTGCGCCTGTTTTTAAGCAAGGTAAAATTGAAAGAATGAATCAGTTACCTCCACATACAGTCATACAGATTTCTAAGAGGTGTTATCTATCATCAATGGAGTTGATGAATATACTTAGCTCAACACAGTGGACTTAAGCCCAAGCCTAAAATTTGGGCCAATTGGCTTAAATTCAAGTCCATTCAGCAAGCCTATGCAATGTTAAGGCCAAGTTGGACTCAGCTTGCCTCAACCCAACAGTAAAATCTTTTACTTCACTTTTTAAAATTTGCGTTATGTTCATTACTTACTCTCATTCTTTATGTTCTCTTTCATTATATCTCCTTTTAAATTTTTTACTTTATAATGTCAATTATTTTCTAATAAATCAAACATGATAAAAATGTGACTAAAACAAAAATGCCCTTAGTTATAATACTAAATGGACCATAATTTTTTTTTTGGGGGCATTTGTTTAGATGCAAAATATTATTTATTTCAAAAAATATGTGAAATTGAATTAACTAACTTTCTTTCAAATTTGAATAAATTCTGTTTATTACCATGGGCTTGAGCCATTACCTAACCTTTAATGAAAGCTCTAAATTAATGTGAGCCTAGGTCCAAGCATAGGCCCAACACCTAAATGGCAAAAGCCTACTGGCTTTAGCCCAAGCCCAGCCCACAAAGAGGTATAATCATCATATATCAAACACTAGAGAGCAGCTAATATAATAGAAATTTGGCATAGAATTTAGATCTCCAACTAAAGGCAACAGCATATATAGCATCTTACTCTACCAAATTTATGATGTTATGCAATTCAAGTCAAAGAATTAATCTATTCAGGAACAGTTACCTTAAGATACATGTCGATGGCCCTGTAAAGCCCATCATGAGTAGGACGAGAGATGCCGGACACCAACTCAGCAAGATCAACAAACTTTGACAAAGGTAAATTGGGATCCTTTGCAATTTCAGCAAGGTATCCATCTATGAGTTTTGCAACCATCAGCTTGGAAGCATCTGATAAAATCCCAGCAGGCTTTCTTGTCTCCCCAAGTTCACCACCACCTGCAACTGATTCAATCTCAGTATTGTGATCCTGCATCAAATACTCCTTTACAATTTTCTGTACTATACTAACATCATAGATGGTGCTAGCATCCCCATCTGGGGCTTGTATCAAAATATCGCTTACAGAAACCTCCTCCAACTGCTGCCCAATTCTCCTTACCAGCTCTTCTATCGTCATATCTCCTGACTCTACAAAAATGGCAGCTTTCAATAACTTGAGTAAGAATCTGCAAGAAACACTGCCTTTCTCACTTGGCAATAACCATATGATTGTTTTGACCACGGAATGATGCTTCGACAGATCCCCATATTGAATGATACCCTTGCTGAAATTTGGCAATCTTCTGTAAGCATAAGCTTTCAGAGCTTCTCCTATTACTTCAGGAGATAGAATTGCCTTGGTTTTGATATTAGTAATTACTGACTTAAATAAATCAACTTCAAGCTCACATAAGTCCTCAACCCACCAGTCTTTTGGCACCGGCCAAGCTCTGACTCCATTCTGGTTTGGATCAATCCCATTTTCCTCCAGGAGTTTTTTTCGGTTATAGGTGTAGGACCAGTCAACTTTTGATGCATCAACGCTTGCCTTATTTGCTATAGATTCGATGCAATGATTGACCACCTTTAGGTCTTCAGCCAAGGGTGGAATAGACTTACAAGTCTGAAGAACAATGATCGAATCCTTCCAACTGAGGAAAATGCTAGAGCTAAGGAAAACATCAATCTTATAGATAAGGTTCCCTTTCTCATGGGTCTCGTGCATTCCAAGGTACTCAGCAGCACATCGAGCTGCAATCACATTGTAAGCATTAAGGGTAACAATCATGCCATAGCAAAACTTGGCACATATCTCAAAGGCAGAAGCGCCTCCAGGAATGTCAGAAATTTGAACTTCATCTCTATTTTCTTCTTCAGTAGTTGTGGTGATCAACTTCTGTAAGCGAGAACTCTTTGATAGAAGAGGAAACTACACAGAATAGTTGAGAGTTTATTAATAACAGAAGATGAAACTAAATACCCAGCCACAGATTAATTTATCTGTTTATTTGTAAATAAAATGAGCCAACTTTAATCAATATCTGCAATGGGTTTCAAGTAATGGTTGATTTTAGAAAAAATTGTTGGCCCAAAAACATTGTTTAAAATTCTAGATGAATTTAAAAAACTTGTTGAGTGAAGCTTTCTAAATAGTTTATGTCAGGCTTCGACACTGTTAATTAAAGTCAATAGAAGCCCTATTTCACTCTTTCCCATATCAGTCATAATACCAAATTGAGTCACATAATGATCATTATCAAACCTAAATGACTCTGTTTTATAAATTATGACCTAACATACAGCAATGTGCGAGTATATTATTAGTTGAACCACTTTGTCACCTTATGTCTTGGGAAAGGAGAATATATTTTGGTATTTTAGCAAAAGAATATGAAAGAATGGATTCCTAGTGGAAAATATGGTTTGATATAGCAGTAAATAATATTCCAGACTTCCAATGCCACGTTTTGCATCATTTCAGGTGTTGGGGCCTAAAAGATACTGCTAAAAGCTAATATAAAATTTTCTCAAGCCTCGAGAGATTACTGGGTTGAGGCATACCTTATGTAAATAGAACTTTATATCCCCTACATTAACAATGATATCTGATGCTAGCTCGCTTGCTACATACCTGCACATATGATGGGTTCTTTTAAGAACTCTCTACAAATAGTGTATTTTAAAAAAAAATTACACATTGAGGAGAGTAGAAACCATGTTTGCTAGCTAGGTCAAAGAGCAAGTACTTGAGAATCTAAAACCAAGTTAAATCATGCCTATCCTGCCAATTCTACATAGATATACTTTCTCGTAAATTTTTACCATGTAATAATTGATTGCTTACAGAATAAAGAGTATAAGCACCTGATGTCTTCAACTATATGCTATAGATGAGCTCCGTGAAACATCTCATCCATGTCAGAGTCAGATATGACCGTGTTTTTGAGGAATACAATCAGCAGTTCATTGACATAACTAGACGTGTCTACTATATGAATCAAGCAATTATGAGTAACTAAAGGAAACCACATAATTAAGCAACAAGATAATTTGCTGGTAGCAACAGCCTTTGTAACAACCTTAGAGGTTTCTATTTAATTTGAGTTACAATTCCAAAGAGGCTATTTATATATATTATAAAACATTATTAGATATAATGGTGTGTAACTATAGTCAGGCTAGCTGCTAGGTTTTATCAAACTTACAAGAACCATCTTCAGAATTTCCGTTAAGTTTAACCACACTAGTACCTGACGTATGCAGAAATGTTAAATCTACAACATATTGGCCCCTCACCCCAATTTCCAATATCATTTTTTCATTTTTCTCACACCTTTCCTTTTCGAAAAGATATATTCATTTGTATTTATTAAAACTTATTTGACATCAATTTGTGGCAAAACACAGAAGAGCCTCCATCAGTTTGTCGTACATCCTAATAGTTTTCAACTTTGACCACACAAGCATATTTGGCTAGATAATTTCATCCTGTATCAAAAAGTGAGCAAGACATCGCTAGATTATTACATTACCCACTTTAGAGCATTGCTATCTTGTGATTATGCACAAGCAATAAAATGAAAATAGAAAAAAGGTAACTCAACAATGAAACTAGCCGATACTTGCACTTAGATGTACAAGAAATTAATTACTTTTGATAGCAGTAGACAGCAATTACAAATGGCCAAACATACAACTTCAGAGAAAATTAAAGTTAAATATAAACAATAAAAAATAGAATATGCAAGAAGATCTGATATTCTTTCACATTGCAGACGTATAATAATAGTAACTTCCAAGTAAATAATTGATTAATACCAGAAAATCTATGATTGATCAACAAAAAGCAGATCCCACAATTGAGCAAACACTTGAAATGAAGAAAATGGAAGAAAGAATCAATGCACATCATCCGCAGCTGTAAAATCAACAAACTAGCACTAAACAGCAATGTCTATAAAAGAACCTGTGTAATCTCACCTAACATTGTTTCCATCAGTCTGAAAGGTGTCCGGCTTGGAACCAAGTTTCATGAACTTCATCTTGACAATACAAGATCTGTTTCCTCTCTATGAGACTTCAAACAAGAAAAAACTTCCCCAGAACTCAACTACTAATCGCTAAGTCCAATAAGCCATAACCAAACATCCCTAGTGAACCACACATAGTAGCCTGAGCTCTATGAAAAATTCCCAGAAAGGGAAAAGACAACCCCACCTGTGGGGACCAATTAACTCATTGAGTGAATTCAAGTTTCTTGCCTTTAAGGATCAACAATATGGGGTATGACCGAATCTTGACAGCAAACAAGGCACAAGCTGAATCACAGAGAGAGAGAGTGAGAGAGAGAGATATGAGATGGGAATGCCTAATTTTTTAAGTAAAGGTTCTCTTGGATGGGAAGAGACCCAAAACTAGGGCTTGTTTCCTTGGTCGGCGGCAGAGCCCACGGAGCCCGGGCTTACCAAATCAGCTTAGGGGACATAGCCAGCAGAGTAAGATCACTAAAAAATTCTCAAAACAGAGACACCCACAAGCACAAATCTGACTCCACCTCCTTCCCCATATTTCTTTATCTTTCACTCTCTGATTTCTCTGTTCTATGCTTTCCCCTTCTGTTTTTTAAAGCAATGGCTTTAAAGCTCCCAACACAGAATTATCTAACATAAATGGTATAATCCCTTCTCTCTCTCTCCCCCTTTTCTTTTACCGTTTAAGTTTGAAAACCTGCAACGGAAAACAGCATCTCGGTATCAGTTGAATAAACCACCAAAACGTTAGACAACAAGCATCTTTTGCAAAGGTATGGGATAGGTGAGGAAGATCACGAACATGGGGTTATTTTTATAGTAATAAACAATGAAACATGGACTACTTGTAACGTTATTATAAACAAATTTGAGCTGAAATCTGAGGAATCTACCAGAATATATCGCAGAAATCTAGTAAAATAATGAATCAAGATCATGACTTTATGCTTGATGGGGATGAATCTCTCAACCCACATGAAGAAATATGCCTTACAAGTCCCAAAGGTCACTCTCCGCGTCATTCCCGACAAAACCCCAAGACCCATTTTTCAAGTTGAAGAAATAAGCAACTAAATGCGTTAATGCACCCCGAAAAAAAAAAAAGCCACGCGGCCCCACACACACACACATAAAGAAATGCGTTCCCTTTGTGTCAAATTTAGAGCTGAAGCAACCAAAACTATCAAAACCCAGAAGACGAAACAAAGCCATTGGAAAGAGAAAAAATGGGATCAAGATCTTACACTAGAAGTTCAGTAGAACAGGGACACAACTGCCGTTGTTGCTGTGCATGCCATTGTGTGTTTTATCGAATCAGGAGCACCAAAACTGACCCACCAAAGAGTTTTTCACAAAACCCGCATGACAGAAACGAAAAAAAGCTTAAGGAAAACCGGCACACCCCATCAGAGAATATGAACTGAATCTGAAGTGAAGTTTTCAGGAACGCAGAAAGCACACGAAATGCCGAACTGTTAGAAAATGCTGTATCAGTCTGGCTTTCTTTTCTTCCTACCATACACTTTCCTATTACATTTCGTCTTTTAAATTGGCGAGAAAGATAGAAGCATATGGTTCAATTTTGGGCATTCATCATCAATGCACTCCCCACGTTGCTCAGCTATGCACGCCAAAACTGACATTTCAGCTTTCTTTGTGGTTCAATAACGCGGAATACTATATTAAATGAACCCCATTTCTTGCGTGCCGATCAATGCCGACTGAGCCCTAATCAATCCTCTACCATTTTAATTCAGAGAGAGGGTACCATAGCATCAGTATCAGGAAATCTTTTTCCTAGTGGACAGTTGGCAAAAGCAATCTTGGTCTTTGTAGATGTCAACAATTTAACTGAGCAATACATGAATATCAGCAAACCTTTTCTGAAAAATAAATTAATTAATTAAGAATTAAAGAGAAATTTGGTTTTCGTTTTTTTTAGATGTTAATCTATATTTAAAGCTTTCGTATTTACTAGCAAATAAAATGATATCAGTCACAAAGATATCACAGCGTTGTTGAATGATATAATTTCGATAATTTTATGGAAAGTTAGGCTTCTTATAAGATTGAAATTCTAATCAATAAAGTAACCACTTCAAAACAAATTCAACAAAATATATTTAACTTTTTTTACGGGTGAAACTCTCTTTAAAATTACTTTTCTGTTGATATCTATGCTATTAAAAAATTATGAAGATTTTACATGATATTATTTTTAACTATCTTTTTTAACAAAATATCACTTATATTATTTTTATGGCAATTACATACGAGCGCTTATAAATTTTTACCTGCCATGTCTGGACATGCAATGGCACATATTAGATACATGTACATGAGGGCTATATACGAATTCAATGAGAGGGCTGTACGCTGGCTTGGTAGGCTTGATGTTATTTGGTTATTGCATGAAGGGCTACGCACTAACCTGGAAAGCTTAATGTTGTTCGGCTAAATTGAGTTGAGTGGGGGAAAAATTTTAATAAGATTAAGTCGTGTACCAAACTACTTAGGATCACCAGCTTAGTTAACTCTAATTATGTGAGAATATAAAATTTAAAAAATATATATATAGACTAAAATGAAAAGAAATTCTTTTTAAGAGTTATTTTATAATTTTAATTAAAAAATTTTAAATATATTTTATAAATTATAAATAGTCATTGAATCAAAACTCTTACCAAATTTTTGTTAAATATAATTGTTGTATTTAATTAAAAAAAAGTTGAAAAACATATATTTTTAGAGTTAAAAAAAATTTAAATTTAAGATAATAAATATGTATTTTTAAAAAAATAAACAAGTCAAGCAGCTCTTAGCATTTACATCATGCCCATTTCTAAAAATTATCCAAAATAAAAAAAAAATCACCCCAATAAAATTATCAAGTTTCAAATTATCACTTTTTGAATTTTCACTATGTATGCTTGTATTTTTTTTATTTCTTCTTCTAAATCTATATTTTTAAAATTTTACAATGTAAATTTTACAAAGATATATCAAAACAAATAATTATATATCCAAAATAATTAAATGCTTATAAATATATAAATACTCAAAATTTCATAATTTTCAAAAAATTTTAAAAGGGCCCAATCTTGAGCCTTTTTTTTTTGGCTTGATTTAAACTGAGCCAAGATTTGTGCATTACATAGCATGAAAATTTTTAATTAAAATTTAATATTAATTTTAATTTAAAATATAAATGCATTAAATATTGAAGTTTTGTCCAATTGATTGTAGCTTTAATATTATATGAAGAATTATTTCAATGTAAAAGTTTAAACTAATAAAAAATATTATAACTTCCAATAATTCGTTCCCTTGAGCCAATTTTATCAATAAATCAAGAGTCATATCTGTGTACTCGAACCATGCAAACCTTTTTTTATTAATTAATTAGCTAATTATATAATAATTACGTTTATCATATCGAAAAAGTTGTGTTCTTTCTTAACTTTTAAAATTATGGTGCAAGAAAAAGTTTGAATCTTGGGCTTCATATAATAAGGTATAATGACAGGAGACGGGGAGGAAGGATTACCCAAAATGATTATTTAATTTCCTTTATGACTTTTTTTTGGCCAAATGCTTTATGACATTATTTAGCGTGCCCTTTTTTATCTGGAAAAATAGTAATTTTCTTTGAATCTTAGCATCTATTTGTTTATAAAATGAATCTATTGCAATATTCTAACCTAGTCTCCAAAGCATAAATTTAGCCAAACCAATTGTTTATGGCACTCATACGGGATTGTTACAGATGTTTGTTTATTTTCAAAATTATTTTTAAAAATAAAATATTATGAAAAATACTGTAAAAAAAGAAATAATTTATGTTTGATAAATATTTTTATTAATATTATTATGTTTAACAAATCTAAATTTTTTTACTGTTAATTAAATTACTTAAAAAGACGTGTATCAAAAATAGATAAAAAAGAGTAAGAAATCATTATAATAATTAATAATTTTGAATTTTTCTATGAGAAGCTTTAATTTTTTGCTTTTTTCTAACATGAAAAAAAATGCTCTTACTATTATTCAGAAACAGCCTCTATTTTATAAAAATTTGACCAAACACTTCTTCTTTTTCAAATAAGTTTTTTTTTTAGGTACAAAATAGACAACTTGTGCCCTCCCAAACTCCACCAAACAAGCTATTTTGATTGTATTCTAAGGTTTTGGTGTAGGAAAAAAATTTAATTTATAGTTTTTATATATTTATTTTTAAGTTTTTTAATTAAAATATGATAAGTATATAATTTTTTAATAATAATATAACAAATATATACTTTTTGCAAAAAAGTACATATTTTTTAATTAAACTATATAATTATTATGTTTTAATTAAAAATTATATATTTATTATATTTTAATTAAAAAACATAATATAAAAAAGCTATATTTAAGTTTATTTGATTTAATGATAAATATAAATATGTGACCTATACTTTCACACACTTGACTCCGGAATTTTCAACTTTTTGAAAGAAAGTCATCAAATATTATCGTGAGTAATGTAATCTTATTTTTTTTATTCTAACATGAACTATTTACCTTTATTTAGACAAAACCAAAAAAAGAATCAATTAACATGCATCCAATATAATTTAAACGCCTTCTTACTACAACCAAAAAAAAAAATCTTAGTATGTAGCGAATCATTATGTGCCATTTAGCTACACTGATATATAATATAATATAGTCACCTAAATTTTTCTGACTTGGCTATTTGATAAGAAACCATAATTGTATTTGTGAAGCTAACAAGCCAAACCACATTTCGATTAGCACAAAAATAAAAGTTATCTTACACTAAAAAAATTTGGCTCAATAATATTAAAATAAAAATCCCCTTTTATTATTGTAAAGTGCAGCAAAAATAAGTTTACATTCTTTTTCTTTTTTACCCAGTTAATGCATATTGTGCAATAATAAAAAAATAAACCAATTAGTGGCATTGGAATTAAATTGAGATCCTTTACTGTATTGCATAATTACTGTGCAATGCAACAAAAATAATATATGAAAATAATTTTTTTTTTATAAAATATAAAATACATTAACCTTCTATTTTGAGACAGCACTTCTAGAGCTGAATCCATTAGAATTATCTTCAAACCAAAAATTTAGAACTCAAATTTTAATCAGGGTCATATTAACCAAAATTTTAGTTTATTATAGAATAAAACGAATAGAACACATCATCATCATATTTTCCTATCATCGCCTTCCAATAATAGTGCTAGATTTATGAGAAAATTATACTTTAAAATTAACTTGTGATCCTAAATTATAATTTTTTGTGTAGTTTAAATTTTTTATTCTAAAATTTTTAAAGTAATTTTTAAATTTAAAATTTATTAATATAAATATATTCTATTTTATTGTAGCGTCATTTTTCCTAGATTTTGTTTACACAACCCCTCACTCATGCACATGCATCGGTCCGCATACTTTGTTTCCGTTAAAAATGTAAGAAGCTGCCTAAACTCCTACTTCCGCATGATGCTGCTGACTGTACTCTGACACTGTTTGTTCAAATACTTAAAAATGGTGTAAAATATTTTTAGTGGGAGAAATGAAAATTAAAGATAAAGGCCCTGTTTGATTTAATTCTGTAGAACAATTTTTTTGTTTTCAAGAATAAAAAAATAAAAAAACTTGTTTGATAATGTGTTTTTAATGAAGTGTTTTGTAAAACAAAAATAAATAAAATTTTGTTTCCAAAAACAAAAAACTCAGAACACTTTTTAAGTGTTCTGTAATTTTTGTTCTACAAATCAGGTAAAAAATAGAAAGTAATTACTTTTCAAAATAATGATTTAAACAGATTTTTTAATTTTTTTGTTCTTAAAAATTTGTTTTTAAAAACATATGTTTTGAAAATATTAAAACAAAAATAATTTTAAACAGGCCCAAAGTTTTCTTATGTGGTTTGTTAAAAAAAAAAGACAAGTGGAGAGATTATTTTACTTAAATTACATTAATAGATGTACTTACAAACGAAGAAAATAAACAAAAAATAGAAAATTGATATTTAAATCACTAAGTAATCCCTTTTAAAATACCATTTTAACAAAAATTGTTGTAAATAAATAAAATTTTAAAATTTGTATTTCCATGCCCCTTATTTATATAATATTCAAATATAGAGAGAAATTATTTTTATTTTCTGATTTCTTTTAATTTCTTATGTTATTTGCAAAATAAAAAATAAAAGAAGAATAAAAATAAAAATTAATCACTTAAATTTCACTAAATTTTATCTTTACAAACATAGAAGAAACTTCTAAAAAAATTAAAGTCACGGTGGTAGGGAAAATCTAACAGAAGCTGGTTATAAATAAAACTTTGATTTTTTATTTCTATATTCATGCCCCTTACTTATATAATATTCTAATAAAAAGAAATGAAATTATTTTTGCTATTTTCCTATATTTCTTTTATCCCATTTTATTCTCTTTAATACTTTTTTTGGTATATAAAATTATTAGATATAAAAATAAAAAAGAGATAAAAATATAAATAAAATAGAATAATTACATCTAGAATAATATAAAAAATAGAAATATTATTTTATTTATTTTTTTGGTTAAATAAAAAGATTATTGAAATAGAAAATAATTATAAAAAAATAAAATCATATCTTTATTTAAAAATAATAATAACAAAAATATAATAAATTTTACATAAATTATGCACAATAATTATTTTTAATTTATCTATTTATACAAAGGAAATAAATTTTTGAACAAAATCTACCAAATAGATATAAAAAAAGTTCTTTTTCATTTTTCTCTGTCTCATATTATTATACGGAATGTAAATTTATTTTCAAACAAAAACTAATATTCTACCTCTAGAATTTTTTATTTTTTATTTTTTTTTTGAGGTGACATTTCTTGGGGAGCCCTTGATCCTTTCAACTTGGATATGGGTGAATTTGGATAAAAGTTATTAAATGAGTGAGATTTCCAAGAAGGATCAGTCAACGGTTTAAGGTGATGGGATGTACCAAAAGTTTCCAACATCGCCTTATTTTAACAATTTGAATCTCAAAAGAAGATAACCACTCTTTTCATCCTTTTGAAATTGGGTCCCCTTCCCTGGCATCAATTTTGAACCTTTTTGCTCAAACTGTATCCCATCTTAGTAACCCACCTGCCCATCTGTTTTTTTTTTTTTTTTATTCTCCCAATCTCTATAGTTTATTTAATGTTTAATTTGATTTTTATGATTTTAAAACTTTTAATTTAATCCTCATAATTAAAATTTTAATAATGTTTTGTTAAATTTTAATAACATGATAATTATGTGTTATCTAAGTAAATATACATGATTTAGACCCAATAAAAAGTACAAGCAAATAATTAAATAAAATTAATTTATATATAAACATGTGATGTAACACATATTAAGTTAATGAAATGAATTAATTTAAATTAAGTACATTTAAAGTATCAAGATTATACATAAATGATCACTTTAGTAAAATTTAATAAAACATTGATAGCATTTTAACAATAGAAACTAAACTAAAATTTTGTAAATTATAAGGATTTAATTATTATAATTTAATTATAATAATATTACCAAATCAAAATTTGTGTGAGAATATAGAGATTGAAAGAATAATTTTTCCCTTTTCTTTCTTAAAAAAATGGCTCTCATATAAATTTAAATTTGGATTCTTTAATTTTTAAAACAACTTTAAAATAATTGAACTAAAGTTCATTGGTCAATTCATTATTTCATTTGAGAATTCATTGAATTTTAGATTCAAACTCTTTAAAATTGATGAAAGTTATGGTCATAATTCAACTGGCAATGATTAAGTTTTCACTAATTTTATTTGACAAATTCTAATTTCATTTCACATTCTCTTTGCTTTAAAACAATTTTAATTATATTTTAAAAAAAAGATAAAATGCTTATTTTATCCTCTCAAAGACAATATCGTACTATCAGTTTCATATTTGATATATAAGTTGTATTAAAGTATATATTTTTCAATCCCATAAATTATTTTTATCCTCACAAAATTATGCCAATATTATTTTAATATTTCTAAAGAGTGAAATTGAAAATGATTATACTTTTAATTATAAAAGTGATACAAAAGAATTAGAGCATCAAATTGATAATAATATTATCTTTCAATAATCAAATTCAGATTTTTAAAGTCAAGTCATATTAAATTATTGTAGAGACAAGAAGAAACGATAAATCTCACTTTAGTGAATATTTTATAATTATAAATTGCCTGCATATAATATATTTGAAAAAAAAAAAGAGTTTCATACATGTTTATATTTCTTTATATTACTTGTTCTCCAATTATATAGTTATATATGACTATAAAATATTTAATTTTAGATAAAATTGATTCCTTTTTTCTATTTTCTCTCTTATTATATTATATAATAACGAAAGAGGATGTTGCCTTTAAAACTTATATCTAAAAAAATATAGTCATTTATATTGCAATTACAAATAAATTATTATAATTACAATTGCAGAGTCCAATTTAAAAAGCAACTTGCATGGACCGCCATATCAAATAGTGGTAGGAGTGTGGGGGATGCAACGTAATCATAGTGGAGTGTGGGAATCTGTTTGCGTGTAGATGTTGAAGATTTGGAAAATTATACATGAGGATTTTAACTGAAAAATAATTAAAAAATTGTAAATTTTAAAATTATTATGAAAAATCCAAATTTAAAAAATTTAAATCATATAAAAATAAAATTATTTTTAATTTAAAGTATTTTAACCGTAATTTTCTCTTAAAGATTTGTTCATAAACAGAGACGGAGCCAGCTCTAATTAGCTAGCAGTAATGGAACTGGAACTAGTTGCTTCTCTTTTAGACTAATTAAAAATAGAAACCGCATTTAGAACTCAAAAAGTAGAAACCAGGCAGACACAGAAAAATTGTACGAAAATTTAATTGATCTGTTGTAGCAGAACCCCACATGGCTTATGATAACATTTGCTTTCACTTTTTCCCATTAAATCACTAATTTCCTTTGGTACGGCCCTTGAGTATCACATACTAGCAGAGGAAAAGATCTAGGGTTTATTTCCAACGGTTCCCCAAAGCAGGAGATAACGCCATTAAATTCATTCATTAAATACAGTTTTAAAACATACAAACCATATAGTAAATTATCCAAAAAGTTTGAAACTCTATTCATTTTTTATTTGTTATATGAGGAAGCATAAATTTAAATTTAAATTTCAAACATCTTGTTAATTATTTATATCGATCTTTTATAACTAGATATAATCAAATGATTCTGATACCAAATCCAGAATTTATTAAACATTTGAATTATTAAGTGAAGATTTGACCTATATCTTAAACCCTAAATATGAGAGTTTATGTGTCTGGAGAAAATTGTAGACATGAGGTAGTGTACCTAATAGTAACAAAACTCATAAATTAGTGAGTCTTCCGAATGTATTTTTTGTTGCCTGCAGATATTTTATTTATTTTTGTAGACCATTTAAACTTGATCTGAATAGTTTGTTTTTAAAATTTTAGTTATTATTTTTTTAAATTGGCAGTTATAATATTCTCTTAATTTTGGATTTTATTTCTTTTAAAATAAAGAATTAAAATTAAAAAAAATAAAATTAAAACCATCCATATTCTTAAATAAGAATAGAGAATTCACATTAATTTTTGTTAAATACGACCTGTCATTTAGAAATTACTTCTTCTTCTTGTATAGCATATCAAAGTTGAGAAACCATGCAAACAAATCGACTCTCGTTCGGTTTACTATAAGGTAAATGTAATATATTTATATAATTTATGTAATATTTATTATTTTATTTATCAAATTATTATTTTAATCATCAAATAATCTTTTTAAAAATATAAATATAAAATTTATTTTTAATCTTAGATGTCCACATTTTATTTCATTTAATCAAAGAGGCCATTATAACTTTCAAATAAGATTATTGAAACATGTGTATCCTATTTAAAGACTAAAAGAAATCAAATACTCAATCTTTACTTTGTAGATTTTTTACAATGTGTTATTCTACCCTTGTGGTATAACTGAAGGGTTAATCTAAATATTTACCAATAAAAGTTCAACCCTATAGAATAATTATTCATAATATAACATAAATAACTCTAATTTTTTAGACGGTAGCAAGTGATGTATGAAGGAATCTTCAAATTAAATTACTTTTATTAACCATCATTCTAAAGCATATAGACATAAAAATGATACTCTAATTATGAGCACCATACATCATCAAAGTTGAAATCTTGGCACACAACCAAATTTGTGCCACATGACTCCATGAGTTTCTATGTGAATGCTTAGTATGGTCGCATGCTTTTGTTGATGCACATGTCGTCCTTCCCATACTGTTCTTACACTCAAACATCTTCGTTCACATAGCAAACTGAATTAAGTATGGACCAAGTGGCTTTAGCATGTTTTCTAGGGTTTGGCTTCTCTCAATTCCAAATTTTGTCAATTCCATCAATTCAGTGTTAAATAAAAAAAAAAGAAAAAAAAAAAAGAGAACAAGTAATGATAAGAAGAGTTAGAAAAAATAAAAATAAAAATAACTGAATTGATAGAATGGAGAAGATTTGGAATTGAGAGAAATCAAATTGTGTTTTTCATTATTCCTAGTTGTGGTTGCAAAAAGAAATGAGATCACTAGGCTTACAATTATAAAATGCATATTATTTGGTAACCAATGAGATTTCTTAATTAATAATGCTCTTTGAGGCTTTAGACCCCATTTTCTAGTCTTAGGCTTACAAGAAACATCCACTTCTCAAAGCATTTGGCCGAATTGTTTCAATTTATGAATAAAAAATGTGTTATTTTAAATAAATTTGACTATTATAAGATGATTTGATATCTTTCATCTTTTTTTTAATTAAATACCTCATCTACTTATCAAATTATTTAGTCAATCAAAATTTGTTCAAAATAACTCGTTTTCTTTTTACAAATGGAAATAATTCAAACTCTTATCAAATTGAAATAATATGCAATAAAAGAGAAAAATTAAGTATGCAATGAATCCCATTTATATGGGACTCATATCCCTTTTCCTTCCTTTCACTACCTTCATGTTCTGCAGTTATTACAAAAGAAGATTTGGTTAACTTTGACACGTTCTCATTATTTCCATTTGCGGTTGCAATAAGAAAAGAAATCACTACACTTGGATTTGTAAGCAACAAGTGCTTGTCAAAGTATTTTATATGTACTTCACAAACACATTTATTAATGAGAATGAGGTGCAGGATAATTTGTACTAGATTATGAGATTCATTAATATATTTATTTTGGCATATTTTTTTATTAACTTTTTATATTTATCTTCAGTGTTAAATAGTGGATCATAATTTATATAGCTTAATTAGTCTACTTCAACACATGTAAATAGGATTTATTGAAGAACCTTTTTTTAATGAAAAAGGTCCATATTCACAAAATTACGTTTTAACGATAATCGAGTTTCAAAGCATTTTGATTTTTTATTATTAAACTAACTAATATTTAAAATGTAACCAAAAAATAATTTTTAATTTTTAATAATTTAAGTTTTTGAAATAAATTAGACTTTAGTATAATACAAGAACCTTTATAACTAAATAATTAGGGATTTGATATGTCTTAATATGATATGCTGATTAGAGAAGATATTCATAAAAGTTAAAAAGGTAAAAGAAAAAGCAAATAAGCAAATAGGTTTACACTTTGATATAACAAGGGAAATAAATTTTATTTTTATATTTATGTATAATGTCTATTATATTTTATAATCTTTATTTTTTATTATTTTTTTAAAATAAAAGTATAATAGTTATTTCTTATTTATAAAATTATTTTTTATTTTTTATTTTTATTTCTAACAATTATATATATCAATCAGCCTCTTATATCTTTTTTCTATCAGTCCATGAAAAAGAACATTGAAATTTCAGAGATTGCAATCAGGCAAAGCACCCAAGAGGCCAAGAGAGAGAGTGGACTTAAGTGGTGATTTAGCCTTTTGTTAAAATTCTACAAGTCCAAAACAAAATGACCCATTGGGCTTAAGCCTTGTACCACAGTGATAATAAGTACAACTGAGTAATAAAGTCACAGCCAATGTGGCCCACAAAAATTATATAAGATTCGAAAAAAAAACCCAAATCCTAATTGCAAGGAGGGAAGGGAAAAGTGCAAATCTAATCTTTTTATGAACCGTTTGATACATTAAAAGCAAAAAATTGCAAGTGTCTAAAAATTTATATTGTATGTGTTAAATACTATAAAAATATAATATATATCAAACGTCTTATAATTAAGTTTGGAAAGAGTTGAAAAATTAAGATATTCACATATCAAATGCCATGATAAAAATTATAATAAAATTATTTATTTACATAATATTTAACTTTTTATGATCATATAATACTAGTCTTTGACATAATTATCCAAATCTGCTTTTCATAATAAATTAGTAAATTATGTTGTGGTAAGGGGTAGCGTTGTATTCAAGTTTATATACTTTTTTATCTGATGAATGGCAATTTATTTATACAGAGGAGTATGTGTGTAACACATATATATATATATATATATATATATTCATTAACTTGATAAACTGTGTTACCAATTTAAGCATCATAGTTGAATGGATGTGTCGTTCAACCTTATCTTATCATTAAACCCACTAATTAAAAACACTCTTTCCACGTGAGGATGTTAACTAAGCACCTAACTCATTAATTTCAACATTAGCTAATAACAATCTTACTAGAACCTGAAAAACTGTACGTTATGTGCTTCATAAAAAACCGAAAAAGTCAAGTATGTAGAACAAATTAATTCATTAATCTTCCTAATCAATCTCTTATGAGATTGGTTTTTGCCAATTGGGTATCCATTTGAATGAGATATGATAATTTTAGGAGATCCAAATTCATTGTTGTTATGAAGAAAAAGGCAGCTTTGGCTCCATAGCACTTAAATTAATTAATCAAGATTGTTAATGAATATTAGTTTTTTTTTCTCTAATTGACTTATAATTGGTATTTGTAATTGAGTTAATCCCTGGATTTATGAATATCTTTATTTGAATAAGACAACAATATGTGACACAAGTGATTAACATATGAGAAGGAAAAATTGATCCATAATTATGGTTAATATTAATTAATAAGATACAATAGCCATCCATAAAATGTCATTAGACTCCAACTCTATCTTTAATTTTTATTATGGAAGTATAGCAAAAAATTTCGTCATTCAATTCACTTATAAATTAATAGCAAAATTTTTATGATAATCCCTCACAAAAAAATGTTGTTATCAATTTAATATATATTTATTTTTGTTTAAAAAAAAAGGAAAGGAGTAAGTTGTTCTAAAGCACAGCGTACAATATCTACAAACAAAAGAATAACCTCAATTTTATCAATTGAGCTTACCTTTTATTGAATATTTTATCACTTTTTTCATATCACATTATAATTGGGGAGCGCAGATCTTTGTGTATAAGAGAATGCTTTAGACCATCTAGATTTAATTTGAATATGTGAACAGTTTAAATTTTATAATTTTTTATATAAAATATTGTTTTTTTGTATTTGTCAATTATAAAATTATTTTCATTTAATATTTTACATCTTATAAAATAAAAAAATTTATATATAAAATTTAAACCATGTAAATCAAATTTGAACGAATCAAATGGATGCGTATCAAATCCACACCAGATTTAATTATACAATTGGGTAGAATAATTTTATTGCAATTTTATCACTTTTTAGTACTAATTAAAGTGATATAAACAATTAATAAATGAGAAGTTGCAATTTATCAATAACCTTTAGCTTAATAATATTGAAGTTATTTTCATAACTATAAGATTGAAGTTTAAATCTCAGTCTGAATCAATATATATATATATATATATATATTAATTCTTGATGGCTTTGTTTATATAAGAAACCCATGTCTTTTGTCACAAAGAAAAAGATCCTTAAATGAAATAAATGTTATAATAATACGTATATAACGAAGATTTTTAAAAAGAAGTTGATTAACAAAATATTACAGATATTGAAATAATGCAGATAATGAAGGTGCTGTTGCTTTCCTTCTACGTTTCTAATATGCCTTGTTTCAACCTGCTTCATTCGTTTTCAAACCCACACCTTAATTATATTATTTCCCACATTGGTTCTCAATTGATTAACTTAATGACTCTAAATTTGTTTCTTGTGGAGATGCACAAAATTGAAAACTCATTATTTGACTGCTATTTCTTTCTTTCTTTCTTTTTTTAATTAATAAATTAAAATGAAAGGATAAATCCAAATAAAAGGCTTTCTTTTTAATTGACCACCCCTTCCCACACGCAAAGGGCACTAGAATTTCTACTTGAAGTGTCTTAATTTCATCTTTTCTAGGCTTTACATATATAGTTCCGGCTGTAACTATAATGTTCAACAAAGCTTTTTTTTTTTTAAGCCTTGCCATCCTAAATTAGGTATCTTGACTCAACAAAAAATTATTTGGAAGAAAAAAATTTCAAATAAATATATAAGTATGTTGAATTTATTTTTAAAAATTTTACATCATTAATTCAATTTACTTATCTTTATAATAAAGACAAAAGTTTGATTTTAGTTTATGAAGTTTCACTCAAATTTTATTTTTAGTTCCAAAAATATATTTTGATTCAATGTAGTCTTTAAATTTATAAAGAGGGTTCAATATTATCATTTTTCCTAGTGTTGATGAGATAAGTCAGATCCAATTCAAACCTAAACTAATCTGTTTTGCTTTTTCTAATTAATCTAATGCTAAAAAATCCATCTCTTCATCAATTGCCTTTGTGCCTTGTTCAATTGTATTTGAAGAATGGATTTAAGTTAGATATACGTTATTATCATGTCGTTGTTTTATTTAGTTCGTAGGGTTATAAGTGTTGGCATATGAATACTCATGTTAGTACAATTAACGATGTTAGGGAAAAGAATGGTATTGAATTTTCTTTTTGAAGCTTTGAGAATTATATTAAACTAAATTTAACATTTATAACTAAAATGAAACATGAGTAAAACCGCAGTAAGTAAATTTTTGCCTATAATAAATTTAATCTATATAAACCCTTTTTTTTTTACAGTTAAAGTATTATTGAACTCTATCATAGTTATTTTTTTTTTAAATGATTTTAAGGATGCATTTTCTCACATTGTCTTGAAAGTGTATTTAAGATTCTAATTTTAGAATATTTTACAAATGAGTCAAATCTAAATTATTAAAAAGAATATTAATTATTTCTTCGGCTAATTTTGATTTTTTTTTTCTTTACCTTCTATTGTCAACTAGCATTCGTGGGGAAGTTTATATATATATTTTTTCTTTTGCGGTGAAGGGAAAGACCTATTTGATTCAAATCTTGACGTCATTGAAAAAGAAAAGAGGAGAGAATCGTTGATATATTGTGACAACTAAACCAATAATACCATCCCATTTCCCAATTTCCAGAAGGGGCGTTTACTCGGCGTTTGCTGTGTCAACGGATTTTTTTTTTACAAAATTATTTATAATATTTATTACGTATTTTTAATTATTATTTAACATTATTTATTTTTATATTTAAATTAAAAATATAAAAATATAAAAATATTTTTATTTATAGATAAAAAATTTTATATTCCTACTTTAATTTAAATTTAAAAAATAATAAATATTATTGAATAATAATGAGTGAAGATTATAAAAACATAATAAATATTATACAAAATTATATAGAAAGAATCTTTCTATTTTTATACAAAATCAAATGCTAGAAAATTGTGTTTGGCAATGAGTATATATATAGTATGAAAAAAAACATATTTAGAATATAGCACATATATATATATTGAATCAAATAAATTATATAATTTTTTTTAATTTTCTTAAAATTAAATAATTTTTTATTTTTAAAATACATACAAATCTTATTTGAAATAAAAAACTACCTTATATTTTAGTCAAATTTAAAATTTTTTGACTAAAATATTTTTATTAAATTTAAATAAAAAATTTTTAATTAAAAATAGATAGTATTTTGGTCCAAAAAAATGTTAACCTAGATTAATGTGTAGAGTAATTTTTTCTTTTGAAAAAGGTTTGTATATATTTTAAAAATAAAATAAATTTATATAATTTTAATAAAATTCATATAAATTTTATATAATTTATCCAATTAAATATGTCTTGTGAAGGGCATGTTTGGAAGTACCATTGTGGCAACACAACATGCACAGTTATAGCTAGCTAGCCATTCACACTCCTTCAAAGTTGTTCGTCTCATATCTGCCTTCCATATTCTCATAATAACGTGTTAAAGCCTAATTACTTCGCCATTTCGCAACTCAGTTAACTACGTTGACTCCATTATTATTAAAACAAACGCACGTTTAAACATTCCCCACACCACTTGATACAAACAGAGTTTGCTCACAACAATATCAATTACAGCTTCTAATAAATTGCGCTCTTTTTAATATAAATCATTTCATTAAAGAATATATTAGAAAACTTGTACTTTGGAGTGCATTTTAGAAACAGAAAGAGAGTTAAAAAGTTATCAAACCAAAGAGAAAAATACATTTTAATCATATGAATTCTATCATAACATACTAAATAAACTTATATTATTTTCTCTTTAAGGCAATAAAGATATAATCATAACAAAACTTTAAGCAGTTGTTTTTAACACTTTTCTATGATAAATGAACCTCTAGGAGGTCTAAATTAGTATTTTTTTTTTTTGGTAGTTTTAATCCATAAATTTTATAAACACATTTGTTTCACCCCACATAATTATCATATAAGACCTAATTGCATAAGGGAGCTATATATCTAATTTTGGCCTTCTTTCATATAATAAGGACCAAATTTTAAAAAATTATAACTTTGGTTACATACACAAATTAGGTATCTACGGAAAGTTTATAATCTAAACTTTATGTTGTAAAAATTTAAAATAAAAATGAATCCATTTGATCTCTAAAAGGATATGAAAACATAGACCTGTGTAGAGTAAATAATGACTACATAATTATGCAATTTTGGACTAGATTCAAAAATTTATCAAACATTTTAGAGTTAAGAAAAATACCATCTTTAACTTGTTGGAAAACTCTATAAATTCTCTAAGTGTCCACCAAATTTTAGTCCCAAAGTAGGTTATTTGGATTGTTAAGGGTAAGATTACAATTTATAATTTAGTTAGACCAATTTTTAGTTCTAAAGTGGTCCATTGGAACTCTAATATGTAATCTCTTCTCTTGAATAAATTTTAATCCATTCATACTTTATTTCTATAGGAGTTATTACAAGACATATGGCTAACATTAAAATTTCACCATTTCACTTGTAACTAACCACATGGAACCACTAGTATACAACATGACAAAACATGTTCCATTCTCTTGTAAAGACACCAAATGGGCATATATTCATGATCATAAAGTGCTATTTCATTCCATCGTAAAATACATTAAGTTTGCTACTCCTTGGTTCCATAAATATCAAATTACCATATGTCATTCATGTAACAAAACATGTTCTAGTTATAAGTTTTTGTATCTAAATAGCATATGTATATATAGTCTCAAGCTTATACAAGATATACCATTACATGTCACCATCATATATCTAAAAATTCATTACTAATTGCCTCCACATACACATCAAAAGGCTTTTTAATAGAGGTCTTAAAGCTTTAAACCTTCTTCAGTTCATTTTCTTTTGCTTGAAGTGCCTGTTATGGTTAGTGAGAGATAAAAAGATGAATTTCAATAGCAAATCTCATTCTACATCAATGCATACAATAAATGCAAATGAAAAAATGCGAGCATGTAGGCTATATGCATCAAATAACTCAATCATGAAAATTGGCATAAAATTTTAATTTTCATCTACTCATGGTATAAAACCACACTAACTGGACTCAACTATAAATTAAAAAAAAAACTACAATGCTTAATTCATCACTATAAAAAGCTACGAGCCAAATATAACATCATATATGTATAAAACTCATGATAAAGGGTACTTCAAAACATAATTCATAAAATCATTAAATAACTAAATATACAAGTATTGCAACTCATTCATACATTTAAATACATGTAAGATAAGAAGAGATAGCTACTTTATAGAAAGATAGGGGCTTTAAGCTACCATTGACCCACTTGGCCTTTCTCTTTTATTTGGTCTTTCTTGGCTTGACACCCACAAATCAATGGATTTGGACTAGCTTGACTTACATATATCAATTTATAAGAGAAATAACTTATCAAGATCCACTATAACTTACATTATTATCATATAGGTCTACTAAAACTTGAAATGCAACTTTGAATTATTTTAGGTTCCTTGAGTAGCAACTTTCATAATTCAATTTTTAGGCTTCAAAATTTCACTTAATATGAACTATATAACTCTAATAGAACTTATTAGGGTCATCATATGCAAATTTAAACAAGCTAAATATTAATTTGTTTTATTAGGCCCTTTTAAACCCTAAACTTTTACCTTTTAAAATAGGGTTTTAAATTAATTCCAATAATTCTATTAGTATTTATTACTCACATCTAGACCTCTTAAAACTTTATAATCCATGAAGCATTCCCTTAAGTGTCCCATCTTGAGCTTAGCCAAGACTATGCGCAGGCGCATAGACACACAAAATTTTTTTTGGAAATTTTGCTATTTTTATAGAAGATTTGATAGATATGGAGTATTTTTTTACTTTTTTTTTTAGTTCAAGTTTAATCTTAAATGATTCAAAACATCTTTTTAGGTTTTTATATATTTCATGGTACAATTGGAACCCTAAGTGCTCTAACTTGATCTCTATGACTTCTTATAACTTTCTTTTGTGCATAATCTTACTCTCCTCCTTTCGAAACCTTTGTTTCTATCAAGTTTCCCATCAACTCAAGTTTCCTCTATCGCTCTTTCTTTTTAGGCTGAAATATGAACGGAGTAAGATTTAAAGGAATAGTAAATTTTCTAACTCATATCATACTTTGTTTGGAAACTTGTTAAATGGAAATTCTTAGGCTACAATTAATTGCTCCAAATTCCTTCTTTTTCTTAAATGGTTGGCCATCAAAGTTCTCCTTTCAAAAAACTAAAATCACCATTAGAAAGGGCTTGAAAGAGAGAAAAAAAATTACTAACTAGCATAACATAAAATTAAGCACATTTCCTTACTAATTTGGCTCATTCTTTCCTTTTCTTTTCTCTTCTTTCTCATGCCTTTATAGATGTGTTTAGAACTTGAATATGTTGGTTAGAAAATGGCGGGGTGGCTTGCATGACACATATAAGAAGAAAATGGTATTTTAAAACAATATTAAAAATTCCATTTGCATCTTTATATTTTAAATCCTTTGTTTGAACTCATTTTAAATCTTTTTTTGAAAAATATTAGTTCCATATAAAATTTAGATTCTCTAGTTTGTTAAAAACATCTATTTTGGAATTTCTTATATTTAAAATGATTTTAAAAAATTTAGTCAAAGTTACGCTTAATTGAAACTTTAGACTATACATCGTTAGGAATTTAACCATGGTCCCTATAATTTTTAAGATTTTAAAAAGTTTTAATGAGTTTAATTTTAACATTTAAAACTCTTTTTTTTTTGAATTTCTAAAATTTTATCTGAAATTGCAATTTTGCTACTAATATGTTATTTTACTCTGTTTAGCCACTTTGGCCCCATTTTTGTTTTGTTTGTGATTTCACAACTCCATTTCTTGATATTTTAATTAATATTATGCACTTATTGCTCCTTAATTTATTTTACTTTAAAGTTCTTTTTCATTATCATACTAGTTCTAGTTCACTTTAAAAACTAGATGTTACAAATTCAAACCTAATTAATTACAATCTTTTAAAAAAAATAACTAGTACTTTCTAATTCAACGAAAAAAGTTATAAAACACCTCACATTTAATGAGTTATTTCTCCAAAAAAACAAACCTTCAAATATATATATCAACATCAAGTTAGCAACAAATTCACATGTTAACTGTATTAAAAGTAGATTCTATCAAATGTTTGCATGTACTAATTGGTTGTATAAGAAACTAATATAGAAGTTTACCAAAAGAAATGTGTCAAAAATGTACTTAGAAGTTTGGAAACTTCATGTGGTACAATGAATCTACCAAATAAATTTAAAATTATCCAAATCTAATATATATATATATATATATATATTTATTGGTGGGTACGTATAAACGGCTTGATATTAATTAGTGGGTAGGATAGAGAATTAGCCAACCCAAGAGCTCGTAGAATACCAATTGTCTTAGAGCCACACAATTAAAGAGTTGCAAATTTGGTATTATCATACCAACATGTGCATTAAAGGCAGGAACCTCATGGGAAGATTTTGAGTTCAACCGACCTTTTCCATTAGCCTAACATATGGGCATATTCCCACATATTAATTTTGTTTCAGCCTTTTAATTTGATTATCACTTCATCTTTTTTATTATTAATGTATTTTGTTTTAGAGCATGTTTGGTTACTCAAGGAGAATAAAAGAAAAATAAAAAATTTAAATAATATTTATTATATATTTATAATTATTATTCAATAATATTTATTTTTATATTTTTAAAAAAATAAAAATACAAAATTATTTTATATCTACAATTTTTTTTTTCTACTTCTATTTTTATTCATTTAAGCTATAAAGAGAAGACATAGAGACTACTGAGTCTTATTATTGTCTCTTACCAAGACTTCAAAGGGGACAGTTCATTTAAGCTATAAAAATGACTGGCAAACACCAAGAAAAATCATCGATCAGTCGGCTCCTGCTGTTTCTGCGTTGTTTCCGCGGTAATGGAATATTATTATTTTTTTCTCGGAAAATTTGGGTCCAAGAAAATTTTTGTTTCTCCAACCATTTGATTATTCTTTGGAAAAGACCTTGACTTAATCCAACTTCAGAGTCAATTATTAGTTGTGTTTCAGTGTCAACCCTATATACTTCAGAAATGTTCTTTTTTTTTCTACTGAAATGTCAGTTATTAGATAAATTAGTTGAATTACTCTAGTTTATTGGTGGGTTATTTTTGTATTAGAGTTGTTCCTTCCAAGTATAGGATCTAATAATCGAATTAATTAAATTACACATAGTTTTTTTTTTCCTTTTGCAATCTCTAGTGTCCATAATTGTCAACTTGCACTTAATGAATTTATAAAGTACCAAAGCTTAAAAAGAGCAGATTCAGGTTGTATTATTTTAAATTGTACTTAAATACGGTAATTGTACTATATTTTGCTTGTACGATTGCGCTATCTATATAAGCCATAATAATCCTTGATCAAATTAATCACTATCGAGATAAAAAGGGTGGCAATGAATTAAGGGTACGTTTGGTTCGAGAATTGAATAAAATTAAAAAAAATAAAAAAGAATAAAAAAAATATTATTATATATAAAATTTGTTTAATATGTCAAAGAAAGAAATAAAAATATTATTATATTTTTTATTTGGTTAGATATAAATAAAAAAATAATTATTAAAAAAATTAAAATATTTTTAATAGATAAATAATAATAATAAAATATATAAATAAAAAATAATTATTATTAAAAAGATCAAAATATCTTTAATAGATAAATAATAATAATAAATATATAATTTTTAATATTACTCCCGTAATTATAAAATTTATTCTAATGCACAATGTCACTTTCCTTTTCAAAATGGAATGATCGGGGTTTCCTTTATAAAAAAAAAAGTAAGTTTTTCATAAAAAGATTTTTATTGTCTTTCTTGCAACTAAACACACCGCGTCCTGATGGAATGTGAACTGATTTTCTATTTGTTAGAGTGATATTCTTACAACCAAACGCAGCCTAATGGATATATACAAATGGTAAATAAATTAAAATCACAGAGACGTAGAGTTCAAAAACAATAATGAACAAATCTGTCTGTCTGTATAAAGCAACAATGGAAAAGAAAAGAAAAAAAATCTCGAACTTATATTCTAATCAATTTTCCCCAACCCAATAAACAAGAAAACAACAAAATATGATTAAATTCTTGAATATCTCTGATTCAATATTCAGTGTACAGAGTACTCTAATTATGAGAATTCCAATCAATTCTCTGACCAAGGTACGTAATCATCATCGTTTTCATTCTCCGTCCATAAACAGACGAGGCTTCTTGGCGGCCACTGATAAAGGGCTCTCCACCTCTTCTTCTCCAATTTTCATACTCTTCATGGCGGCGCCGCTGAACCCCACCGGCGAGAAGTCCGTCAAGGATGCCGGCAGGTTCAAGTCAAAGCCGCGGTGGCTGTGGACGACAGATGAGGTATTTCCCTCAGATGATGTTATCGCAGTAGTACCACCGCTGTTGTTGCCGTTGCCGTTGCCGCTGCCGCTGCCGCCGTCATAGTGACAGCGCTTGTGGCCGCCGAGAGCTTGACCTGTCGGGAAAGCCTTGTGACAGATGGAACACTCATGCATCTTGCCGCCGGCAGCGGTGACGGAGGCGGCGGCGGCGGCGGAGATAGAGGCGGAGGAGTTGTCGGGATCGGATGAGGATTTGCGGTGGCTGGCCTTGTGGCCTCCGAGTGCTTGGTAGGATGAGAAGGATTTGTTACAGACAGAGCACGTATGAGAGAGCTTGATTGGAGTTGGAGGAGAAGGATGAGGGGATGAGAACGACGTCGTATGGGTATCGGCGTTGGTGTTGCCGCTGTGAGCGAGCATGAGGAGGCAGAGAGCGAGGTACTCCTCCTCAGTGGGAGGGTGATTGTGGTCAAAACGTTGTCGTTTGGAGCGTTTCCCCTTGCTCCAAGCCTCGAGGGAGTGAAGATCGTCTTCTTTGTAGATGGGAGTAGTAGTAGCAGAATTGAGAGCCTCCAAAGCCATAATATCACACAAAGTGAGAGAGAGAGAGAGAGAGAGAGAGAGAGGAAGTGAGGGATGAGTGGAAAATGAAGAGGAGGATTATATATATAGGATGGAAAATACTGGAAAGGTTGGAGAGTGAAGTGGGTCAACTAAGCGAGGCTTGTTAGGTGATGGGAGAGAGAGAGAGTGGGGCAAATAGGAAATGACTTATTCCAAGTCAAAACAATGGTACGTCAGACGTCTGCGCTTATGGAATTGGAATTCGATGCACCTGTGGGCTTCCCTCTTCCACTCCGTTTCTTCTCTTTACTTTTATGTTACTCTGTTTTTGTGTAACACAATCTCTCTCTTTTTTTTTTTTTAATTGTGTTCAGATTTTTTGAATCCCTTTTTTTTAAATTCAAGATAAGCCTTACAGGTCAGTACAAATTCTAGTCCATCCATCTCAATAACACATACATATTGTCACGGATTTGAATTTTCACTTTTAATTCAATTTTTAAAAAAAGTTCTTTAAAATAAAGAAATAGACTTACTGTGACAAAAAAAAAAAACTCAACTTGCAATGGAAGCCTGAAAATTTCTTTTGTGAAGGTTAGGACTTGGGAGACGTGTAGTGTAAAAACGCGAGACTCTTGCGTTGTACTCTTTTTTTTTAAAAGAAAAAATCAGACCGAAAATTTGTCAATTTCTCCTTTTCTTTCCTCTCTAGTAAATGTGAGATCCGTTATCTAGATGTCCACTAAATCCTGTGTAAAAGTAGATTGGATTGAATTTAATTCTAGGAAAATAAGAAATGGGAAGTGTTTGGGTGGGGGTTAAAATAGAGAGTTAATGTAAACATGGTCCATGGTCCAATACATAGTGTGTTTGGCTGTGTTCAGCGGGTTCATGATTATCACCATCGCAATTCCCGCGAAGACTCACTTGGCGTCTGCTCTTCCATTACGCTTCTCACTCCCACCACTTTTTCTTCCTTCCTTGCCACCTGGCACCCTGAGAATACAGCTAATATGCGCTACGATCACACGTTTATTTATTTCTTTATTTATCTTCGTTTATATTTATTTATTTTCAGAACAGAAAAAAGGCATCCCATATATCTGTTCCACGCTTCCACTTTCTAAAATGTTGTACTTCGTGGCTCCTCCAGATCCTCTATTTATTTTCTTTAAATTATCATACAAAAGTTGAAAACACTTGCTCTTTCGTGCATTGGACTAATGCTTGTTTCCATAAAAATCAAACTATACATATATATCTTAAATTTTATTAAAATTACATATATATTTTTTATTTTATAATTAACATATAATTCTTAAAAATTTTATTAAAATTAAATAAACTTCTCATATATTTTTAAAGGAGATCTATAGAATTTTAAGAAAATTTAAAAAATTGTAGTAATTTTAAAAACAAAGAGAAAATCTATTTAGTGTTAATAAAATTTGTAAAAAAATTATGTAATTTAATTTTTCATAAAATTGTAGAAAATTTTTTTGGAGAAGATTTTTTTTTATAAAAACTTAGATAATGAGCATTAATTCGTATTATATTGCTTTCACTTTTTTAAAATTAAAGTGAATTTAATGTATGTTAAGAATTGAAGAAAAATGTATTTTTCTTAGGAAACTAATCAATCAGTAATATTTTGTTCCTTCATTTTCTTAGAATGGAGTAGTTTTACTGCTAGCTTGCGAAACTGATACGAGTCAATGTCTATGTACGAAAACTTGTGGGAAATGTTAAAAACGAATTATAACTAAAAATATCATAACACATCATTATCAGCCCATTACGCCTCATGATAAGCCTATGTTTTTCAAACTATCATATTGTTAAAAAAACAATTTTTTTTTAAATAAAGAAAACAAGTTAAATGAGGGAGGGAGAGTGTGAGGAAAGCAGTGAGGTTGAGGTACCTTAGCTAGTGGCGGTTGCAAGCATCGCCGACGCAATAAATTAAAAAAAAAAAAGGAGTCAAGCATACGACACGCAATGCGCTTGACTTTGTGATTGGCGCCACGTGGACGCTTCAGATTGTGCAAAGTTCCACACGTTTGGGACAATGAACAAGCAGTTGAAGTTGAAGGGGATACTGTGATCCTAATAAGCTATAGCATAATTTGGGTCCCTCTTGACTTAAAATAATAAGAAAATGTTATATAAATTTTTTTATTCGTTTTTTAATTTAAATTTTGCCTCCCTTCAATAAAATTACGTTCTATTTGAACCAAGCAAGGGAAGATCTATTCTACTTATTGCAGCTACTGGCCCACTGAGTCATCCAGGCAGGGGAATCAAAATTGAGAAGCCGTCCACAAAGAAAAGGAAGCTGACATGTTGCCACGTGGAAAGTTCTAGATGCTTCAATGTGCCACGTCTGGATTCTCCTTGTGAAGTGAAGAAGCCCCCAGGGTTGAGAATTCTAGTGGCTGTTGCTTATACCACTTCTATTCCGCAAGCCCTTACTTCGTGGACATCAGGCAACCTTGAAGACACGTGTAGGATTCTTCTGACTTTCCCTCAATTTTTTTGGGGCTAATCTATTTTTTTATAATTTCATTTTATTTTTAAAATAAGTTTCCATTAATATATTATTAAATATTACTAATTGCACAATTATATATCTTAACAAATTGAATATATATAATTTAAATTAATTTGTTCAAATCACTTAATATTAGTCCCATCACATATTATATATAAAAATTATTTTATTTTATCGATGTGATCAACCATGCGTTCTCTATTTTGATATTTTGAATATATATAATTTATGTTAAAAAAATAAATAAAGGAAAAAATTTAAAAGTAAAAACTGAATTAAAAATTTTAAAAATTTAATTATAAAATTTTCTAATTATAAGAACCAAACTAAAGATTAACTATAAAGATTCAATGAATAATTTAACCCTTTTTCTTTTGACATCTTTTTTATTTTTACTTTCTACTATTCCTTTTGATTATGTCTATAATCTGGAGTTAATTGGGAATTCAAACTTTTTATCTAAATTTACATCTTAACTATAATTGTTACTTAACTTTTTTAATCATCAATAATTATGAAATTATTTAATTTTTTTAAAATCGGAAACTATCATCGGAATTGTTTTTCTTAAAATTGCCAAAAATGCATTTTCAATCATGTCATCGATTAGGAGTGTTTTCATATCGAGTTTTGATCTAACCCAATTCCCAAATCAATTTGATTTTTAATGTATCACTTAAAAAAAATTTTATTAACATTTGTAAAGAATGAAATATGTATTAAATTTGAAAAGCCACCGTTTTTATTTTTAGAAATCAGAAGCTCACTGACAATTACTATTTTAAACTTTTTAAATCTTTTATTGTTAGAAAACGTGTGTGCGTGTATGTGCGTGTGCGTGTGCGTGTGTGTGTGTGTATGGATTTTATATATATAAAATCCAATAATCCATAGAATGGGGGGAAGAAGTCAAATTTGAAACGACGAATACTTGGGCGTGAGTAAAGTCAAGACACTGAATCTAGTTGTCCAGTTACATGAACAAACTCAGTTACACCTACCCCTTCTAACTTCGGTAGTAATTCATTGTACTTAAAGCAATAAACTCAATTAAGTAAGTTGAACTATCAGACCCAACAATAACACATTGAATCCTAATTGAACAGTTGCTGGATGAAATTTGATGACATATTTGGCATGTAAATTCGCCATCACAAAATTTCAAATTTATCAGCCAGTGTCAATTATTTAGACTGAAAATTTTTTTTAAAAAAATCTTACAGCTACTTCTTTTTTTATTTATTTTTAATTTGTAATTTTTTTTTCCTTTTAGTCATCACGGTGAGGCGTATCCTTATATTTTGTTTAGACCAGTAAATATATTTTTTTGAACAATTTTGAAAATGCACTTTTCCACGTTACATTTGAGATTTTATTTTTATAGTGCTATTTGAAGGAATTAAATCTAAATTACTTAAAAAAGATATTATTTTCCCTCACTAACTAATTTAATTTATTTAAGTAAATGAGATAATTTGCAAGATAAATTACACAATTTTTTCTTAAATTTTGTTAAAATTATACAATTTTTTTATTTTCAAAATGTACATAGATTTCTCTTGACACAAAAAATTACATTGGAATTTAGTTTAATTTTAATTTTTAAATTAAAATACTTTCAATTACATTTTTTTTAACTAAAGTATGATTTTATATAGTTTTTTATGGATAATATTTTAGTGAAAAATTTAAAATTAGACTAAAGTATATGTTTTGAAAATAGATAAGAGGTTTATATGATTTTAATAAAATTTAAAGAATGTTTATATAATTTACTTTATTTTTAATGTTACATCAATTTTTATGACTAATTAAATAAGTCAGTTTAATTCTTGCCTTTTCGTGGAAGGGGCTTCAGTCAATTTTTCAATAGATTTATATAAAAAAAGACACAAAGTTACCTATTTGAGTATTTTTGTTGACGATGGTTATTCTATTGATTTCCACATTGAAATTGATTATAACTTTAATTGTCGAATGGTTAGATTTCAAATCTTATATTAGAGAAATATGTGTGTGGGTATTTAAGAAGAATACGCTAAGTATTTTACCTTTTAATATTTGGTTATAAAAAAAAACCTTAATTTTAGGTATAAGTTGCAAAGTTTTCACAATTGTGTACATCTATAAGCATATTTATGCTGTAATTGAAATAATTATTCCGATAAATCAATTTCGTCAAACTAAAAAACAACTTAATTAGAAGAATATATATCCATGACACGTAATGAATTCATAGGCAATAGAATGAGCGGAATGTAAGAGGAGACGTAGCTTTCTATTCCAGGTAGGTATGGCTTTGAAATTTCCCATCATCATATAAACAAATCAAGAGCTAGCTTGGAAAAATTAAATTGTTTTAAATTCTTTTTTTTTTTTGAGAAAAAAAAGACACATGTGCCGTCAAAGTTTGGCATGGGGTGTAACAAACACTGCCTTACAAGTAACTGATGAAGGCATTAGATTCTTCTTCTCAAATCTCAGAACTTATCAACCTATGTAAAAAGGAAAAAGAGGATTGAGGAAATATGGTAATACGTACAAGCAAGGAGGGATCGATGGTGAAGTCATGCCTCACATAATCATCTCCTTCATAAGGAAACTTCAATTCCTTTTTTTATTGGCCATGAATCTCATGTTCAGTTCAAGTTCTCTTCCCTTAATATTTGTTTTAATTTGTAGCAACCCAAATGGAAGCTTCGAAGCTATGTCATCATCAAGAAGTTCTCTTCGTTTCGAGGAAGTCTTTCTGTTGAACGTTTTACTTTTGGCATCTTAGTAATGTACGACTTCTTTTAATATTGTGATTAAATAGGTGTTTGAAATTTTTTTTTTACACATTTCAATTAATTTGTTTCCGATAAAATATAGTTTTATACTCTATTATTTGAAAGTTTGCAATTGAGAAGTTTGAAGTTTAAATGGTTAGTATAATGATATTTTGTGATATCATTTTGTTAGCTTTTTCATGAAATTTGTTAAAGTTTGTCCTAAATTCTTAATTTATTTACAACATTTTTAAAATTTTATACATTAAAGACTAAAATTCTTGCTTTGACCAACTGAAATTTTAAATTCAACATACATAACACAATATCTTTGAAAATTTTTAATTTTGTCTTGAATTCCTGATTTCTTTATGAAATTCCTAATTTTCTATGCATTAAAAAAATTCTTCCTTTAATCTTTTGGAACCTCAAATTCAACATTCACAATACAAGATATCCCTAAAATTATTCTCTTGAAATATTTCATTATATCTCCAATTTTGCATTAAGTTTTTAATTTTTCTATGAAATCCCTAATTACTTATGTAGTGAAGATAAAAAATTGTTCATTTAGCCAATCAAAATTCTAAATTTATCACATATAATACAATATTTTTTTTAGGTTTTGCCTTTAAACAAAACCCTTAATTTTGTCCAAATACCTAATTTCGTATAAAATTTTTAATTTAGTTCAAACAGTTTGGGAATTAGATTTTCTAAAGATCCAATTTGGCCAATTTAGCATTTTGGGATAAAAATTAGGTAAAATTTGGAGAATTTTTGGTTCACATCTCATGCACATGCTATTTCCTATTAAAAAGTTAATTGAATGATATTATAAAATATCAATATGTTAACGGTTTAAATCTTTCATCCCTAGATAGCAAATTTTAAACCAAGAGATATTAAAGTGAAATTAGGCCAAACCATGAGGCATTGAATTGCATTTTACCTTTTTTTTTTTTAATAATAAACTTGTGAAAGTATGTTTAATCATGCATCAATACTTGCTTTAATCACTAAACTGATTTTTTGATGCGATTCATTGAAAATTTAAGAAATTGGATAAATTGATGTAATTTTTACATTGATAATGTCTTTATTAAAAATGATTTAAGTATTTTTTGTATTTATTTTTTAATAAAGATGCGATAATATTTTAATTAATTTATTCTATCATTGGTGTGAACATTGTTAATCGTTACAAACGTTTTTTAGGCCCATAAACATTTTTTCAAACCAAATGAAACCATCCGGGTGTAGTGGGCCAAAATTTGGCACAAAAACGATGCCGGATTCGCATGAGCCCATGAACCAGCATATAAATGAACCATTTAGCCCAAAAGAAATACGAAGTAGTAAGGACCGTTAACGTGAAAAATACTTTATCTAAAAAATTATAAATCCATTTAGATTCTTGAATTTAATTGAAATATAGCTTAATTATCTAATTTTATTGGTGATGATTACCCAGTTCAAGAAAGAAAAAAAATTATATGTAATTTCTTATATATTTATTGTTATGTTTTTTAATTAAAATATAACAAATGTATAATATTTTAATAATATTATAATGAGTATATGAATCTTTAAGAAAATTATATGATTCTCTAATCAAATCATATATTTATTATATTATTATTAAAAAATTATATACTTATTATATTTTTATTAAAAAATTTGATAACAAAAATATAAAAAATTATACCTAAGCTTAATTCTTGAAAAATACCTTTTTTAGGACATGTCCGGACCACGACTTATTGAGCTAACTCTACCAAATATCAACTGCCCAAAGCCTAGCCACGTTTCAGTAAATTCGTACTCATTGGTAAGCAATAGACCGTTCCTTTTTTTCAAGACACCCGACTTTTTAAAGAATTTTCTTTTGAAAGACTAAAGAGGCCAACCTTAAATCTGACAATTTTTTTTTATGTTAAATTGTTATATTAATCCCATAAATTTATTTAAAGTTTTAAATTGGCCCTCTATGTTTACATCGTGTCAAAATGGTTCCTTATTTTTTATCTTATCTTATACATGCCTTGAATAAGCTAGTTTATTAACTCAATCATTGGTGAGATAACTCTAACTATGTTCATATGGCATTTCACGTCGCTTTTGGCTTTGTTAGTTGTTTAGTATTTTAAAACCATGGATTAAGAACAAAGCTAATTTGAGGTAAAAAAAAAGAGAGTAATGAATAAAAGGGTATAAATCAATTAATAGAGAGAATAATTATATGAGACACCATCTCAACATAATTAGAGTCATCTCATCAATGGCTGGATTGATAGACTTAACAATTTAAGATATTTATGAGACAAAATAAAAGATAAGGGTCTATTTTTGCATCTTTTAAACTGAAAGAATCGATTTAAAACTTTAAGTAAAGTTAAAGAGCTAAATTACTAATTTAATTCTTGTTTTTTATATATAAATTAGAGTTAATTCACCATTGTCTTCCAAAAATATATATTGTTTTAATTTGATTTTTAAAGACTAAGTGTTTATTCCTGTTGAGCTGTTTTAATTATGCGACTTAACCTATTGAAATTAGTAATGTGGTCATAATGACTTAGATTATTTCCTTGTGTTTGGCTATGCATCCGTGTACTTAATATGATCAGTTATATTTATAACATCATCTTAAACTTCTAGTTCGATTTATATTAGTCACAGATGAACATTTAATTCTATACTAATAGTTTTTGCATGTATTACTTTTTACAATTTTCGTCTCTGACATCCATTCCTCCTTCTGGTTTGGTGTAGTTTGATGCATTTGGTTAGAGAAATGCCCTCATTTTTTAGGAAGTGTCTTTATCTAATTTGTTGTGGGATAAAGTAACATTTATGGCTTCCCTTGTTATGCCATCTTCAATAGTTGTCTATTTTGGATCCATGGATAGATTCTTATTTTTTCTTTTTGCCATTCGTTTATGAAATAATGTAACAGCATAGAAAATCATGGAACATGGCCAACTTTGCATGGCTTCGGATGGTAAAAGAAAAGTTAGCATGTTTGATGCAAGGGTTTTGAAATATCTTGTGTTGCAAATGAGATGGATGGAAGGCTGATTCAGGTTGAAATATTTTGTGCTTGGTTTGAAATATAGAAGTTAGACATAAAATCAATAAAAAAAAGTATGTAGAACTCTTCTTATACCATTATAACATTCTATATAAGGTAGCACTGGGAGCTTCTTTGGGTTGCAACTAAAACAAATGGTCTAAGCATTTATGGGCATCTGGGAGAACCATCCATGAGGAGGGATAGAAGTGTTAGACTCTAGATCCTTTTTTTTTAAACAAAAAAATATTGTATTTAATATTATTTAATATATCAAAATTCAAATAATAGTATATTTTCTTGAACTGTGTGTAGAGCGAGTCTATGTCCAGTTAAAGTATAAAACTCATTGTTTTGATGGCTTTACATGCATTGAATGGCCATTATCATTGTTTTGTAAGATCACGTTATTTATTCTTATTTATTATTCAAGGAAAAGATTATATATAAGCCTTTATATTTTTATTTATATTTTTTTATTTAAAATATGATAAGTATATATTTTTAATAACCACATCATAAATGTATGATTTTTTATAAATAAGTATACAATTTTTATAATATGCCATTACAAGATAAGGCTTCTTAAAAATTTTATACATATGTTATAATTGTATTGAAAAATATGATAATAAAAATAGAAGAAATTACACTTAAATCAAGTCATTTATTAACAATATTTATATAAAGACTTCTTTAAAACAAAAATGAAGTACCAATTTACATTATAAATTTAAAAGAAAATACATAATTTAATGAAAAAATTACATTTAAAGACTTAAGTTTTATAAGATTTATAATAAAAGATAGGGGTTTGTTATTGGATTGTTAGGTCTTAGGAGCCTACTTTAACTTGATATAGTCGGGTCGGGTTTGGTCAAAACTATAAATGGGTAGAATTTTAAATAAAATTATATTGGATCGAACCTAGTTATGAGCGAAAACATGTTCTGTCCAACCCGCATCTAATAGTTATTATTATTTTTAGTTATCAACATCTTGTCGTCTTATATATATTATTTTTATTGTATCTAATTCTTTTTACATATTGCAGTTTTTATTACCTATCCAAACCCTCCTCACTTCTTAATTGTTTTCATTATTGATATTTCTTTTGTTGAATAATGAAAATATACATATTTATCGAAAACTAATTATACTAATATGCCTTATATTTTACTTGATAATACTAGGCTATTTTTTTTATCACTAATAAAAATATGATGGTTCTAAAAATTTATTATTTTGAAATATATATCTGAGTCTGTAAAAAGATATTTTTATATTACAAATATTAATTCATAAAAAAAAGACCTGGGTGGCTCTAACTTGCTCTAACCCAATATAAAGCCGAGCTTGTTTGTATTGGATCGGATTACGGGTATAAAAATAAGTCTGATACCTTAATCGGGCCAGATATCGAGCTTATTAGATGTTCGACCCGATTTTGTCCATGAATAACCCTAATAAAGGATATTAAAAATAAAAATTATCTAGATCAAAATTACTATAAGGTTTTAGAGAACTTACTGCTAAATTTAAAAAAATTATTATCATATTTTAAGAAAGCGATAATTTTTTAAAAACTTGTTAATAAATTTTTTAAATTTAATAGTAAGTCTCTTAAAACTTAGTAATAATTTTGATTATTGAAAATACTTTTAATTTTTTAAATTCTTTACTATAAATTTAACAAAATTTAAGTATTTGGATGTAATTTTCCATGATTTGATTCTTAAAAAATATCCTTTTAACGTTTTTGTCATACAACTCCTGTTCATGTACATTAAGTTGGATTCTCAAAATATAATAAATATATAATTTGATTCAATAATATATATACATATATATATAATGTTACATATTTTAAATAGACTAAATTAGGAGTATACACAAATAAAGTTAGGCTAAGTTTTAACCTAATTCAATATTTAGCTTGATTTTAAATGAATTTTAAAATTAAAACTTATTATTCGACCATGACTTAGCTTGGTATGTAGAACCGAATTAGTATAAGATGGTTTAATTTTATTTTATTGTTTATAATTTATTGTAAAAATTATCAAATAACATCTAAAAAATAAGATTTTTATATAAGTTCATATAAAATTATATTTTATATTTAAAAAAATTAAACATTTTATACAAGTTTTTACAAAAAATAATTTTTAAAATTTTTTTAATTTAAACTATTAGGCCCAGATCATATTGATCTTGATGACTAGCCCAATAGCTTATTACTTGGCTTAACTTGACTTTTTTTTTGTTTTTTACCTAATCCAATTGATCTTATTAAACTAAACACGACTAAATTTATACTTATACATTTCATTTGTTATATAGAAAGTTCAAAATAAAGATAAAAATAAAAATAAAATATTTTTTATTTTTATTAATTAAATAATAATTAATAAATAATATTAAATAATAATTTTAAAAATATAATAAACATTTTACGTCAATTATTCTTTTTTTTTTTTTTACTATATCAACATGCCCTTGAGGCTAATTGACGTAAAGAAACACACCTTCCAACGTAAAAACAAGACCCCAGACTCCGAATATATGGATCCGAAACCATTTGCCCGTGGATCGCCGTCGATAAATTGACAGTAGAAACTGGTACAACCTCTCGGCTCTCACCCCACCTTCGCCGTTCCAGCGAAAGCTACACCTTTCCTCGCTATCATCTCCCTTCTCCTTCAGAGTGAAAGGAATCAAGTATTCTCATACTGAGTGGCCCTTTTCGTCTTTCCATCTATGGCTTCATCTGTATTCTGCCCACTCTCTGCCTCCACCCTTCCCCTTATCGATGACTCTGCGGCTTCTCGCCAACTGGGTACTTCTAAATCCTTCTTCCTTCATGGAACCAAGCTCTCGTCTTGTGCCCCCCGTTTTATTGCACGCGCAAAGCGTAGCGTGGCTCGAAGGGCTTATAGGTCTCCTTTTGCCAAGTCCCTCGATCATATCCCCAAGCAATTCAGGGAAGAAAATCTCAAGGATGGATGTGAGTGATTGCACCTTTCTCGATTCTCATAGGAACCCAATTTAATTCCGCAAAGACTCGTTTTCGTTCTGTACGGAATATATTGTATACTACGACGATATTGTCTATGTGCAATCAGAGTCTTTTTATTTTTTATTTTTAATTATGTCAGCATGTATTTGGAACTAAAGTAAGCAAAGGCATGGGAGATAGTCGTGCGTAGGTTTACCATTATCATTATTTTTTCCCTTCAAGTTTTATTGCCAGCCGAAGTTTATTCGTTGTTTATAGAATTATGTATAGCTCATAGGTGAGAATATGCGATTTGCTGAGTGCAGACGATTTGAGCTCTTCTTTTCTAAAACTTTGAAGAGGTTTAAGTTCAGGCTTGATTGAAAAGCCAATAAATCAGGTGTCTAACTTTGACCTCTGCTTCCCTTTTATGTAGTGATGGACAATTACAAGAATGCACCTCAATATCTATATGGTCTAACACCGTCACAAATGGACATGTTCATGACAGAAGATAACCCTGTCCGGAAGCAGTCTCAAAGAGTTACAGAGGTCTTCATCCTGTACTTCCTCTTGATATCATCTAAGTTGCTATGATGTCGTAATTACAAAATAGGGGTATTGGTAAATATAGCTTACTGGGAGTTGATTTTGTCGCGTCCCCGAATTTTTATCTTTACCGTATTCAGTTGTCCGGTAGTATTAATTTTAACCATTGTGGCAGGAAAGCATCTCATCTGCCAAAAACTATTTGGATCATGGAGGGGTGTGGAGTCTATCTGGCATGGAAGATAAGGGCCCTTCACAATACAGTATGAGTGTTAGTATGTATCGAGGAGGAGCCAGAGGATATGGAAGACCTAGAACTGCCCCACCGGATTTACCTTCTTTGCTCTTAGATGCTCGAATATGCTATCTGGGTATGCCGGTAAGGCATTTTGGTGTCTCTTATTTCAGCTTGGCCTAGTGCTCATAAACCCATTAGTTACTTCTGAAAACTCTCACTAGCCTCTCTCTCTCTCTCTGTATCAAAATTTATCCCATTCATCTTGAAATTCCTCTTTCTGATTTTTGCAGATAGTACCAGAAGTAACAGAACTTCTTGTTGCTCAATTTATGTATTTGGATTATGATAACCCTTCCAAACCCATATATTTATATATTAATTCATCTGGAACTCAGGTAACACTGGAATTATTGTTTTCATGTCTAAATTTTTCCCTTGCTTGAAATGTTAATTTATGTGATTGGATTTCCCTCACGCTATTTAGGATGAGAAGATGGAGACTGTCGGATCAGAAACTGAGGCATATGCAATAGCAGATATGATGTCGGTAAGTTGTTTATCATGAGCCATGTGTCACTTAAATACCCCACCTGTGGCTTTAATTTGGTTGATCTCTTTAAGCTCAGCCTTCTAACTCATGCCTCTTTTTTATATATCCACCTGAAGTATGTTAAATCAGATGTCTATACTGTGAATTGTGGAATGGCATATGGTCAAGCAGCAATGCTTCTGTCGCTTGGAGCAAAGGGTTTTCGTGCTGTACAGCCAAATTCATCTAGTATGGCTCATATCTCTTTAAAGTCTTGAAATTTTCACTTGACCACTGGCTTTCAATTATTGTGACTTACCAGTGTTTGGTTTGAGAGTTTTGGAGGGAAGGGAGGAGGTATTTTGCCTCCCCTCCCCTCCAATTTGGTATGAAAAAATTGGAGGGGAGTACCAAATTGGAGGGGAGGGGAGGGGAGGGGGTGGAGGGGAGGCAAAATACCCTTGATATACCCACTTTTGCTTTCACTAAAACTATCATGCAGATCTTATTTTTTTTTAGCGGGGTTAAAGATAATTTTTTATAAAAATAAAAAAATTATTTTCTATAATAGAAAATAAAGAAAAGCCTTTTTTTTAATAAAAATATCTTAAAAATAAAAAAAAATTAATTCTAATATTATTAGGGTATAATTGCCCATTTAATTTTATCTTCCCTCCCCTCCAAATGAACCAAACAAGGTATCATTGAAATCCCTTCCACCCCCCTCCCGGGGTTCCCTCCCCTCTCCTTGATTGAACCAAACAATGTCTTAGTGACCTCAGGCAAATTTGCTGCCTTTTAGAGCCTTTTAGAATGTACCTGTGGACTGTGATCCATGATTTTAGAATCTACTATTCTAAAATATATTTTCACAATAAACCATTTTGTGGTTTCATTTGAAATCGTTTGATCAAATGACAACTAATCCTTCTGTTAACAACTATCTGCCAGAAGATTGATTAGACAAATTCTAGTTCTGCAGTGGCCTTGGCGTGTTTTCTAAATGACCATGGAATGAAAAGCTGCTACAAAGGGGTGGACTCTTTATTTAAGTCTGCATGTCCTTGTTTGTGTTATCATGTGATTTTGGGTTTCATTTTTTACCAAGGCACAATCTAATCTAATATCTTCAAGTTTTAGACTCTTTCGGTTCTTCAGTTTTGGTATCTATTGTAGACATAACTTGTTGTTAGCATCATGAAATGCAAATTTCGAATGAAGAAATGTTGATATTAAGTTATGATTGAATTGCGTGCAAAGCCATCCTTACTAGCTGATTCTGTTAGTTTCTTCTCCATTGTTTGCGTGTTATAGACTGGCAAGAATGGACATGGACACAGGACGTGACATTGACATGAACATGGCCACACAACAAAATTTGAAGTGTTTATATAGAATTTGGAATGCCATGTAGTGTCACATTGTGTCTAATACAAGTGGCCCACATGTGTCCATCACAAAAACAGTTCCTTTTTTAAAGTGTCTATGGTTCATAAGTTATAGTATTTTTGAGGCTATGGAAAGATCCAAGACAGGTCATTATAACATATGCCTATAAATACTATTTTCTTATTTCCTTACGATAGTATGTTTTGTATGGATTTTGTGCTGTATAGTGATGTGTGATTTGATGCAATGCCCTTCTCTTACCGTGGCTTCCGAATTGTTATCTATTGCAGCAAAACTATATCTCCCAAAAGTCAGCAAATCAAGTGGTGCTGTTATAGATATGTGGATTAAGGTAACATTTATCCATGTCTGGCTTATCCCCCTTTATCATTAATTTTTTTGAAACCTGGTTTTTATTATTTATATTGCTGATGAAATACCCACAGGCAAAAGAGCTAGATGCAAACACCGAATATTACATTGAGCTGTTGGCAAAAGGAATAGGGAAATCTAAGGAAGAACTTGCAAAAGAAATTCAGCGGCCTAAATATTTTCAAGCTCAAGAAGCGATAGACTATGGAATTGCTGACAAAATCATCGACTCAAGGGATGCTGCTTTTGAGAAGCGGGTAAGTTTTCATTACTATTCATGTTTATTCTGTAAATGAATATTGCATAATGTACTTACTATAACTTTCTGCATCAGAACTATGATGAAATGCTTGCTCAATCAAGAGCTATGAGAAGACAAGCTGGTGGCCCTCCACAGGCGGCTCCTTCTGGATTTAGGTAACCATAGAATGGTAGTTACAGAAAGCATGGGTCCTTGTTGATGATGCTTCACATCCAAAGCCTTTCGAAGGCTGTGGGTTTGGTGAAAAGTGACTTGTTTTGACGTAATTTATAGTGTATAAAGTTTGTTTTCGGGTAATGTATTTATATTTCTTGAATAACTAAGCATTACTTTAAGCTATGAAAAAAATTGTGCACATTGATAATGCTTATTTCATGCTTTCTATATTTCAAAGAAGCAAACTTGAGTTTACTTGGGCTTATCTATTGACAAAATTTAACTAGTTTTTTAAAATGTTTATTATTAAGTTCTTTAATAAAAGATTTGACATGAAAATATTTGAACAGTCTAGTATTACTGTTATGTGTAAAATGCATTCAAAAATAGTTTTGTGCTTTTTGGGTGTGTACTTACTATAATTGTCTTGTTAATTGTTGTAAGTTGTCGATAGGTTGTTAGGAGATAAGTGTTAGTTGGTTTGTTAGTGATAAGAGTTGGTTGAGTTAGTTGGGAAGCATAATGAAATGTAACCACAAGACAAGTCATATATGATCTTTCTAGTATATAAATAGAAGGGAGTATTCAGAGGGACCTATGGAAGAATCATATAATGAAATTCTATTGAGAAATTCAGTTTCATCTAGAGCCTTGTATCAAAGTGGTATTAGAGCCATTTGATTCAAGGGGGGTGGCGACGAGCCATGAGTATGGATGTGATTGATGGGAGGAGTTCGATTAGTAACAGAAGGAAATTAGTGACTTGAGAAGAGAGATGGTTGATGTTCGCACATCTCTGTTATGGATGGAATCTCTTATGGCGGACATGGCGTTAAAGACAACGCAGACAAGCCAGGCAGTGACAGAGTGGTCGAGGCATCTTAGACAGGGACGAACAAAACATAAATGATGAGTGAGCAAGCAACCACTGCAAATGCATTTGTCAATGGAAGCAATCATCTTTGGAATCAGAATTTACGATGAATGTGAACGAAGGAAATGTGAATGGAAATAGAGCTTTCTTGGAGTTAGGACCTGTGATGAATATCAATGGAGGAACTGGGAATGGAAACAGGGGAATTTATCTCCAATTCATGTCATTCATAGGGATGCAATTAACTGGTTATTCGTTTCCTACCAAGGATATTATAATAGAGTTCCTTAAGTTTGATGATTCAGATTAGAAATGATAGGTCTTCAGGTGTAGGTAATTTTTTGAGATAGATGAGACACCATTAGAGTAGAGGATCAAGATGATTAGCATTCATCTGAAAGGGAAGGCTTTACTATGGCATCAATCGTTTATAAGAGACAAGAAGATTGGAGACGTGAAATGGGGAGAGTATATGGAATATATGTTAAAAAGGTTTGATGATATTCTTAAAGTGGACCCCATGGTTGAGTTAAAAAGATTGAAAAAGGAAGATATAGTGATAGAATACCTTGAGAAGTTTGAGAAATTACTATCAAAAGTGGCTATCTTGGAGGTTGTAGCAATCAGTTGCTTCTTGGGAGGGTTGAAATCGAAAATAGAAACCCCTGTTCCAATGTTTAAACCTTCTAATTTAATCAATGCCTTGTACCTCGCTAAATTGCAAGAAGTATCAACCCAATCCACACAAACCCAAAATTCTGACCAAACTAGGAGGAATTTTTCAAACTACAATTCCCAACCAACTCCTAGTTCAAGAACCACTGATAACCCATCCCTGTTAACTTGATCCAGTTCAATTACCAAAAACCAGCTTAATTCAACCAATTGGAATAACCAAAAATACAATTTTGCCAATACAAACCCACCCAAAACTAACTTAAACCAGAATCAAACCATTAAGCATTTGACAGAGGGAGATGAATGAGAAAAGAAGGAAAGGCTTATACTATTGGTGCCTAGAAAAATACATGCAAGACCATAAGTGTAAACACTCGCGGCTCTTTATGATAGTAGCACAAGAGGCTGGGGAGCAAGATGAATATCTAGATTGCATCATTGATTAGGAAGGACAGCCAATGGTGCCATTAAATGCAATAGAGGGAAGAGAAGTGTATTTCATTATGAAGGTAAAAGGGTTCATTAAGAAAGTTTTTTTACTCATTGATACAAGGAGCACACATAATTTTCTAAACATAGCATGGTTAAGAAGTTGAAATTGAAGACTCAGTACACACAGGGGATTTGAGTGAAGGTAGCTAATGGGGAGGAAGTTTTAGTAGACACTAAATGTGTACAACTACCATAGAATATGCATGGAAAGGTATTTTATATAGATTGTTTTGTAATGGAATTAGGAGAATATGACTTGGTATTGGCGTTCAATGATTGGTTACACTTGGGAAATTTGTGATTGATTTGAAGGACAAGTTCATGAGTTTTAGACTGAATGGGGAGCAATATGAAATCCTTGACAATTAGCAAAAGTAAATCCAATTATTGGAGCAATCTTCTCATAATGCTCAACTACTTAAAAGTGCAGTGTATGTGATGCAAGTTCTGGACCGACCACAAGACATACAGAATGAATTATAGTTATAGGGACAATAGCAACGCGGGCTAAACTCATTGAATTGTAGCTTTTATTACAATAATTTAATGATGTCTTTCAAGAATCAAAGGGATTACCATCCCCACATGGCTTTGATCATTCCATTACTCTCAATGAGGACTTACCCATTAGTAATCGACCTTACAAATACGGACCCATATATAAAGATGTCATAGAAAAGTTGGTCTAAGAAATTATTCAATAAGGAGTGATTTAGCCTAGCAATAGCTCATTTGCATCGCTCGTAGTGTTGGTTAAGAAAAAAAAATGGCATTTAGAGATTTTTGTATTGGTTATAGGAGGCTTAATCGTCAAACTGTAAAGAATAAGTTCCCAATTCAAGTTATTGAGAACTTGTTAGATGAATTACATGGAGCTTGTTCTTTCTCTAAACTAGACTTGAGTGTAAGGTATCATCAAATCTTAATAAAACCAAGTGCTGTTCATAATAAAACATTTTGCACACATGAAGGGTTATACAAGTTTCTAGTGATGCCCTTCGGCTTCACCAATGCCCTAGTTACATTTCAAGGTTTTTGCATTGGTTATAGGAGGCAATGACTTCTACACCGATTCTAACCTTACCAGATTTCACCATTCCTTTTACCATTGAAACTGATGCTTCTAATATTGGATAGAGGTTGTTCTTTCCCAAAAAGGACACTCCATTGCCTATGCAAGCAAAGCGCTGAGTTCAACCAAGAGACATTTATCAGCTTATGAAAAAGAACTCACTAGTATAGTGTTTATTGTTAAGAAATGGAAATAATATGTTTTCGATTAGCCATTTATCATCAAAATTGACCATTTGCCAATTAAATATTTGATGGAACAAAGGTCAATTCCCTTGATCAGCATAAATGGCTACATAAGTTGTGGGGCTTGGAATATACAATTGAGTATAGAAAGGGTAAGGAGAATTTAATGGCTGACACATTATCTAGAAAAGGTTATGAAGCAAAACCAAAAGAAGATAACTTTGTATCTACATGTTTTGCAGTCATTACTTTCATCTCCAACATTAATAAAAGGGTCAAGGAGTCATGGGAAAATGATGCTAGCATCGAAAAACTCATTTCTCAATTAGAAGAGAATCTAGATTTTCATCCAAAATACACTTCGCATCATGGGATTTTGAGAAGGATGGGTTGAATGGTGGTGGGAGATAATTTTCATCTCAAATTACAACTACTGAAAACATTTCCATGATGATGTATTGGGTGATTACTCAAGAGTTACACCCACATATAAAAGGTTATCAGTAGTGTTCTATTGGAAAGAAATGGAAAAGCAAGTGTGGAACTATGTAAGAGAGTGTACCATTTGCCAAAGTCATAAGCATGAGAACGTGGCTACTTTAGGCTTGTTGCAACTGCTTCATATATCAAAAAATGTGTGGACAGATTTGAGTGTGGATTTCATTTGGAGTTTGCCTAGATCATGAGAAGACAATGATATTAGTAACAGTGGATTGTTTGAGCAAGGTAGCTCACTTTTTGGCATTAAAACATCATTTTTTAACCATGGAAGTTGAATAGATTTTCATGAATCATGTTGTGAAATTACATGGGCTTCCTAAAACGGTTGTTAGAGTGTTACTTGTGTTGCATGTGTAGTGAATAGATGTTTAGAGTGTTACTTGTGTTGCATGTGTAGTGACCAATCCAAACAATGGGTCAAGTGGCTATTTGGCTGAACTTTAGTATAATACTTTATACCATTTAGCCATCGGTGTAACTTCATTCGAGGTTGTGTATGGAATCAAGCTATTGGCGCATATGTTGTATCTTATAAGGGATTCGAACAACGAGATGATTGATAGAAGTTCAAATAAGAGAGAAGTCACAATTTTCCTATTAAAATAGCATCTACAGAGGGCATAGAACCAAATGGTTCAAATTGCTAATAAGCATCAAATAGAGAAGGAGTTTATGGTAGGAGATCTTATCTATTTAAAGCTACAATCTTTTAGAAGGAATGTTCTTAGCAACTCCTCTTTACATAAGCTTGCAGCAAGATTTTATGGGCTATATAAAGTAGTTCTACGAATTGGAAAGATTGCCTACAAGTTAGATTTGCCTCTAACCACTAGAATTTGTCCTATTTTTCATGTCTTTATGTTGAAGAAGCATAAGGGTAAAGACATTCTAGTATGTGCGAAACTTCTTATGATGGACAAAGAAGGGCACTTTATTGTGGAATCTCACCAAATTTTAACAAGATAGTTAAAAGAAGCCATCTACCAATTACTCAAGTTTTAGTTCAATGGAAGAACACTAACGCTAAAGACGCTACTTGAGAAGATTTGAGCAATATTTAAAGTCAGTTTCTTGAACTTAACACTATCTATACTAATCCTAATCCTTGAGGACACAATTTATTTGATAGGGGGAATTAATGTTATGTGTAAAATGCATTCAAAAATAGTTTTGTGCTTTTCGGGTGTGTTTGCTATAGTTGTCTTGTTAATTGCTATAAGTTGTTGATAGGTTGTTAGGAAATAAGTGTTAGTTGTTTTGTTAGCAATAAGAGTCGGTTGAGCTAGTTAGGAAGAATGTGACAACACAACAAGTCATATCTAATCTTTCTAGTTTTTAAATAGGGGGAAAGATTCAAAGGGACTGGTGGAAGAATCATATAATAAAATTCTATTGAGAAATTCGGTTTTGTCTGTGGTCTTGCATCAATTACACAATTGTTTCCCCTCCCCCCTTCACATGTTATATTTTTATTAAATAATTTAATAATGAATGTTTTGAGTTCTGCTATTTTTTTCTAAACAAATAACCTTGAACACCAAACTTGGTCCGAATATGGAAAATTATAGAGAATCAGATATTTCCATAATTATAATTTCTCAATTTCGGCAATTATTGCACACACTGCTTCATATTCCATTGTAACTTCATAAGCCTAAGGCCGGGAAGCTACTTTTCCTTAAACTTCTGGAGAATTTTACTCAAGTCAAAATACTTGCATTAAAATATAATTCTTGTTTGGGTGAGCCATTTTGTGGAAGTGTCCTTGGTATGAAGAAAAGAAATGCCTTTACAAGTGACAAGCATCCTAGACTAAACAATTTTACGACAGAAAAACCTTCACAAGTTAAAAGAGGGAATCTGACAAAATTAGGAGCCACAATATTCCCATAGCTTGTACCCAGAAATGAGTCGTTGCTAATGGATTGTGTGCTTGAGTTCTGGGTTTCTAAATGCAACTCAAACTAAGACCCATTTGATAAGAACGAGAATAAAAATGAAAATGAATTTTTATATAATAAAATAATTATGTTTTATTTTTATGTTTGGTTGAATGAAAATAATATAAGAATAAAAGAAAATATAATTAAATAATCATAATATTTTTAGTGTAAAATATATTAAAATATTTATTTTTAATTTTTTGAATTTGTAAAAATATTTTTTTAATTATCAATAATGAAAAAATAATTTGTTCAATAATTTAAAATAAAAAATGGCATTTTAGACATCGACCAACTACATTCCATCCACTTTTGGATTGACTTCAAATGGCCGACATTCCAGTGAGGATGGAAGAAATATAGAAAGAATCAACCAAACGTGCAAGGCTTGGAATTCCTATTGCCGTGCTTTTCTCGACAGTACATTTTACTCCCAACCAAAGGACAAAGTACCGATGGAAAGAAACGAAAATCTATGTTAAAAAATGACTATCAGGAATCAAGCTGGGGGATTAGGATAAACTTTAGGCTTTGGCTTGACCTCTATCTCATTTACACTGCGCACGTAGATAGCATCTGGTTCATGGCTGCCAAAGAAAAGAACAGGTTAAAATTAGTACGAGAGAGGGAGAGAGAAGAGACAAAAGTGGGGGAGGGGGGCGGCAATAGAGAGATCTTACGGTTTAGCTCCCTCCTCAAATGTGTAACTTGAGGCAACAGCCAGGAGGCGTCCATCTTTGCTAAATGAAAGTGCAGCAATGCTAGTTGGATATTTTGAGTACTGGAAGAGAAAACAACATTTCAGTAATTGAAGCATAAATATAAGAAAATTCTGGCCACTAAAGGGAGGCGAACGAAAGAAAGAAAAAAGACCTGGTACAGCCTCTTCTTGTTGTTTCCATCCCATACGTTGACATAGCCATCGCAACCTCCTGTGGCAAATGTACCATATCTGCGGGTAAATTGTTCAGGGAGCACTTTGTTAATCATTATCAAGTCAACGTTTGAGTTGGTAATCCTAGCGTGCACAAACAATCCAATTCCATACGCCATTTAAAGGGTAATTACATAGACTTTAGTGCCTTGATTGATATAAGACTACCGACAGCAAGCCATAGAGGAACATATAAATGAGCATATTTAAGATGCCGTGTCGTTCTAATTCATAAACGTGAGTTTGGCTGATTATTTACTATAGATACGACACAGATTACACGCCAAGAACAATCATAAATCTACAAATCAATTTGTCAAAAATCAGACTCCTGGGGTATTGACTGTCACGTGGTATTTGATATTGTTAATCTGCACTTCAGCATCTAGTTCCAATGCTCTTTCACATCATATTATGCAAGCATTTAATTCCTCAAACCATCATGGCCATGCCCATCAATATCGTTTAAGTATGAAACAAACCGTCAATATTCTGCAAAAGAGAAATATACTTCCAGTACGGTTGTCAGAAATTTCTGCTTTTCTGTCCCAATCCATAGTAGCGGCTATAAAATACAACGATGACTCATATCTAAAGGTTAGATTTAACATCCCACCCTGAACAAATATCTGCTTTACGCTCTTTGATGTGCCTTCTTAAATTGAGAAGATAAAAATAATTAAGTTGACCAAGAACAATTAAATACTTACATGGGGTGGAATGCAATGGTATTTACAGGAAAGACAATGTCCCTTCCAGCTTCTGATTTTCTGTGACACTTAAAAGCATATCTGCACAAATCTTAGAAGTCAATAACAGTAAAAGTATAGAACATTTGATTCCCAGTAGTGGAAAAAGCAGAGATAGGGAGATAAAAAAGAAATACTTTTTCGCTTGGCTAGCCTCAGAGAGATCAAAATATTCCATTGCAACCCGCCCTTCAACAGAACTTAGTGCATATCCTGCATCAAGTAGTTATAAAAGTTTGCATAGCATCAAATCAAATCCAGATTGAGGAACACAAAAATTACAGAATCAATGCGTAAGCAGCAAGGTTCAAATATCCAATGTGAAAAAAAAAAAGTTCATCAATAATAATTCTTTCATGCATTTGCGAATATTTATCATGAGTTCCTCTGCCTACCTATTTCTAGTATTCATAGACAACACTTAAAGCACAGGGATAAGCAAAGATACACCTGCCACAGAATGCTCAAAAGCTCGAGCATATACCTGTTCCATTTGGGTAGCAGCGCACACATCTGGTTTGATATTTCAATGAAGATTGCCTTCGTTCCTCAGGTTGAGACATATTCCTCAAATCATAAACATTGACATGTCTTCCTGCTGTTGCTACAACTAGACGATGTCCAACAAGAGAAAGAGAGTATACACGCTCAGGTTGCGGATACGTACCAACAAGAGTGCGATCTTGCCCGCTTACACCTCTAGGGTCCCAACATTTAAGAGTTTTGTCCCAACTACCAGTGATTAATTGTCCTAAAACGACAGAAAAGACAGAATGTGTCAACTTGTAATGTGTCAACTTGTCCACTTTCCACCAAATAAGAGAAAAATGGCTGTACTGAAGCTGCATCTTTTCTCATTCTCCACTACTAGTTAGAGAATTCCTGCTCTTGGTTGGGATAATAACACTAATTAAAGAATGATAATTCCACAGAAAGGGAATTATATTATATGATTATAATAATGTTCAAATCAACATAGCCACAACTCTTTCACAACCTGATACAATTGTTTTTGGCTTGTATCTTAATTTTAACCACAGTAATGGTCTTGAAGGCGCACTTTAGGAGAAGCAACCACTATGGATTGCATCTACATCCTCTATGTTATTCATTGATTTCATTCCAATTATTATAAGCTAGATATGCCTTTAAAAAAATGTCCCAATCATTTGGTCCATTTGAAGTTTTAGAGAGCAAACAAGAAAAAATTATGGCTTATAATCCAAATCTTCACGAGAAATATATCCATCTACTATGACAACTTTCTGACAAAATGACACATTTGTTTGGTTGGCAAGAAGCATAAACAGAACATGCATGTAAGGCATGGAAGAATGAATAAGAGTATCTAAATATAATAGATAAAAATATAAATCAGGTTATAAGCACCGGCAAAAAGATTATTTACATTTTGTTAGTAGCAAAAAGTTGTTTTCAAAAGTGTGTCAGCAGGATAGTGTTAATAACGATACTGAAATCTAAAAGATAAAGCATGCAGGTATACAACCCAGCCAACCTCTATCAACTTCAGCAATTAACTATTTACCAGCCAATCGCATCAAAAAGAATCTTAACAGTCAAAGGAAAGATTTTACACTGATATAAATTTTTATCAGGTACACAGAATGTTAGTTATAGAAGTGAAAATGAGAAAAAAAAAAGTAAATGGAATTAATAAAAAATGATCCTTGTGTTCTTACTTTTAAAAAATAATAAAAAAAGATAGAAACTATTGAGTAATAATTACAAAAACATAATAGATATTGCAAAGAGAGGTCCTTTCCTTCCCCATACCAAACGACCCTTTATAGTTATGTCACATTGATATATGAACCCTTATCAACTGGTCCATCCATATAAGTTTCTGTAGTATGAACAGAAAAATATATAGCGTTGGGAGAACTCCCTATGGCGACCAGAGAAGAATACCTGAACAGGGAAAACCGCACATGATCAAACAAAATACCAAAAAGGAAAGGAATCCAAAAGTACAATCCTTCAGCTACCTGAATAGCAAATAACCCAGGAATATTGTGAAAGAGTTCGACCATGTATCTTGTCCAGTACAATATAACTGATAAAACTCGTCTCCCACACTTTGACGAGTACAAATTATACCTTAAAACATATGTTACACAACAAAACTAGTCCATCAAATTACTGTTAAAGCACTCAGCGGTATCCTAACACTACTATCAGCATCAATTTTAAGGAGTGTCCATATATAATTGACATTAGTTCTTGGAATTGCTAAATTAAGTACGCATGCAAGGTTCATTTTACTCATGGAACTGTGTCATGGATGAGCTTTCCTAGAAGAAAACACTAAGCAGATTATGATAACTACAATAACAGACCTGCTGCATAGGAGTACTCGACACAACGAACAGGTGCATCATGCCTTCCCAGTATATCCTCCGTATTATAGCCGAAAACGAGCCTGTAAAATGAAGATTATACTTTTATGTTTGATTCTCAAGTGATGGTAAATAAATTGCCAGCTGGACCTCGACTAGGTAGGTGCAATAGTCACGTGCTTTGAATAACACTCCAATCGCAAATTAAATTAAGCTCAGCCGAAAAGATAGGAGACAGAATTGTAACTCAACAATTGAGCCATATTCAATTATGAAAATATGATGAAAGCGGAATTGGACAAAAATTGAGTGGTGTAAGTGTTGGAATATTTTAATTATATCTAGATTAGCATTACTCAAATATTAAACCAATTTATAGATTGTGTTTTACTAATATTAAATAATTAAGAAATTAAATTAAAATGTATTAAGTCATGTGATTGGACATTCCGTAATAGGTTAAGATGTTCATAAGCCATTAAATTAGGATCTTTAACTTACAGTCCAATTTTGAGCTAGTTATCCTATTTATACTGGTTGAGGGTTCCGTTATTATATACCTATATATTATACTAACCTTAGCTTGTAGGAAAAATTACTTCAACTTGTGGCACAAGCAAGCCTTAACTTATTAGGCAAGTAACTTCAACTTGTTGAACAAGTAAGGTTTTGTTAAACAAGCCAATTATTACTATAAATATATATATATATATATATGGGTGTCCCTCTTAGCTTCTTAAACAACAAAAACTTGTAGATACGTAAGTTGTAGATCCCTTATGTCTCTAAACATTTTTATGAGTATTTGATTGAATTAACCAATAGGTTCATGTGCAATTTTAGGTAACATTTAGAATCCTATCTTTAATGTCTTGATTTAATTTCAACAATTGATATGTCAAAATGTTCTGTTCTATGTGAAAATTTTCACTTCTAATTTAATTCCAATATCAGTGTGAATGATCTAGGATTTGATTCCTGATACCTGCTAAATCGGATCTAGACTGAGAGTTCCTATTACTTGAATTTGTTGTATTAGAAAACCTTTTTTAGGAATGAACAAAAATTTCGAACCATATTTGATTCTTGTTACAAACTTGTGAAATTGCTTGTCTAGGGTTTGCTTATCTAGGATTATTTTTTGCCATACTGGAAAATCAAATCGGTTACATAATTTTTTTTGTTGTATATTGAAAAAAAAAAAAAATCAAAGAACAGCAACAAAATCGTGTTCTTCAATAGTAATCTTTTAGAGTGGTTTTAATTTGATTCTTGGTATAGGAATCATAGTTCTTGAGCCTATAACATTTCTGGATTGATTGAAATTCACTTGAGTCTATTGGTTGATTCGACCAAGTGTTTAGACGTATAAAGGAGCTACAACTTATACATCCATAATTTTTAGTGGATAGAAAAGCCAAGAAAGATACCTATATATATATATATATAGTAATAACTGACTTTTTAACAAGCCAAGCTTACTTGTTCAACAAGTTGAAATTACTTGCCTAACAAGTTAAGGAGTGCTTGTTCACAAGTTAAAATAAATTCTCCTACAAGTCGAACTTATTATAATATATATATATATATATATATAGTAACAAAACTCTCAAAATTAGGTCGAAAGTTAGGATCCATAATCTAATGACTTATGAATATCTTATAACCTGGCCTATTACAAAATGTTCAATCACAAGATCAAATCTATTTTAATTTAATTATTTCATATTATTAAAACGCAATTTATAAATTGGTCTAATAATTGAATAATGCTAATTTACATATAATTAAAATATTTCAATAATCTCTCACTTTGATAACATTAATCAATTGCTAGATAAAATTATAACAGATTTACGTATACCAAAGTTATTGAATCTGATAGGAATAACAATATTATAAATGTTAAAAGAGTTTTAAGTTTAAATTAAAATGAAATAGCAAATATAATTCATTCAAAACACTTTGACTTCACCAAATGTCCAAATATCAAGTGTCCTTTAAAAACACAATACCCAAGCTAAGGTATCATTTTATATTTTTAAAAAACTTCAATCCGTAAGCCTTTGACTAACAATTTGGATTCTTTGTGAATCCTAAAAGATGAGCCTTGCTTATCCAAATCTAATTTGGACAGTTTAAATTTTATTTATTCAGTTTGGATATATTTTTGTTTTGAAGGAAATAGAAGGCGGGAAAAAACAATTTTTCATCTGCCAACTTATAAAAAATGATGATTGAAATAAACAAAATAAAAAAAAATTAGAATCTAGATGTTCATGGTAAAAAATGATGAACACATGGCGCTTATATTTTAAAATTTGCAGAGAATCCAAGTTGACATATCAGATAACATATTATCCGTAAAATATTTTTTTCCTTTGATTCAACCAATGATTCAAACACAATTCCAGGTAACACTTATAATCCTATCTTTAATCGCACGATTTCATTTCAGCAGTAAGTCATCATATGAGTCGCAGGGACAAAAACAGAGTGCAAAATCAAGGTAACAAAATTAGGTTGTGCGTACCAAGGAGGCCCGTTTCACAATCATCGTCATATCAGTTGAATATAACGTCAGGAAGACATTAGTTTGCATTACTGACAAGAGTGGCCAGATGAAAGAGGAAATTAACATCAGGGACGTTCATGAACTATAAACTAACCAGTGTCATTCTTAAGTGGATTGAAATAGCCCAAAGCATTGCTACTTGATCCCAATAAACATACAGTAATCAACCGTAAGCTACAAACTAGCCTCAGCTCATTTCACACAATTTATAAGGGAACAAGCAGAACATTCGTAAAGAAACATACTCACCGCCTTACTTTATTATCGGCGCTGGCACTGAAACCCGAAGAATCGTCGTGGAAACAACAGTCCAGCACAGGTCCACCGTGCATGAACTCTCCTCGGAGCACATTTGCACTTGCATCGTATAACCGCACCCTCTGATCAGATACCCGACGCGAAGCTCAGTGTTGTATAGCATAAAGAGTAAGGCTAAGAGGGATACAGAAATGGAAGTGAGGAGGATTGCAAGCATACCTTATCCCATGAGGAGACAAGCAGGTGATCACTGTGGTTAGAGAACCGAAGGTTCGAGATGCCGTCGAATGGAGGGTTCAATAACTCTCGCCCCGGCAGCGGCGGGAGGACAGATGTCATGGCGTGATTGGTCGGCTATCGTTGGTTTGTTAGGGTTTTCGCAGAGACAAAAAGAATTGCAGAGAAGAGGAGAGGGAAAGTGGGTTTCAAATTGTTTTGGCAACTTGAGGACGACGCAAATGAGAAGAATTCAGGTGAGAAATTCAGAAGACTCACATTCAAAACAGGGACGTCCTTCGTCCCGGTGGACGCCGGGAAGCCTCAAAACGGCAACGTCGTTTACGGCATGACTAGTGGGCCCAATTAACATACCGTAAGGCCCAATAATCAGGTGGTCTCTGCCCGCGTAGACTCTTTTTTTGGTTGACGTTCCGGAGTGAATTGGACAAAAAAATAAAAAACGGATCTTAATGGCAAAGCAAACATAAGAAACAGCAAATTCAGATTCCGTGAAGGGAGTGGGATGATTATCTCCGAGTATCTGTCTGATTACGTTGATTCGATCATGAATTTGGCTTCAATTGCTATTTTTCTTTTCAAATTAAGCATAATTGGTTTGAAGATTTTTCATTAGATTGTAGCAGTGAATGCAATGGTGGTCTGCAAATGTCGCAAGGTTTTTACCTCTTTCTCTTTCGATGTATTTTTTGGTTGGCTCGAATTATTGTCCTTAATTTGAATTCTGTTAGGGCTGTTATGCTTGATTTGTTAGCTGGATATATATAGATCGGATTTGCATCGTAATTTCGTGTAATGGGGGATCCATGAACTTTTGCATTCGTTTGGTTTTTATCCAAATGCATGTTGGAAAAGGTTGCTTGATGCCGCTGTAGTCTAGGTATCTCGTTATATGTGAGTTTGGTGTCAAGCTTGGGGGCGCCTTGGTGGTTGGCGTTAATTCGCTCATACTAACGTATTTGGTGGGTTTTCTTTGGTGTTTAGGCTACTAAATTATATTGCTTCGTGCACAAAGTTCCTGTCTGCGGAGAATGTATCTGTTTCCCAGAGCACCAAATCTGCGTGGTAAATTCTCAATCTATATCGTTAATCAATTTCAAGTTAATGTTATCATGGCCAGGAACTCTTGCTCCTTCATGGTGATCTTTCAATTTAGTTGACATAATATATAATATGTAAGTTTTGTATTCATATTGCGGTAATAGACTATAGTTTCATTCTAGTTTCGGCTAAAGTTTTCTTGAAGACTGTATTAAGGTGCGACTCTTGAGGTTTTTTATTTGGACTAGTTCTCTTGTGGAAAGCCAAATTATCGTTGTGCTGAACTTAGAGTTTCTGACCTTACTCTTTCCCATCTTTCATAGGTTCGAACATATTCAGAATGGGTTATAGATGGGGAGTATGATTGGCCTCCTAAATGCTGTCAATGTCAAGCTGTTCTTGATGAGGGGGCTGGCTCTCAAACTACCCGACTTGGTTGCTTGCGTATGTGATTTTGCTTATGTATGTGTTTAAAGGAAATCCTGTTGAAACCCATACTGAACTACATAATATGAATACATAGATGTTATCCACACAAATTGCTTGGCCTCGCATATCAAGAGTTTTCCTCCACACACTGCCCCAGCAGGATATGTGTGTCCCACATGTTCCACTTCGGTAAGATTTATCTCAAATGATTTCTTTTTCTTCAGTAAGAAAGATTTTTGGTTGAAAGCAGGGGACTAGTGTATACATTCTTATTTGTAGTAAATTTCTTTATTTTGTCTATGCTTAGACTCAAAAGTGGTGTTGGTGAATGTTCTTCTAAATGCCTAGAAAATTATCTACAGAAGAGGAAATGAAACAGCATGTTTTTTTCTTATCTGTTATTATCCTTTATTTCTTTGCTTTTTAGGCTTAATAATTAAGTACTAGAAAGAAATTCCTGAAAGCCTAGAAAATTCTTTAAATTTATTAATGATTAAGTACTAGAAAGAAACTGCTGAAAACCCTATTCTTATTTCGGCTTTGTTTGGAAATATTGTGACTTTTGAAAAGCTGCTAAACTGTAGGTGCTATGAAAAAGCTGTTGTTTAGATAGTGCCAAAAAAAAAAAATCTCTGGTACAATTTTTACAAAAGCCATTTTTAGGAGCTGAAATTTGATTGATAGGGGGTTTGATTTCAAATGTTGCTGTAACATGTAAAATGAAAATAATAAACATTATACTTCATATACCTGAAAGAACTTTATACTGCCCAAAGATTGAAGAGTAGCGTATTATCTACATGCAATAAATAGTTGATATAGAAAAATGTTTGTATTTTTATATTAACTTAAAAATTAATTACGTACATCATTTTAGGCACTATAAATTTTTAATAGTCACAATTGCTTGGAAAAGTATTCCCTATTACTGTGCCTTTTTAAAAGCACCTGAAGAAGAACTATAAAAAAATTAGCCAAACATAGATTTGTGCCTTTTTCTGTTAAAAAGCGCTAGAAGTAAAAGCCACATCATTCGTTAATGAAGCCTTTGTGTATCCTTCAAAAATCAAAATCCTTGATTAATGGTTTGTCTTTGGAGACTGACGTGAAAGTAATTGCTAGTCAAATAGAAGTGTGGTGTGATTGAAAAATAAACTTTGTTAACTACATGTGACCTGTCGTACATATAGGGTAATTTTGCTTTGAAATCATGCTGTCACCAATTAGAGCTTCCTTCATGTGCTTGCGTTGCAGTTTTTCCATCTTTAATCTTTTTGTGTGAATGCACTCAAGTTTCATTTTGTGCATGCAGATATGGCCTCCCAAAAGTGTGAAAGATTCAGGATCTAGTCTTCATTCGAAGTTGAAGGAAGCTATCATGCAGGTGATGTATGAAGTTGTTGATGGAGTCCTTTATGCTTTTATAAGATAATAATAGGGTAGCTTTCTTGACTAAATATAAATCTGCCTTAGAGTAAACTGGCTGTATTATCATTGTGAATGTTTTATGGTTGTGGATGAGAAATGACTTGGGTCTTTGAAGGTATTATAGGTAGAAAACTAGAAAATGACTAGCCAGAAATCCACTGGAATGGTGATAATTGATATAGAGGTTCTTGGGTGGGTAGACTCGAAACTTGTCAATGACCACTTAAACACAAAAGCTTAATCTGAAGGCCCATAAATAGTTCAATTATCGTCTTTATTCTTTAACATGTTCCTTAACACAAAAGCCTTTTGTGCTTGAAGCGTGGACAAGTCACAGGCCCACCATACCATGTGCTAAAACATAATCTTAATTGGGAGAGTGGCGAGTGGCAAGGAGCTAACTTCTAATCACTTAGGAATAGAGGCTTTGGTGCCATGTCAAGAACTACTTCATCCAAAAGTTTTAAGCTATTAAGTGAAGACCCATGGATGGTTTTATTACATTCTCTAACAAGACTAAAAGGAACATGAAATATTGTTGTGTGTCAAGAGTTTCAAGACTAAGGAGTTATCAAACCAATCACAAAATTTTTGTTTGTCCCATAATTATTAAAGGCAGGTGGCAGAGTGTCTTATGCTGTATTACATGGCTCTAGTTGTGCCATATTGCAAATTTTAATTGGTGATGTTTGGCACGCGCCATGTGAAAATAGGGCCAATATATGAGATTACTTCTTGATTCCAAAAGAAAAAAGAGGCTTGCAAATCAAAATTGAACGATCTAGTGTTTATTAAGTATAAATATAATCGGGCAATATTCATCATTACTCATTAGGAAGCTCTTCACTAGGACCCCATTACACTAGTTTGTAATTTAACATACCAATAGTAGCAAATTTCAAATGATGCAGTGTGCTCCATGCCACGTTGCTGGAGTCTGTATGACTTATGTTAGAAGTATGAATTAAGTTTCTCATATATTGTAGTTGTTTTATTTGTGCATTATTATTAACAGTAGTTATTTTACTTGTGCTTTATTATTATTTTGGATTAGATTAATGATAGGTGCGCTGCACATCATTGACAAGTACAATTGGCACATGCTTGAACTATTTATAAGCTTGGGCATGGCTAGTTTACAGTATGTGGCGATTTTTTTTTTTTTTTGGTTCAGCAACTTCATGGATCACCATAGGGGAAATGGCATTTGGTGCGATCAATTACCATCAAGAAAATGCTCATTCGAAGCCATTGTCTCTGATTTCTGAATAAATGGAGAGTGCACAATATTTGTGTGTTACGACTTATCTATGATTGTGATGATAAAGTAGTGGGGATCTTTTTTCTTTGCACCCAGAATTTTTTTCCTTCAGCCACTCCCCCTTCTTGGGGTTTTTTTTTTTATATTATTATACTAATAGAATTCTGAGTAGATTGTGTCTGTTTTTTGTGCAGACTGGTATGGAAAAGAATCTCTTTGGAAATCATCCAGTTTCATTGTCAGTCACAGAATCCCGCAGTCCTCCACCTGCATTTGCTTCAGATCCATTGATTAATAGGGAAGATATTACAAACTCAGACTCAGTAGAAGGATACTCACCCGCAACTGGAGCAGGACCTTCTACAGTTTCAGTGACAGATATTGTGGAGATGGATGGTCCTACTCCAGTGGGGAATTTCGTGAAAGCCTCAAGTCCCACTGCTGTAAGAGGGTTTTGCTCTCAGTTATTGCATACTAATATAAAATTAAATCTGTATTTGCATTTATAAGTCCTCTTCAAAATTAAATCTGAATTTTTTTTTCTTGTTTTATATCAATGAGTGTTTTATCTTATTTCATTCACTCTATTAACTGACAATTTTGTTCTCATTTTGGCAAATGATTCAGCCTGGTGCTACTACAAGGAAGGGCTCTCTCCATATCGAGAGGCAAAATTCTGAAGTTCCATATTATGCTGATGATGAAGATGGGAATCGTAAAAAGTATACAAGGAGAGGTAATATATTCTTTATGAAAATTAACTTTTTTGAATTTGTGAATGATGATTCAAGATATTCATATGCTGGATTTATAGCCTTCTTTTGATGTGTTTAGAAACTTTCTGCCTTTTTCTTTTGTTTTGGATTTCTTTCTCTTGTTTTGTGCAACTTAGATTGTTTTGTTCAATTTACTAATTCAACCTTTGATATTTGCAAGTGTAGGTCCATTCCGCCATAAGTTTCTTAGAGCGTTGCTTCCTTTCTGGTCTAGTGCTTTACCTACCCTGCCAGTGACTGCACCTCCAAGAAAAGATGCACCAAATGCAAATGAAGCCTCAGAAAGCCGTGTGCGGCATCAAAAATCATCAAGGATGGACCCCAGAAAAATTCTTCTCACGATTGCCATTATGTATGTTACTTGCTTCTCTTCCTATCTGGATTAATACCAAAGTAGGAAGCGCGGAAGTGGAGGAAAATGATAAAATTTTAAGGATCTGAAGTCTGAACTGAATTTTCTGTTATCAAAATTACTTTTGAGTCATTGGTAATGATTACTGGGGAATAATATTTAGGGTAAATGGGAAGGCAGTGAGTAAATTTGCTGGAATTCTGTTGCTGTTTGTGGTATGTATTCTGAGGTTGATGCAATTAAAACAGCTTGTGGGGTGAATTTATGTCACTTAATAATTGCATCTGCCTTATCGGATAATTTTATCAGGACGATTCTATCCCATGCTTTCAAAAGAACAAGAATGCTATCACAGCACAAAATATCTATGCTATGTTTCAAATCATTATATATATATATATATATCCCCTCAGTTATATAGACCTTTTCAGGTGTGACTTGGACTGCAAATCTAGCCTTTAACTGATGCTGATGAAATTATCGTGTTCATATGCAGGGCATGCTTGGCAACTATGGGTATATTGTATTACAGACTAGCGCAACGGGGTCCTGGTGAAGAGCTTCCTAATGATGAGCAGAGGTGATGTGCAATGTTCTAAAAGTCAGATGTTAAGTTACTTGCTCCCATTTTCAATATCGCTGGTTAACGGTGCTCGCTGCTTATCTCTGTCGCTCCATTGATTGAACTAGTTGATGCTTTAGTTAAAACATGCAAGTGAATAGTAGATAATGTTCGTTTGAAATCTGATGAGAGTGTTGTGTTACATAAAATCCTTCTGTCATCATTGCTTTTTGCCCTCAGTTTTGGTGTCCATTTGAATAGAATTAGAAAATCAGTCTTTTTAATATTATATTGTTTTCTCAATTGGTTGTCTGTAATTATCAAGAGCCCTTGCAACTTTATTTTTCCTTAACCATAAATCCGAGACTACGCGCCATGTCAGATCGATCCGTAACTTCCTGTTCAAACGGGTGTCGCCAAAGTGTATCGAGACAGATCAAACTATTGCTTGGAATTAGTGTGCTTCCTTAGGTAAAAGTGGGATGACAAATTGTACTGTTTTGTAATGTATGAGAAACTATAATAACGATATCTGCTAGATCAAACTTACTTTGCAGCCATATTTCTAATTCTATGTCATCTTTCTGCTTGAAAAAAGAGAAATAGAGATTGAAATTATTTAGGGTATGTCTGGATGAGAAATAACAGCTGAAAAAGAAAGGGAAGAGAAGGAAAATTGAAATATTTTTATGTTAGTTTTTTTATACAGAGTTAAGGTGAATTGAAAATTTTCAATTAATCTTTCAAAATTTTAAGCGTAAAATTAATTATTATAACACTAATAATATTTTTTTATAATATCATTGTTAAGCAATTAAATAATTTTAGTAAATGAGGATAAACTTCTTTGTTAGTACTGAGATTTTTATTTAATTTTCTTCATTATAGTTTAAAAAATTGTAATTAAATTCTTATAATTTAAAAAAAATTAAATTGGTTTCTATTATTAAACTTCAATTAATGTGTCATTAAACGATGCTGAAGTAATTGATTATATAATTTTTTGGCACCTTGAATACAACCTTACTTGAATTTGATCTTAATACTTTGAATATGAATAATTAGGTCAACATAAGAAGTAAAACTAGGAAGATGGAGGTAAATTCATTCATGTGTGACATGAAACCATTGATTTAAATGATTTGAGTAAATTAGCGTGAATTATACATATATCTAAAATACTAAAATGATTCATAATTAGTTATATTAACAAAATTTAATGATATATTTATCAAAGTTTGATAGTAAAGAACAAATTAAAAATTTTAAAATTACAATGACCAAATTACAAAATTGAGTTAGAACGGCCAAGTTGAAAATTGAAAAAAACTTTAAGGACTAATAAGATATTTAACCAAGATAAATTAATAAAAATACATACGTAATCTTTTAAATTTAGTTTTTTTGGTTAATTTTAAACATCCAAACAACCAAAAAAAAAAAGAAATTATAATTTAATCTTCCTTTCCTTTCTTCCTTTTTGATTTTCTTTTTCTTTGTTTCACCTCTCTAAAAAAAATGTTATTATTGATAGTTGGTCATTCCTCAAATTTCAAACTATCAAATGGAAAATCGAATAACTACTTGTTGATCTGATTATTGGTATTATGGCTAAAGGGAACGTCGCAAGCATAACCCCTTTTATATCTATCCATTAAGACAGAAAAAATGACAAGCAATACGACTAGATAGATACTTTGGTGTGTCAATGGTATTTGTTACTGAACTCCTAAGTCAAAGTGAAGTGCAAATAAATGAAAAATTTTAGTAAAACAGTACTTTAATGTATTTCACAAAATTTAAAGGCGCTGCTTTAAGCATATCAACTAAAAAGTTGAATTGATCTACCATGAATTAAAGGAGCAAAAATTCCCTTCAGAAGTTGACTATCCACAATATGAATATTCTTAGCTGTTCACATCTAGAAGTCAACCAAAAGGAGGTAAAAGAGCAAAGAAAGAACATCAAATTCAACCCCATATTTTAAAGTGGAAATTCGAACTAAAATTCTTCTCTTTTGACTTATATGGGTTGAAATGATTAAAATTATTGACAATTCAAAAGTCAAATCTTAAAAAAAAAAAAGAGTTCCACTGTTACAAGTTGCTGAAATAAAAACCCAAACTAGAACTGAGAGTAGTAGAACTGTCCCCTTCGTTGACTTGCATGCCTTATTATTATTTATTGTAATTTATCCATCATCAACTCCATTAAAAAAAAAAAAAAGCTAAGAGAAGGGTAAAAAGAAATAAAGTATGTATATCTCCTGCATTTAGTTGATTTGTTTTCCCACTAAAATATACAAAGGGCTATGTAGTATAAAACTTCCAAAAAAAAAATTGTGTCTATTTTTATCCACGGTATATATTAATATTAGACATAATATAATATTTTACTTATACATAAATACTTTAAATTTTGTTGTGTTAGAATATTTATATCCTTGGTTGATAAAGACATGTTAAATTCTTCTTCTGTTTATTCAGTTTATATGTCAGCCATATATGAAGTATAATATTTAAATTCTTACGTACTGAGATTTGTCATATTAGGATGGCACAAGTCGAAGAATTTTGTGATTTGACGTTTATTGAAATGCTAGCTGTGTTAGAGTCTCTACGGCTCAAAACTGGACAACAAATCCATATTTAACAGTCTCACATGTTTTCCTTCAGTGCTAAACTAAAAGTGACACTACCAGTTTTTAGAGGAAGCTGCTAATGTCTGCTTCAATCAAGCTGGAGTTTGTAAAATATTATCTATAGTTACACAATAATCCAGCGATATGTATGTCTGAAGAGTCAATTAAACAAGTAGTATTAGTTTGGGAAAAGAAAAATTCAATAAGAATGATTCATATAAGTATAATTATTGAGACAAGGAAAGACGATTGAGTACACATTTGGGTTTAGCAAGTGTTAAATTAAGAGCAAACTAATAATTTAGTCTTTAAAAATATCATTTTAAAGATAAAGTCTTTTAATTTAGTTTTTTATTAATTATTTTTTCTCAATCGAGATGGTTTTTCATAAAATAAAGTTCTAATCATTTTATGAATTAATTAACATGATATAAATGAAAGTCCACATGACTGCTAATAGATAATTTGGATTTTTTCAAGTAATATATATATATATATTTATTTATATTTCAAATGTTGTCATTTTGCCTGATATCTCAAAGCCCACTGAGTCCAATTAAAAGATAAAAATTAAGAAAAACAGTCTTGTTTGGAAGAAAATGACATTTGAGCAAGTTTAGTTCAATAGCTACAACCATTTGAATTTTAGTTTATGCCATTTTAACTATTTCGTTAATTGATTGTGACTTTACTTAACACAAGGAGTCAATTTGATTGAAGAAAAATAATTGAGAGACTAAATTAAAAGATTTTATCTTTAAAGAATTAGATTAAAAGGATAATGATCTATAATTAAAGTAAATCACTAACTCTCAAATTAATTAAGCAGAATGGGGCAATTTACATTAATATAATTGATATGACTCCATGCTACTCATTAACATCCTGGGTCTTTTTCTCTGATTATGATGTATGACCATATTCATCAACCTGGAAACTTTATTCATTTGGTTTGATTCAGAATATTTTTGTCTCCAGCTAGCACTGCAAAACACTAGTTGGTTCAGCCATTCTAGATGCTTTGCTCAGGTATATATGAGTCTAATATTATTCAATAAATTGTTTAAGAGTAATTTTAATATGGAAGTAAAAATAATAATGATAAATGAATATGTCAACTTAGATAGTTTTGTTCTTCCTCCATAGCCGGAAAATAAAAAATGACAGCAATCAGCCACCCTAAATGCCATATATAAAATTTTGGCAGCGTTTACTATCAATTGTATCAATAATAATAATAATTTTCTTATAGCAAATTTCTTCGTGGCATCTGGGGACCACTTTCCTAGCAAATTTCTCTGGTAGCCGATGGATGTAGAGCTCATTAATTTTTTTTTTTCAAAGTTATCTCTTAGATAACCACTACTTATAACAAAATAATCAGGCTTACAATGTACATAGTAATTAAATTTTGAAAAGTGATTTTTTTAATAAATCCAACTGTTAATAAAATTAGTAAGTTGATGTTAAAATACTCCACTCTAAACTAATTGTGTCAGATAAGTTCCACAAAGAAATTTACTCTTTTTATTTCTTTTAATTTTCTTTTTGTCCAACAGATAATTAGGAATATTATAGGTTTTTGAAGAAAGATGCTTGGCCCATAACTATCTCCATTACTTGTCTGCTTCGTACCTATCATTTGACCTGAAGAATAAAGAAGGAGAAAAATAAACGTCTAATTATTCTGTCTTTCATATTTTCAGTTTACTATTAATTTATTGTTGCAAATTCTGTTTTGTAAAATAATATGTTGCACCAATTTTATGTTTACAATTTTTCTATATATGTTGCTGGACTTATAGTGACATATAATTATATTTTAAGGTTCTAAACTCTATATTATTTTCTTCGTTGTTTCTTAATAAGCTGCACGAGGAAGCCATGCAAGTACAGTGTTTTTTTGGGCCAACCATGCAAGTACCGTTGAAATAATCTATAATTAATTTCACTTAACATTAATTAATTGGAACACCCTCAGAGAAGTGCGATATGTAATAACAATCAAATTCTATTGATATGCACAACTTAATAAATATTTACCAAGAAAATTCCACAAACACACACAAATTAATTAATAAATGTTACTGTGTGTATTTTCTGTATTATAAAATATGATAGATTATTCTTCTTTTGTACTTGGACGAATAAAGTGATATTTGTTCTTTTCTTTCAATAATTTCACTAGGGCGGAGCCAAAAACATATAACGAGGGGGCGAACACTAATTAAGATATTCAATATAAAATGAAAGCGTGAAGATGTTGCTGCCATGATATTGTGAGACTGAAGGGGCAAAGAGGCGCAGAGAAATTGGAAATATAAAATACTACAGTTTGTTTTATTTAGTTAAACTTAATGAGCCAAAAAAAATTATGATTTATTCTTGGACTCTATATAGTCACTGTGCATTCATACACATTATATATATATATATATATACATATATTAATCTTAAGTTTTCAAGAATTAGCCTTAATTGATTTTGTGAGGTAATTGGAAGTTGATTTTAATTAACAAACTCAACATTAACTTTATTAGTTGAAAATTAATTTATTTTACTTGGAATTAGCATAGATTTAATTGTCAAAAAGATGCCACTAGGTTCCAGAGGACTTTACCTACCTACCATTATTATAAGATTAGTGGAAAGCTCTATAATTAACTACAAAATAGCTTTTCCAAGAAATATTACTGAAAAAGGATCTATGGTGTGGTAGCTATAGGTTCGTATTTTGGTCATGGAATCTCTTCGGCAATTTGTAACGAACATCTCTTTGAGAATCAAAGAAATACTAATTTTACTCGACGTTGATTCGAATTCTGAGTTTTTTTTAATTAAAGAAATATTGTGAAGATTCTCATTATTTTCTTTAAGTTCATCAACCCAATTGATCAATTCATAGGAATCTTTCATTCACATTCTTTCTCAATTAAAAAAACGTTTCATGAAATTCTTAAACTTCAAATTTGAAATATTCCACTTTGAGACAATTTACAAGATTCAACAAGTAATCGATATATTTCACAGGGTGGAGCACTCTTCTAGTAGTGATCCTCCAATTTGTATATGATCCTTTTACTAATCATAAATTAATATATATATATATTATCACTTCACCCATAAGTGAAAAAAGAAAAGCAACTTTTGCTCAAGCCTTAATGTTAAAGTGGTAGTTGAGATGATATTAAAATTTTTATGACCAACTAGTAGATAGGTAGCTCATATGCTACTAGCTAGCTAGCTTAAAACTTGACATGTATTTAATGTTTCAATAACTATTAATGTCTCTTGGGAAAAAACAAAAGAAAAGAAAAGAAAATAGATTTTAGTAAAATTAAGTGGTGTCAAAAACATGAAATTGTTAGATAATTTTTTAGCAGGTTTTTTAGATATCCAATAATACTCGATCAAAATAAATACTAATACTATATCAATAATCGATAATGGGTAGGGTACATTTGTATATTACAATTGGATGTCTAAAATGGTTTTGTCTAGACAACTCAATTCCGGATCCACATGTACGTGTGTGTGTGTCTGTGTGTGTGTGTGTTAAGATTCAGATTTAAAAGATGACCAAATATATACCTGTCCATTAACAATATTCTCGGGTGCATGTGATGGGGTTAGCTTTAATTATTGGGCATACTCGTCAGTGAGAAGTGGGTATGGTGAAAGGGCATGGATTTTACTTTCATTGTGAGATAGCATACCACTAATGTGTAGCCCAAATTCTGATGAAAAATAACAAAGAACTCTTCTAATGACTGATCTAGTTATTAAGTTAAAACATTCAACATATATATAACTGAAAATGAATTCTAATTAATTATATAGTACGGTAATGAACCATTCAAACTTTTTCCCAGCAATATTTTTTGTGTGAAAAAAAAAATAGAAGACGGATAAGTTGTTTTTATCTTGTTAATTTTGTCATAAAGCATTTTGACTTTCTTTTCCTCTAACCCTTTTAAAAGGGAAAAACAAAAGGGAAATTTCCACTTAAGAACCATAACTTAATAAGAATGACATTAAAAGATTTTAAAAATTAAAATGAAAGATCAAAGGACCAAGTTACTATCGCTTTCCAAAACTATACTCTCTAAAACTACAATCTGGTTTTTATGATGATATATAAGGGTGTTTTAAATTTGTTATTATTCTTAGATGAAAATATTTTTGTAACATTGAGAAGACTATATTGTAATTTTAAAAGTTTGAGTAATAATTTTGAGAAGTACTATTAATAACTTTTATCATTAAAAAAAATTTATTTTTAAAATCCTTTGGTATGATTTTTATTAAGCTATGGTTCTTATAAGTCATTTTTCCAAAGCAAAACAAAAAAGTTTAATCTCTAGTTACATTATTTAGATATGAAAAACTTCTTCTCAAATATCTCTATCCACTGGTCACTACTTAACCTAAAGTAAGTGTGTGCGCGTACGCAAGTATATCCTTTCTATATTATTCTCGCACCAGGTACAATATCTTATTCTCTGGGGGCATTTATAATTTTCCATGATACTTACTATAACAAGTAATATTTCATACTTTTATTAGTTATCAAAACTATAACGGTTAAGTTACCAAAAAAAAAAAGCTACGAAAGTCAAATGTTGTGGTGGAATTACATTGTGATTAGCTGAATGATTTAAGATAACTAACACTCAATCAACAATCTTTTGTCTTCTGTTTTTTTTCCCCAATTGATATCCTGTTAATATCTAGCTAGACTGAGTTACAAGCAATTGAAACTGAAAGTTTATTGTTCTTATAACATCCTCATAATTACAGCCTTGCCATATTTGCAGCTTTAACCCATCCGTCCTCCCTCTTCCAAAATTCTAGCATTCATTATATTGGGTGATGAATAAACAAAGAAAGGAGAAATTAGTAAGTGAAAATAAGGCTACACACATATATTGAAATATTGATAGTACGTAATCAAGTGTGCGTTTGATAGATGGGAGGATTTTAATTTCATTGCTAAATTTATAAAATGAAGCATTTTGATTACCTGGAGATCTATTATTAGTATTGATTAATGTTTGATGTGTAGCAAATATACATCATGTTTCTTTTTTTACTTTAATGAAAGTATATATATCTTGAACCAAAAAATAAAAGAAATATGTTTTTGATAACTAACATGAAACTTGTTTTTAATTTCATGCCAGCTTTGGATAATTTAAAATTTTAAAAAATGACGAGGCAATTCCTTAAATGAAATAGTTGTGAGAATTAATTAATTTGGGTTGAGTTTTGTGGCCATACATAAAATAAAGGAAATCACTAAAATCAAGAACTTCGGATCAATCATATTATAAGATGCAATGTTGTTAAACTCATGAGTTGATTCTTCAATTTTAACAAATTTAAATTTCTATTTAAAGAAATTGTGTTAACTCATTTGTAAACTCAAATTTAATATAAAATCGATTTAATTTGCCTTTGACTCAGATAAATTCAATTAACTTAATGTGTTTTAAACTAAATTTGATGAATTTTTATATAATTGAGTCAAATTGAATTTAAAAAGGATAAAAATTTTTAAATTCAATGCAATCTATTAAAAATGAACTCAAAAATAATATTTATGTATAAACTTTATTAAAATTTTTATATTAAAAAATATAAATTATAGAATATAAATAATTTTTTTAAAAAATTAGTATAATTTAAAATATATTTAAATAAATTTATGTCTATATATTATATTTTATATGTGATTATTAGCAAATATAAATTCTTACGAGTTTATGATACAAGTTTATATTACGAGTTTATCTCTTCTTTATGAATTTGTTTAAACTTACAAATTTGACAACCTTGATAAGATGTCAATGAGAGTATCATTTAGGTTAATTACAACCATAATCTTAGGTTAAACAGGATCAACTCCTTCAAACAATTGAATTTTGAATGTGATCTTTCAGTACTTTATATATATATACACGCTAAGATTCTTTTTTCTTTTTAATTTTTTTTAAGTTGAGGTTGATCCAGTCCTTCTCATAATCATATAGATGGATGGTTGACTGTGAAAGCTTTAAGAATAATATTTGGATTTGGTGATCATTTATGCTATGTAAAATTTCAGACTGGAAGTACGTAAAGGAAAATTAAAAAAGAAAGTTAATGCTTCCTCATTAGTGTTCTAATGTTTCGATATAACTTTTGTGGAATATAGGAGAAGCACAAGCCCCACGATATCCAAAAATATTGGGACAATCTGGGAAACTTTATTTAAAACAAACTTAAATATTCGCTAGCTAGATTTTTAACTATTTATTCATTATTTTAAATTTTATATACGGGGTAGTTTGAATATTAATTTTCAATAAACAATTGTCTGCAAACTACTCGCCATTAAATTCATAATGAAAATATATAATGTAAAAAGAAAAACACACAAACACACATACTTAATATTAGTTTAATTCTTGTAATCTTGTACACACTTTATTTTTACCAAATATTGATGAAAAAATCACTTAATCCGAGTATTACTCAATCAATACGAATATCTACTTAGATATAACTCTTTTACAAATTTCAGTTACTCATCAAGAGAATCCAGTTAATTTTTTTTATGTAAGTTAAATAACCTGTTGGAAAACGGAGGGTCCAAGTGAATGTGATCCATTAGTTAATTATTAATTAGCGACGTGGCAAGTTCTGCAAATTGAATATAATTAACGTAGACTAATGAAACTAAACTTACTCTTTAACGTCTTTCATGCAGGAAAAACAACAGAAAATAGATTAAACACCTCTTAACAAACACATTATTCCTTCTCTAGAAAATAACGATTAATTATATAATACACATTCAAACAATACAATAATGAATCAATTTTCTGTAAAGGGTTTTCTCTTAAGAATAATAGTATAATGATAAAATAATATTTAATCAAATTAATGCCAAGTCTTTCATGTTATAAATATTCCCTACAAAAGCCTTTTAAAGTCGTGCCTGCCGACTAATATAAATCGTGAAAGAAATTAATATATACATATATATATATATATATATATATATATATGATCAGGATTAATCTAAAATATGATAGCGTGCGAGGAATAAAATCAGATTTTAAAAGGGTTTCCAACACATATAGACTAGTTATAGAATGAAAGGAAAAACAAAAAAGGACTCTTTTGGAATGCTAGGATTTGATTCCCACCACAAAAGTTGTACTTAATTAATACGTAAAAATGCCAAACTTCTCAGCAAAGGGTGTGTTTGTACTATACATGGCCGGCTCTAACTATAAAAAATAATAAACATGCATGAATATAAACACCATTAAAAAGCCCAAATTAATAAGGAGGACAATTAAAAATCTCTCTCCCTAGCTATGTGTTTATGTGTGTTTGACAGTGTGAGTTTCTGCTTCCAAGGAAGTATCTTTGATGCTAGATTTTACGCGTAAACTTATAAGCATGAAAACCAGCTGGAGTATAGCCACAGAACTGAACTTTTTTATTTTTTATTCTGATTCTAATTGTTTTGAAGTGTGATATTAAGTTATAGGTCCTATCCAAATATGTTGATTTTTTTCACTTATTTATATTTATTTCTTTATATTATATACTTTTGGTTTAATCGAGGGTTGAGAAGGGGATTATGTTTTGCTTTGTGCCATTATCTGCTACGTGCAAGGCCTCATTTAAAAGAAAAGGATGAAATTGAGGAGTGAAAATTAACATATTTTGATTGTGTCATAAGAAAATTAAGAGAAACGAATGAAAAGTGACTGATCCACATTGCACTTTTCCATCCTCAACAAATATTTTCCATCTCAATATTGAAGCAAAAATAATAATGAAGAAAAATTGATATCAATGAAGATATATACATTTTACCTTTAATTTTTATCAATGAGAAAAATATAATGTGCAAATTAATTATAACATATTTTCATTAATTTCTCCTTACTTTCATCATTAGAGACAACAATATATAATTTTTTTTTAACTTTGTGCTTTTATTGCCAAATTAAACCCAAATACTCTTCATCTCTTTCAAAAGAGATAAGACAGTTGCCAGTTTAAGTTGTTGAATATCAAGTTAAAAAATACGTACTGGTAGTTATGATTTCTTTTTTTTTTTTGGAACCTAAACAATTGTGAGATTATACGTTACCAATTTACAATATATTCATCTATATGTTCAGTGAATTTAATATGTTACTCACCTTTTCGCTTTAACAAGCTTAATTAGTAACTTAACACCCCTTTAATTAATTTTGACATATCTATATATATATATATATATAATTTATACATGTTCCTCACAAACCGTACTTGCCTTCAGACTAATCGTGGTCAATAATAGAATTAAGCTAATCTAAACTGAAATCCTCTCTTTGTACCTTAATGCTATAGGAAAAATAATTTGGAACAGGCTATGGGAAGGTCTATATCTTTCTGGTGTACTAAAAATATAGAAACAAACTACAGGTAAAATTTCGTTTAATATTTGCAATTTTAATAAGAACGTAAGTAGAAGAAAAATTTTATAAAAGTATTAATTATGTAATGCTAATATGTAAAATATTATTTGTATATTATTTTATTAAATAACATGATAATAAATATTTTAAAAATTATGCTTAAATTTTGTTGTAACAAGTATTATTGTTTAAAATAGGCGGGACAGGACGAGTGATCTGAGATTCTGGTTGTTAACCAGTTAGGATATGATAATCACTAATCTTTTAATGCAATTATGAGCACAAAAATCAATAAAATAGAAAATAAAAACAAGAAAAGAAAATAAGATCTTTCTTCAAATTGCTTGTTTGTTGTTCTTCTGTAAGATACTTTTTACTCTTTAAAGAAGAATTTCAATCATATAAATATTAGAATATTTTGAGTAAGATAATTTAGTTACAGTGCATATTTTAATTTTAAAAGGAATCTTATATTAGTTTTCAATAACAGAAGATCAGAGAAGTGTTAGAAAAGGGGAGAGTATACTGCAAAAACTTCCTCATACCTAAATTGCCATGTTCACCGACTTAGCATTAACAGAAAATGCCCAGCAAATCCCTGAAAATGATAATCTAGGCAGAAGAATCTGGTTTTACAGCCATCCACGAAATGTCTGCAAAATCATATATAGTCGTCCTTTGTAACAATCTGGAAAATCTGAGTTGAAGAGGAATAGAATGTGGTAGCTAGGATTTTGAAGTTACAGCTTTGGTGGGGACAAAATCCAGTTAGCAGATAACACTGTCTGGTTTCCATAGGATTTTAATAATCTCGGACTCATCCCCACGATCTCGAAGCCGTCCTTCTACAGATGTCATTTTCATTTTGTCCAACCCATATATCATATTCATTCCCCAATCTCACGTCTCCAAATTGATAGGTGTAATTCCCTCTCTCTCTCTCTCTCTCTCTCTCTCTCTATCTCTACCTCTACTCTGTAAAATTTGACCATTGTGCTTTTCTCTCACCTCTCCAAAGGATTAATATTTTAATGCACATCAAGTGATTGAAGTGGGTCATTGAGAATTACAAGTGGTCCCATCAAGGGCCTATGTGTGCAATTTGATTCCAGATTACTAGGACTTTGTCAGAAGCTGATTATTGATGATAATGAAGCCAATTCCTTTCTTGTATTTCATTTCTGCTTGTTGGGTATAAATAGAGTAGTACCCATCTCACTTCTCCGAAGAGGCAGAGAAACAAATCTTCTGAAATAACACTCGAGAAAAGAACAGAACACCCTTCTCTTTAATTAGAAAGAAAATGGAGGCTGCTGGGAGGATTTCCGAGGAGTGGAGTTCTCTTAGTGGATTACACACAGCTGAGGAAGCTGACTTTATGACCCAACTGCTTGGTAACAACTGTTCAGTACCAGAGGAGCTATTATATGAAAATTCCACTTTGGGATTTCCATGCGCATTTTGGCCTGGCCATGAATCAACAGTTGTGAGCGTCACAGGCATCAATAACAACAATTCATATTTTCCTTCTAATATTGCTAATACTAATTTTTTCTGTATCTCACAAGGGAGTAGCTCCAGTACTGGTAGTGGTGTTAACTACTGCCCTAATGATCCATTGACCAATTTTGATTCTGTGTCCATGGATTTTTCTTTAGGGGATGCCAAAATTGTCCCATATAGTGTTCAAAGCAATGACCACTTGAGCCAACAGATAAATGAAAACACTGATGAAGAGTCAGGTCTAGACCCAGTTAAGAGGGTTCTTGCTGTTGCTGACAAGAATTTGCATGCTAATTGGGAATGTGAAATACTAGTTTCTGAACCAGCTGAAAAGGGTAAAAGCGCTAATCTGGAGAAGTCAGAGAAGAGATCTATGGGCTCATTAGAGGTAAACTAATACAAAAACATCGTGCCCTCTTCTTAATGTGTAAATATCTGCTTCTTTTTTTTCTTAGGGTATGTTTGGATTGAGGGGGATGGAAGAGAAGGGAAGGAGAGGAAAGCTTTACCCTTCCCTTCCATTCTCTTCTATCTGGAACATACCCTCAATGTCAAACATTTCATTTTTCTTCCGGAATTTAAGCATGTTTTTTTTTTCTTTTTTAATTATGCAGGTCCCAAAGAACAAGAGGAATGTTAAATCGAAGAAGAATACAAAATCTGCTTCTGTAAGCAACAATGAAGAGGATAGAAGCTTTCTGAGGCAGAGCTCGAGCAGTTGCTTCTCAGAGGATGACTCCAATGCTTCTCAGGAGCTAAATGGAGGAGCCACTTCAAGTTCAAGTCCTAAAGATTCTGCATCTCTCAAGTCTAATGGCAAATCAATGTCTAATAATGGTCCTGCCACTGATCCACAGAGCATATATGCAAGAGTAAGTGCGCTGAAAAGGAGTTTCTATCTGTCCATTTTTTCTAAAGGAGTAGAAACTAAGAGGTTTTCCTTTTGCATTATGCAGAGAAGAAGAGAAAGAATAAATGAAAGGTTGAGAATCCTACAAAACCTTGTCCCCAATGGAACTAAGGTAACTTTCTCAATTGCAATCTTTCTATTGCTGCAGAGTAAAATTCCATTTTGGTCCAACCTCAATATTAATTGGCTCCCTGAAAAATTATTTATATTTTTTTACTTCTCAAAAGTTTAATTATGTTTCAACCCATTAAATATTTGCTCCTTGAAAGATTATATAGTATTATTTCACTACTTTTTAGAGGATAAAATTAGGTCAAAATCAAAACTTTCACATATTAAAGTGATACAATAGATTTTTTTTTAGGAGCCAATTGATACTGGAATTATTTTTGGAGGATCAAAATGGGATTTTACTCTTGTTAAAACCATTGGTTGAGATGCTCAAATTCTGAACTTTTCTTCCTTGATGAATTGCAGGTGGATATAAGCACCATGCTTGAGGAAGCTGTCCAATATGTGAAGTTTTTACAGCTCCAAATCAAGGTAATAACTTGAAAATCATCTTTCCTTTGCATCTAACAACTAAAGTTAGTGATTAGTTTTTTTTTTTCCTCATATTTTCAATTTAATTCTTAACAGCTTCTGAGCTCTGATGATCTGTGGATGTATGCTCCTATTGCTTACAATGGATTGAATATTGGACTAGACCTCAACATCACACCTACCAAACAACTATAGGAAGTGCATAGGATAGCAGAAAAGGAGGATGCAGCAATTTATTCACTGATTTCTACCAAGGGTGGATGAAAGTAATAAATTAGACAAACTTTCTTAGTATTCTTGAACTATGAGACGTCAATATGAGTTGATTTCTTGACTCCTTAGGGGAACATTTGGGAACAGAGAGCTACTGCCAAGAATTATGTTAGTTCACTAATCTCATTTCATTGGCTTCTTATGTATAATATTATAAGACAAATGATTTCGAAATTAGTTTGAGCTTTAAAGATACAGGCCCTGTTTAATTTTCTGCAAAATTGACCTGCGATCATAGATAAATGGCTTAATCGTACTTTTAGCCCCTCCATTTTAGTCAAGAGAGCAGTTTAGTCTCTTTTGTTTGTTTGTTTGTTAAAGAAACTTAGTCATTTGAATTCTAAAAACTTAAATAAATTTAGAATCTAGGTGTTAATGTAGGAACCTAAATTCCCTAAATTATCCCATCCTCTTAATTGTTCAATTAACCAATTTAAGTTGTTCAAATTTGATTTAGATAATTTGGATTTTAACTTTTTATTTAATTTTTTAATTTTAACTATTTTTTTTTTCAAATTTGCAGTAAAAAATCATTTTTATTTTACATTCTTTCTTTAAAAAAAAGAAAAATAAATTAAAAAAAAAGAAATAAAACTTGAACTATTTAAATCAAATATGAATAGCTTAGATTGCTCAATTGAGTAATTAAAAGGATAGAACAATTGAAGAGATCTGCATTTATCAATACAGAGAATTGTATGAGTGCAAGTAATCTGGTGAGATTAATTTTCTCTCTTTATTTTAGTGGGTTAAAGCATGAAGATATGATAATGGGACCAATTATGCCACCACAAGACATGACAGTGGAATATGCTAGTAGGATGCCAATCATCACCAGAAAAACAATAAAATACATAAAAGGCTGCAATGGAATTAAATTGGTCAAACAATGATCTCTTAGCCCTTGGCTCTTTCTTCTGTCTGTCCATTTGGGAACTGCCTGGCGTGTTGGGTTTTGGTTTGACTCTGATTATATATCTGAAGGTGTGTTGAGACAACAAAAAATATATGTCAACTATAGAAGGTGCACCTACCTTGGTTGATCAAGTCTATTGGCCTAATGTTGAAAACCTGTAATCAGATTATGATAAGAAAGGATGAGATAAATGACCTCTCAATTTTTAGTGAAATCATTGTAAATTAATTAATAAATTGGGTTAATCAATGGTCCTGTCACACTTTACAAACTAGAAAATCAGTTTAAAACAAAATTTAAAGCAAACCTAACTAAGTGAGTTGTGAACCATTCATTTGATTAGTCTAATGAATGTTTCAGATCTTAAAATATTAATTTAAATCATCCATGAGTTATGAAGACCGCACCAATTTTTAGCCTGTTGTATAGCTTTTATCACAATGTCATTTTTCTACTCTTAAAAGAAAGCTTAGAAGAGTTGCGCTTCAATCACTTGCATTTCAAACAAAAAAGATAGAATACGCTTTGCCCAATAAATCCATAATAAGCTGTCTAGTTATCTTATTGCATTTCCCTAGTAACCCTGTACATCATCAGCGAAAAAGAGAGATAGTTGAGCAACCTACTCCCCCAAGGCATAAATATGTTAGACAGCAAATAAGGTCAAAATTATACTTTGGTTCCAAAAATATATTTAATATTTAGTATTAATTTTAAAAGTATTTTTTGTTTCAAATAAATTTATAAGTTTTGAAAATGTTATAAACAAATTTCAAAGGTAATGGAAAGAGGAGAGAGAAAATGAGAAAAGAAAAAGAAAAGATGACTTGGATGTCTAGTAGGACAAAAAGAAAAGCCACATCAGTAAAATAAAAATCCCAATCAACGTGTTATGTTAGATTTAATGGAACTCAGCTAACGGCATTAATCTCTAAGAATTATTTAGTACGTTTTTCGAAATTTAGGAATTTATTTAAAATAAAAAATATTCTTAGAATTACTATGAAACGTTAAATATACCTTTAGAATCAAAATAAGATTTTAACCTACCAAGTAATGTTTGGATGATATCACTTGAATGTTTATTACTAATTTTTCAAATAACATTGTGACAATATTTTTAAAGAATTAATTATGGGATACTAAATTATAAAAAATATTCACGTTTGCACTTAATAAATTCGGAACCTTATACTCTTAATAAATAACTCAATGACAATTAGTTATAAAAATTGAGCATAAATTTTCGCTCTCAGGTTTTTTGATGTATTTATGGCAAGAATAAGGTTATACGGGTAATATAATGTAAATCTGATCTAACATACAGAGGTGGATCCTCTAAATTTTCAACTTCAAAAATTTCCAATTTTTTAGGATTGATTGTATCAATTTTTTTAAAAATTAGACACGGGATATAAAAGTTATCAAAATAAATATGTCAAAACTCAAACGTGTATAAATCTCACACAACGTCTTTCTCTCTCTATCTATCTTTAAAATTATCTCCTTATATATTTTTAAAATTAACACGGTCAATTTTTTAAAATTTGCGAGATTCCAAATCCCATTCTCTTGTCCTACAGAAGTATAAAATGCATAAATAGTCAATCTGAAAATAAGGGGGAAAAAAGGTTACAAATTACAATCTCATAAAATGCACGGAACAAGATTTCCTGTGAAGTGTAGAAAGAAATCCCAGACTAGTGAAATTTCTCGGTCAGCCCTAAAGATTCAGCCCTTGCGGTATAAAGCAGGTTACATTCCCAACAAAAAACGCAGGACTACTGCTCGGTATTCTACTATTCTCCATATATGATACAGCATATATAAATTCAATGCTCAGAATTCAGAATGGGCTCATGATGGAAATAGGAAAAGCCTCATCCATGAGATCCCAAGATATTGATAAGTTTTCCTCTTCATGCTCTTTCATCGTTGACATGATTTGGAACTTCTGCCTGGCTGTCCAATGGCATATACTGTGCCATTATAGCTCTGATTTCAGAATCCATGTATCGCTGCAAAACCACCCACAAAAATACCAGTGAAATGTTACCCAATTGAACCCAAAATAAACATGGGGAGGAAGTGTCCTTCTCCAATACCGACATCAGTATAATTAATGAAGAAATGCCATGTCTGCAAATTGACGCTATCTTTATACTGTGGAGTCATTTAGTACAGTGTTATCTCACTTTCCTCCTTATCTTGGATATGATGATATAGGATACTAAAGTATAAAATATCATGGATACAACAATTCAAAGTTACAAAAAAGATACAAGTAGTATTGTATAAAAATTAACAAGGCCAGAAGTGGTGAGATATAAGATTCGCATCGTTTTTAGGTGGTATAAAATATTGCCTAAAATAGTATTATCTTAGGCAAACTGGTGTATTTATTTTTTCTCGTACAATGGCAACTATCTTATTAGCATAAAAAATCATTGCAAAAAGAAAAAACAAATTTTGGGGGGGGGGGGGGGGGGGGTGTGAATTTAGGAGTTTTGTCCATTCCGCCTTAACCTGATGTCTTCATTGATACTAATCATCTTGGATGTTAGTATACCAAAGACATTCATTTGGATGACACCTGGCATCCAAAATACGAGGGTCGAGAAAACAGTATATCAAATGCCTCTTGTATGTTCTCCAATTTGGAGTTCTAACATTAGTTCAGCAGATTTGGAATGTTGTGGATTTACTTCCAAAAAAAGCCCACTATAATGCTATGGAAATTTAGCAGTAAGGAAAGTATCCGATAAAATCACAAAGCTGATGAAGTGCAACAAGCTTACCCTTATTCTATACTTGTACACAAGATATGCCCCACCAGCAGCTATAGCTAAGCCAATTAAAATGACCCAAAAAGCAGTCCATGCGGATCTTCCCTCACTGGCTGTTTTACCTGTAAGATTACCCAGCAGGGCAATGAAAACATGTTCAAATGAAGTATTCGAGGGGAAAAAATGTTCAGTGTAATGGACTCACTTATGCAGGCATCATGGTCTCTGATATACAAAAGATTCCCACTGCAACTGCAGTCATAACTCCCCCACGTATTCTTGCAGCTACATTCAGGGCACTGACAAGCTTTCTTCTCTTTGCACTCATCAATATCTGCAAAAATGAATTAGACGTAGTTCTTTCTCATATTGTCATTTTTCCAGTTGTCTAGGAAAAATTATCTAGCTTTTTTACTCATTTCACTTTTCAGATAACAATATCAAGTTCACAATGCTCGTCTAAAACCAAGGATTAAGAACCCACAATTACTTCACAAATGACATGAAACGTTAAAGTGTAAAAAGTACTCAATCTGCCTTCAAGAAAGGTTTCAATTTAACATGAATGAAATCATGGTTTATTCAAGCTTGATTTATATTTAAGTCAACATTTCACTTACTGTCCTCATAAAATCTAAATGACAGGCATGAGACTACAATATGGTCCTCTATCATGTCATTTCCATTGCCCTCGTGTCAATTGAAATGGTTTTAGAATGCTTTATAAAAGGATTTTAACTAAAAGAATGCACGTACGAACAAGTTGAGAAAATATTACATATGATGGAAAGAGAGAGAAACAATTTTGATCCAGGTGAGCAGCATTAAGGACTCAAGCACTCAGAATATAATAGTAAACCATGGATCCCATTCCTGTTGGTGTTTCACACTTAAATTTGTAGAAAGCATTAAGATGTTCCACTTAAGCTTCACAAAAATATTAGACACATAAGGTCCTGCATTTTATTGATGATAAATGCAGAAATTACCTTGCTTCCTGGATAACCTAAATGAACTACAAGATTCTGGCCCAGGGAAAAAATATATCACCAAAAAAAGAAAAAGTTTCAGCATTTCTCACCTTCACAACTTTTGACACCATCACCTCTGAACCCCGGAGGACACTGGCATTTAACCTCTCCATCATCCTATTCACAATAAGTCCATAACAACAAATTTGGTCAGTTCCAAGGAAATAGAATTTAACTATTATAAATTTGATGGGGACAAATAATATAAGCAGAAGAAACTCAAGTTGCTAACCGAACAAGCAGAAAATGCATGTCCATTCCGGGCTTCATGCCAACAACCTCCATTGTTTATCTTGCACCTCCCAGGTCCACTGGCTGCAAACCCAGAAGAAACCAGAATAAATGAAACTATGAATATATAGAAGCAAAAGAATCACATATGTTTTACTTGCTTATGAGAGAGTGAGAGAAAAGGCTTAGTAACTGACCCTATCAGAAAATTAGGACAATCAGGCCCAGTGTTGCCTAATTCGGGGTTCATCATGGTACGCAGTACAAGCACAGATACAGGGTATGCCAATTTATATAATTTTTAGTATGGGAGGGATAGGCTTAGTATACTATTTCATTACATAATTTATTTTATATATTTAATAGATGAATAACTCAAACAAAAAACTATTAATTATTGATAAAAATTAAACACTTTAAAACTTAAGCTTGGAAACTTTCAAATTCATAATTCAAATCCCCTAAAAGAAATCACAAAAATTCCTATGTGAACAAAATGGCTTGTTTTGCCGCACAATATAGTGCAGAGAGAGGCTTTTTATTTGACCAGATTCACTGACAAAATAAAATATGATTAAAATAATACATTCATTATTATGGTAACAGACATATTTCCCACTGCCCCATCTTTTCTTTTATCTCTTCCTTTCAGAAGTCAAATTCAAAACTCAGATATTATCTCTCCCTAATGCAACCCAGTAGAATAATGTTTCTGTTATTTATAATTTGATAGTTCCTTCTCTCCCCATAATGAAGAGAGTAAGGCTGATAAACTTCAGAGGCCAAAGGCCAGAAACAGAGATGGCAAATGGAAGAAAACAACAGTACATAGCAACAAAACGCAAATGAAAGAAAGGGCACAACTCCCCACACTCCTGGCTTTTGGGAGGCCAGGTTCTCTCCTTTCCTTCCTGAAAGTTCATGCCTGATACTCAATGCTCTCTGTCCACACCCTCTCCACTCATTCTCTCTCTGCCACCTGCGCTCCATGAGGTCAGAATTAGTTATGTTCAGATAAATCCCCCTTTTGCCCTCCTTCATTCATCCCCTCCCCCTAATGGGATCTATCCTTCCCCTTTCTCCTTTCATAAACCTGCCACTCCTTATTGGGCCTAATGGATCCATCATCCACTCACCCCTATTCTCTGTAGCTATCCTGATAGGTCGAGTCAGTTCAGAGCAAGCGAAGAAGGAGCAATTTCTGCTTGGGAAGAGAATACAAAATACAGATTCATCATTCATCCAGGATGTTTGGTAAGAAAATTTCAAGCCTCCAATGGCACTTTTTGCTTCCTGCCCCTGACCTAGAGAGTCTGAGTTTGGAAATCTCTCCTCCTTGCTGCTCTGTTCACCACTGCTCTGTTCAGTTCGCAAACATAATCCGTTTTGGCACAGAAAAACAGGAAAAGAGTCTGCAGGGGAGAAGGGCGAGCGAGGCATCATCGATCAGGCCCTCCTATCAATGTACTTAATGCCAAAATGCATGTACTACACAAAATGGACCACACTCTACTTCATTTAAGCGCCATATCAATTTGCAAAACATTGCAAGGCTTCATGCCAATAATTTGAGCATGGAATGATTTCTTCAATGTAATTGCAAATGAAGACACAAATTGACATTTTTTACTGATAGCAAATGAACTTAGAGATCCGAAATCTAAAGACAACAATATACCCAATGGTAACTGATGGAGACCAAGGTAATATGAGATGCTAAAGTCCTCGAGTAATATAAGCTGCTTTATTGAATATTTAAGTAAGGTGGCTCTCCTGCCTCAATAACTAACTTTTGGAGGAAGGTTTTCCACCTCGTTTGAGTGTCCATCAATTACACAATTCAGGCAAAATCTAATGGGATTTAGCATGATCAAGAAAGTGAATGCCAAAACCTCTATTAATGAAAAACTACCCTCCCAAAATTAGAACAACTAGCATCTTCAAGAAAGAAAATGTCTAATGAGTAAGTCCAAAATCTACCTAGCACAAGGATCCGAGAGTTCCAATGCTATGGCAGCAGCATTTCAAATGAATGATTATTTAAAGAACCTTGTGTCATCAACATATTAACAAGCACCCAAGCACTCAAACATATCCGAATATCAGATATCAATTATATTTCTTGGAGAAGTCAAGTCCCATAGAAGTTATAGAAGTTACCATAAAAGTCAATAAACCAAAAATTTTAGTGGTAGTGCCCATCCTGATCCAAAATTCTAATCTCCCTTCTCAGTCCCAAAAGACAAAAATGTAAGAGAGAGAGAGAGAACATGAAAATTTCAAGTTTGGTAGGTATTCTAATTTATGATCATGAATAATAGGAAAAGACAACATGAGCTAGTTCCAGATAATTGTTCCTAATTTGCATAACATACTTGGAATGAATGGAAGAACGATTTTGCAAATATAAAACAGTCTGCAGCAAACTAATCAAGATCATTATCCACAATGTATTTTTCTTATTTCTTTTCTTTTCTTCCTTTTCCATTTCAAGTATCATGCACATAATTAGATAATATCCTGATGCAAACAGGAAAGGAAACTTATTTTAACCTTGACACGTAGTATAACCGTCTCCTTTGAACTGCACACCATCAACTAGGGGGCATTCACATACTCGCCCACGGAATGTATCCTGAGTAAATTTACATGTGTAAATAGAAGGATAGATAACGGTAAATCAGAATGGTTCAGGTTATTTAGTAATTTTCAGTCAGAGATAAATACCTTGCATGCAGTGATGTTGGCCACTTTATCCTGCCAACAGCCACCATTGTTATCCAAACACTCATTTGTCTCTACATCTGCCAAGAAAAAAGTATGGCATCCAGAAAAAAATCAGGTTCTGAACTAACAAGTGAACAAAGAAATATCTATATTTCATAGTGCCAAACCAACGTGAACATTTACCTGAGCTCAAACAAACAGCTGGTTCAGTAGTTTCCTCAAAACCAGCACAAATAGCCTTCAGAACAGCACCTTTCTCCAATTTTCCTGAAAGAAACAGTCTTAGGATTGGAAAAATCCATACCAGTATATATCACACAAGGCATGAAGGACAAACCTCGATACTGTCGATTATTGACAACAAGAGTAGGTAATATGGTAACATCACCTCGTGAACCCTTCCCAACCTGAAAAAAAGTAGTGTTATGTGACAGTCCTAGATAGATAAACTGATAAAACCAATGGAATAATAGCATAAATTTAAAAAAAATAACAATAATAATAATAAAGGACAGTACTTGAGCATCTTGCTCTTCTTTCAAAACAGGATTTTCAGAATCAGCCTCTGCATCTCCCATGCACTTTTCGATCTTCTTATTATCAAGACCTGCAAATTTAAAATAAACATATATGAGATGTCATTGTCAACATCCAGCACAGCAGCACCCTGAGAAAGCATAATAAGCAATCATGATTTATTTACCAAGTGATTTAATAACAGCATCTGCACAGTCCTTATTGTATTTTTTCTCTTTCATGGGGCATCTAATTTGAAAATCAGTCACATAGTCCCACCACACCCAAGGCTTTTTGGTTTCATTTGCCACTTTGAAAACACATAGCTGCCTTAAATTTTCAAGAACCACATCTTTCCCATCATAACCTGTGCTGAAGTCCTGCTCAGGATCAGGGGCACAATATCTTCCATGATTTATGCACTGGGACTTGCACTGTTTGCTTAAAGTAAACGCTTGGGGACAGTACCAAGTTATATAATGGGGTGTAAACTGAGTATAACCACCCTTCTCTAGTATCTGTGCTGCACCCTTGAAATCCTTTACAAATTCCATCAACATATCACATTTAACCCCGCACTCATCATTGCTGTTGGTCCATAGTTCATATTCCACACGATCATCTGGGTGGGGTACAGCCTCTCTCCAATCAAGATTTACACTGACCAGGTCTTCACCACTTATGGCTTTCTTTAATGTTTCACCAAATTTTTTTTCAATGAGAGCAGAGGGTATTGTTATCTTCTCTATGTATTTTGCAGATGACCCATCCTCTTCAGGTGTGTCCATTGTTATTAAGGGTTCCTCGATATCATCTGCAACAAGAACTGCTGAAGCTCCAGCCTTCTGAGCATTCCAGACCTTCAAAGCAAAGAAGCAATCTGAAAGGAACACATAAAATCACTAAATATACACCCGTGAAAGAACATTTTAAGACTTAATAACTGTATAGAATCCTACTCAAGACTTTGACAGAAAAAAATAATAATAACAAAAGGAACAAATTAATCCCAATTAATTAGAGTATAATAAATAAAATAATAATAATAAAAGCCAATAACAAATCCAAATTTCTAGGCGTAAAATTATCATATACAACCTAAAGGCATAACTTTAAGTATCAAACCTTTCAAAATGAACTCAAAAGAGCAACAGACATTTTTTTTCTTTTGGGTTCAACCAAAACAAAAAAACCAGCATGCAACGAATTAATCCAACTAAATTAAAGAAATTATTAGTGAACAAAATCTTATCTAAATAAAAATGAGAACAATGAAAAATTACACAAGCGTGGAAAAGAAATAGCAAAAATTATATTATATGGTGTAAATGCAAAATGACATAAAGAGGTACATTATCCAAGAACTAAAAAGCAAACCAAAAGAACCACCACTAACCAAGAAACCAACGTTTGCTTATTAACAGGCACAATAATCAACTAAGTGAGAAGAGAGCATCTGCAGTAAAGCAAACCAAGCCACAAAACTCATAACTACTATCAATTAAACCCAAAATGCAAAGGGATTAATTAAACCTCAAGCCTCAAAACTCATAACTACTATCAATTAAACCCAAAATGCAAAGGGATTAATTAAACCTCAAGCCTCAACAAAACATGCAAATTCATAAAAATACAAGTTCTTACTTCCACGATCGAGTAAAAGGATGGTGGGAAGAGCTCCAGGTTTCGATTTGAAGGAAAGCCCAAACTCATCGAACTCTTTACAAGCCTTCCGGTTATCCTTAGGGTACACGACATTCCCAGCCATGCTACCTCCATACTGAGGAATCCCGAAGTTCCCGATCGCACTATCGTATGTACCTTTGATTTTCTCGGGCGAGGTAACCCTCAAGCTGTTCTTCTCCACCACGAATCTCGCCATTGATGAGGGGACGAAGGACAGCAACAGAAACCCTAGAAAGAACCCCAGCGATGACCTCCGAAGCTTCATCTTTGGCCCCAGGAAATATCAGGGTTTCCAAAATTTTCAAAGGGGTTAGCTTCGAAAATCAATAACTAGGACAAAAATTTATGCCTTTTCTCTCTTCTCTTTTTTCTCTGAAGGTTCTTCAATTTTGTTGGCCTCGAAAGGGAAAAAGTGAGACCTGTTCTTGTTATTGCTAGAACACAAAACAAATATGGTTGTGTTAGAACATCCAAGAAGCTGCGGAGACTTGGAAACGCAGGTATCGCTCTCCCTGACTCTTTGGACTCTACGGTGACACTAGCACTCTCATTTTTTAATTACAATTAGGTAGATAAACTTAATTAAAAATTAGACTTGATTATTTAACGTTTTTTATTTCAGTGGGTGAAACGAACAGGACAGAAGGGGACTTGCTTTTACCAATAGCACGCGGATCCTCCACACTTATAGGGGTCTGCGTGCAGTAACTTATTTTTATTTTTATTTTAAAAATATAAATAATATTTATAAATTTAAAATTTTAATTATAAAAAAATTATACTTTAAAAATTTAATTATACAAAAAATTTTACTTTAAAAGTTTTACTTATATTATATAGTTAAACTTTTTTAAATTAAATTTTTTAAGATTAAAATTTTTATTTTCATACATATAATTTTTAACTTTATTTTTATCTTTAAACTCAAAAAGTTAACAAAAAAGGCAAAGAATTGTCCACAGTACAATCTGCAATAATAAATATTATTATAGACATCCATATTCTTACCAATTCACGGCAAATTTTAAACATAATTATTTTTATTAAGATTAGGTTTAAATTTTATTTTTTATATTTCTTCTTTCAAATTCTTTGATAAAATTAGACTAAGTTAGACAAACTTTTATAAGATTTGTTAAAAATATATAAAAATCTCTTTTATATTTAAAATATATAAAAAACTCTTTGGAAATAGAAATTACCTTATATTTAATTTTAAATAAAGATTATTCTAGTTGAAATTTTAAAATTGAAACAAAAATATAAGATTACTTTTATTTTTTTTTAAAAGTCTATATGTATTTTGAAAATATAAATGAGGTTTATGTAATTTGAGCAAAATTTATAAAAAAATCAGTTTAATTTACTTATAAAATTATTATATATGTGTAAAAAATTCTTTCAAAAATTTAATTACATGATATTGAGGTATAAAAATTATATATTTATTTGTAAAAATTTATGTACTTAGTATATTGTTATCAAAAAAATTATATATTCTTTATATTTTATTCAAAGAATTAATATAAAAAATTGCATATAAATATTATTTTTATTTTTAGATGCATACCCTTTTTCTTTTTATTTTTAAAATTTTTGTTGTTAAATAAATTGAAATTGAACAAAATATGAATGGCTTGTTATATTATACCCATAGAATGGTAATGTTAGACGTTTATTATTAGCCAAGGAGACTTTAGTCATTTCAAGGATATTAGTAAGGCCAGAGTGTCATTTTAACGCAACTGATTTCTGTTATGAATAAGTCACGTGTGTGTGTTGCTAAGGGGTTCTTATAGGAGGGAAGGGCTACATGCTGTAATAGTTTTGGATTTAACAGAATCTATCCCTCTCTTTCTCATTTCTATTCTCTATTCTTTCTTCTTCTCCCTTTTGTTATTCCCTTCAACCTCCTCTTAGAATCGTTAGCTTAACAACTAGTATGCGAGCAATAATCTTCGACATGGCAAAAGCTATGAGATCAAAGATGTCTAATTGAGATCTGGATGATCGAGGAAAATTTAAAGTTGAACAATAAATGTCAGCAATGGAACATCAAATGAACACTTTATATGAGCTGGTTCAAGGCTTGTCCTTTTAGTTTACAGAGGTAATGAACCGAGGGTGAGTAGAAAGAAATATTGATTATCAATTCCTACCAGATTCACCAAGGTGGAATTTCCTAGATTCACAGCTACAAATGTCAATGGGTGGATTTCAAATTGTGATCGTTATTTTCGTTTTGATGATACTCCAGAAGATCTTAAGGTAACGTTGGCTAGCTTATCTCTAAATGCACCTGCTTATCACTGGTTCTAACATTTTGAAAAAGGCAAAAAGCGGAAGAATTAGCTAGGGGGAATTAGTTAAAGTAATTAAAATAAGGTTTAGGTCAATCTATGAAGATCCATTAGAAGAACTTATGCATTTGAAACAAAAGGGAACTCTATATGAGTTTCAAGAGGCATTTGATCAAATAGTATATCGTGTCGACCTAACAAAAACCCAAAAGCTGAGCTGCTACTTGGTAAGCCTTAAGCCAAAGCTAACTGTAGGTGTCAAGCTATTTCATCCACAAACACTATTGGATGCTACTCATCTAGCAAGATTGCAGGAACTCAATATTGGTATGATGTAGAAGAAGCTGGGTTAACAACCTATGATTTCTGGAAGCAAAAGGGGCTACGAACCAATCAAATTGATTGGAGGTGATTTAAAAGAAGGAAAGAGTTCATATGACAAAATCATAAGGGGAACATCTAGTGAGCAAAAAGGAATTCTTGGTAAACACACATTAAGATATTAGCAGAAACTATCATTTGAGTAGGTTGAGGAATACAGGAGTAAAAATCTCTCATACTTTTGTCATGATAAATTTAAGCTAGGTCATAATTTCCCTCAAAGAAAAAAAAATGCAATTATACCTAATGACAATTGATGAAGAATCAGAAGTGAGAACAAGCAACTCAACTCTTAGTCATACAAAATAAATGAATAATGAACCAGCAAAGCTCAATGATTGCCCTCAATACACTTTATGGTCATACCTTACTGGTAACCTTGAGTAATTCAATGTACCCAAATATTCTATATTATATATATTAGTAGACATGAGCAGCACATATAATTTTATGGATGAAAGGTTTGCAAATGAAAATGGGTGGAATATCAAGGAGATTAAACTAGTTAATGTGACTGCGGCTGATAAGGGACTGCTGCAAGGACAAAAAATGTGTGAAGGGCTTACAGGGTCAATGCAAGGAAGGAACTTCATAGCAGATGTCATATTTATCCCTTTCATTGGCTGTGACATGGCCTTGAGAATGCAGTGGTTAAGAACGTTGGGAGTCATCTAATTGGATTGCTCGAATCTATGGATCCATTTTCAAAAGGAAGGAGAAATGATTGTATTACATACTTCGAAAGAGCATAGCAATAGGATGATTAAAAATGATACACTACATAAGCTAGTAACAAACAATCCTTATATATCTTTGATGCAAATTGTTACTTGGAATCCAAACACTAGCTATTATACCATTGAAGCAGAAGATGCTAGAACCTTATCAAAACCCATTGAAGAACTAATATAGGAATTTTGGGAGTTATTTGAAGAACCATAAATATTACCTTCACATAGACCCAATTATGACCATTTTATAATTCTTAAAAAGGGGTCTAATGGTGAATATTAGACCATATAGATATCCATCTCACCAGAAGGATGTGATTGAAAGGATAATTAAAGAAATATTAGAAAAGGAGATTATTCAAAAGAGTTCATCTTCTTTAGCTTCGCCAGTAGTGTTGGTTAAAAAAATAGTAGTTGAAGGATGTGTGTCGATTATCAAGCACTTAACAAGATCACCATGAGAAGCCACTTCCCTATTCCCTTAATGGAAGACATATTTGATAAGTTGGCCAAAGCTTCCATCTACTCCAAGTTAGATATGTATTCTAGATATCATCAAATCAAAATGAAAGAGGAAGATGTTTTTAAAATAGCCTTTCAGACACATTCAGGGCAATTCACATTTCTGGTTATGCCATTTAGCTTAACCAATGCACCATCCATATTACAAGGAGCCATGAATGCCATCTTTAAAGCTCAAATAAGGAAATATGTACTTGTCTTCTTTGATGATATCCTGATTTACAACACTAATGAGGTTGAGCATTGTGTTCATCTAAGTGAAGTCTTTTCTATTATGATGTAACACCATTATTTCATTAAACGTAACAAATGTGCTTTCGTAGTCACCAAAATCGAATATCTAGATCATTTTAGTTTTACAGGAATAGTTGCTACAAACCCTTCCAAAGTCAAGGCAATGGTGGAATGGCCTACACCAATTACAGCTAAACAATTAAGGAGCTTCCTGAGGCTAGCAGGATATTATAAAAGATTCATCCAGAACTTTGGAATTGTTGCAAAGCCACTGACTAATTTACTTAAAACAAATGCATTTGTATGGTTAAAGAAGGAAGATCAAGCTTTTCAACATCTCAAAGTAGCTTTGTCAAATGCTTCGGTCTTGGTTCTATCAGATTTATCTCAACCATTTCAAATTGAAACAGATGCATTGAACATCAGAATAGGAGTTGTTCTATTACAGAACAAACATCTAGTAGCATACATTAACAAGGTATTATCTCCACACCATCACATGCTATCAATATATGATCGGGAATTACTAGCAGTTGTATGTGCTGTTGAAAAATGACATCAATACCTTTCCATTCAATCATTTGTCATCCTTTCTTATCAATAGAGTTTTAAATAACTCATGGAGTAATGGTTGACTACCCCAATAAAAATATAATCAGCGACAAAATTAATGGGATTAAAGTATGAGATTCACTATAAAAAGCGGAGAGAAAATATGATTATAGATGCCTTGTTTAGATGCCAGCATGGTAAAATTCTATAGCTCGTACTGTCCTTAATATCAATTGATTTATGGAGTGAGCTCAAGAAACAGTGGCTCGAAAATCTAATGTTATAGAATATTATTAAGCAACTACACAATGACGTTAACTCTTTTATGAAATTCAGATGGGATGGAGAAGTGTTGACCAGGAAGAATAAGGTAGTAGTGGGAAATGATGGGAGCTTAAGGAATTATATTCTATGCTGACTCCATTCTTCCCCTCAAGGTGGGTACTTTGGCATCAAGGCAATATGGAAACAAATTCGAGCTATTTTTTATTGGAAGGGAATGCTTATTGATATCAAGAATTTCATTAAAAACTATGAGAGATGCTTTTGTTGTAAATGTGAGACTATCACTCTAGAACACTACTGTAATACCCTAAAATTAATTAAAAATAACTATGATAAATTAGAGAATTAGTGGGGGTAATTAAGAAAAGTAATTAAGTGGAAAAAGGGGAAATAGAACTTATGGAGAAATAAATTATTAATGTGAATTTAAGAATCAATTGGGTTAGAAACTTAATGTAGGCCTATAATTAAATTAAGTATGTCAAAAATAAAGTCTATTAGAGGCCCAATTATATTTTATGTAGATCTAACTTCCTCTTATGAGACTTAACCCGAGAGAAACTACTTAATAATAACCCAATCTGGTTTAGTAATTTAGAAACCTAAAACCAAACATAGGCAAAGCGTAAAATTGGGCTTTGGAGTCATCCCAAGACCCTACTAAAACCCTTAAAGTTCTGCAATACAACCCATCAAGTTTGGCCCAACAAACTAAAAATCTAAACTCACTTGGATTTGGGTATTTGGGTTAGCCCACAACCTAACTTAAACCCTAAAACTACTTTAGCTTTCTCCCCATTATGCAGAAACACTTATAGAGCAAAGAAAATTTGGAGGTTTTGGGAGGTGGCTAGAGTTTTGGGCATAATTCCATCATTCTTCACTCCTAGAGTAAGATTCAACTAAGGTAACATATATATAACTTAACCCTTTCTTCTTCCTCTTCTATTTGGCCTAATTGGTTTTTTATTTTGAGCATTTTCACCTACATCTAAATCTAAAATGTGTTGTTTAGTGTTTTCATGGAGGATTTTTAGAGGTTGAAGTTAGAAGGGTGATAGAGTAAGTATTTTTTTCCTATATTGAGATAGTTTCTGCTGGTTTAAGACCCATATGGTTGATTTATAATATGGGCATTGATTTTGTACGAATTTACTAAAAAAATTAAGTGGTATTTTGGAGTTTTTAAGTAGGTAAGGCTCAAGTCTGAATTTGGGACTCCTTAGTTGCTAGGTAAGTATCCTCTAAGTAATCCTTAGTAGTTTAATTCTATGGGTATCTAGTCTATTACTATAAATGATAATTTAGAGTAGTAATTGTTTAATGTTGTGATCATAGGATGATTTTGGTACTAGTGGTAGCCTTAAAAAAAATTATCCATAAAATGAGGTAATTAGGATTAATTTTTATTCCTTGCATATGTTTAATTTAATCTTATATCTGCTACACATGTATGATTTTAAATGCTAAATGAATGGTTAGCTATATGATATGTTGTGATTGGATCTTGTGAGTTTATAGTGAAACTGTGGTATGACTGCCACCCATGCGTCGTGCTTCAATCGGACACTAGGTTATGATTAGATTCTTAAATGCATTGAGCCCTGGTTATACTCAATAGGGAAGTGGCATCGTGAACCGTGTAACAACCCTACTATCTAATTATAGTAGTTAAGCTTAAATACGTTATTAATAATCATAAATCAAGATATAGAACCATTTCAATTAATCAATTTAAGAAAATGTAAGAAAATTTGAACTTTGATGTTATTAGAGTCATTAACTAAATAATCATAACTATTTATGAATATAAGTGAACCTAATTCTCAATCAAAAGTCTTTAGTTCATTTATCCATTAATTCTAACTCACAAAAACCTCCTACAAGTGTTTCTAAATCATTCCTTAGTATTATCATAAGAAAACCAAAGTTTTTAAGTTAAAAATAAGAGTTTGGGGACCTTTGCCGCGACTTGAAACCTTCCTACTGCTGTTAAGTTAGCTACTGGAACTTAAAAATTAAGTTTTGCATCTTGCGCTGCCTTCTAAGATATTTGTACTGCGACGAAGTTGCTTTTGGGTTCAACTTCTCAAAATTTTACAAATCTTGTCGTATCTTGGATCCTCATTGTAGCGAGCCTATATGGTGCTGCAGCAAAAACACCCCCTAGAGCTATTGTATATAGTTTCACAATTTTTGCCACGACGAAACTTGTTACTGGAACACTCATCACCTAATTCTCTTAACTTATACTGTGGCGAAACATGTTGCGCTATGGCGAGGTTACTTTCTGTTGCCTTCCCTGGACAACATTTTCATTTTTGCCATGGCGAGACACCTCGCACCGCGGCGTTCTTCGCTTCTATTACTCTTCTAGCCGCGGTGAGCCTTTCATAGTTGTGACGTGACTCTCTTCTGTACCTATACCTCCCAAATTTTGTTCTATACATTTCAATTCTCCTTCTAAGAACACTCTAGGACTGCTCTCCCTCAATTTATGAGACTCTAATGGCATTTATCTACTTGATTTACCCAACATATTTAACCTTACCAATTCAAGGCTTATATGTTAATTTCTACTCCCAAATTATCATGCATCGACAAATTCTATGTGATAATAACAAGTAACCATATTCATATACAACTAATATTATTATTTAAATATAAATCCCAATAAGGTATCATGAGGTCTAACTCTTTCATAAATATATCCTAGGTTAACAAAATACAATCTCTTACATTTGACAATATGATTATATAATAATACTATGCAAAAAAATAATAAAATTAGCATTTATACTAAATTAGCTTAGTCCAAGTGTAGCTTCCTACACCAGGCCTCAGCCCATGGATGTTCATCAACTTACTTGCCTTTATCTTTACCCAAAGGACCTTCACCTAAAATAGTTAGCCATGAAATTGGGTGAGATGCAAATTTCAATAATCAAGACAAATTTCATTTATATATTCTAATTTAATTAATATATGTGCATAAAATCATATAAATATAAAAAAAATATACCAATCACATCAGCAAATGAGACAATTAGGCTATCAATAACTATTATCCCATACTAACAATCACAACTCCATATGTTAAAGGTCAATAACATCGGGAGAGGCCCGTCCATAGCACCTACTTTCTAATGAGCACAACTAGGGCTCTGTGCATTTGGAGTCTGATCATAACTCAGTGCCTGATGGAAACACATGCATAGGTGGCAATCGCACGACAGTTCCACCATGGACTGATAAGGTCTAATCACAATATAACAAATAACTAATCAATTCATTTAGTATTCAAAATCATACATGTGCAGCAGATATAAAATTAAAATGGACATATGCATAAAATTTAATATGAATCTCGGCTACCTTATTTAATTGAGTTAAGTTTTGCCACCAAAAGTATATCTCCAAACTCTAAAAATTCTATATCAAATTAAAGCATATTCTTATATGATAATTACAACATGTACCAGATCCCATAAGATCCAACAATTATAAGCTACATAGAAAAACACTTACTCAACCACCAAGAGACTCTAATTTTGGATTTCATCTTCCTTAAACCAGAAATTTCAAAATATCACCCTACATTATGGGTATTTTCACATAGAAATAGGATCCATATCATAAGTTAGCTATTGGGGTCTCTAACTAGTAGTAAATGCATCAAAATAAAGAGTTTATACTTACATAATATATTTCTTAGTCTCAACCTTTGAAAATCCTCCAAGAAAACACCAAACAACAAATTTCAAATTTTGGGTATGGTAAAAATATTTCAAATGGAAAACCAATCGGGTTAAATTAAAGAGGAAGTGGAAAGGGTCAAGTTATATAATACTCACCTTAGTTGATTTTGGCTCTAAAAGTGAGAAATGATGAATTTCTTGCTAAGAACCCTAACCTCTTTCCAAACCTCTGAAAATTGCTTCTTGTGTGTCTTGTTTCTGCAAAATTAGTGGAGGAGGCTGAATATGTTTAAGGTTAAGATGGGTTTGGATTGACCTAAAGGCCTAATTCCAAGTGAGTTTTAGATTTATACTTGTTGGACCAGATTTCATGAGTTGGGCTACAGAATTTTGATTGCGTTAGGCTAAGTTCCAAGAGTCAATCTAATTTGGGTCTGTACCTAAAATCATTGGGCCTCCATTAGTCTTTTTCCATAACCTTCTTAAATTAATTATGGGTCTTAATTAAGTTCCAACCCAATTGAATCTTAAGTCTACATTAATTATTTATTTCTCCATAAACTTCTATTTATATAACTTGCTCAATTATTCTATAATAATTATTTTTAATTTGTCTAAATCTATGATTAACACCTTAATTAATTTTGAGGTGTTACAGACGGGCTTTTCTTAGTATTATTAGCCTTTAACATGTTGTATGTGATTGTTAGTATAACACGGAGTTCACTAGTTGTTCAACTATTTCATTTGCTAATACGATTAATGTTTCTGATACTTATCTGATGTAATGCATATATGTTGATTAATTTGGTACATATGGATGGAATTTATCTCTAGTTACTGAAATTTGTATCTCATTCCATTTCATGGGCTAACTAAAGGCTTTTTGGATAAAGATAAAAGGAAACAAGTAGATGAACATCCATAAGTTGAGACCCTGTGTGGGAAATGCTACACTTGGGTTGATCCAACTTAGAATAGGTACTAATTTTTGTTATTCTTTTGTGTAGTATCATTATATAATCATATTGTCAAGTGTAGAAGTTTTACATTTTGATGATCTATGAAGTACCTAATAGGGAGTTAGGCTTTATATAATTTGGAATTTGATGTATGCACTTATTTCTATTTGATGTGGAACCTTATTAGTATGGATATAAGACTTGTCACTTGAAGTATGTTATTGTATCATCATGAATGATCATGCTAGTGGTTTATGAATCTTGTTATTGTCAATAATTCATGAATTTATTGATGTATGATTGACAAAGATATTTGAAATCAATACTCTAGTCTCTAAGTGGATGTGAGGGTATACTGTGTAGTTTAGTTAGTTGGTTACTATTAAAGTCTTACAAATTAAGGTAAAATGACTCTAAGATATTTCTAGAAGGAAGTTTGGCATATGTGGGATGAAATTTAGAGAGTTTAGGTGCAAAAGAAGGTTGACCCATGGACAAAACTACTTAAGTTGCAGTTAAGAAAGTCTAAAAGCTAGGCGTATCATGACGCGATGCAATGTAAGAAATTCGCCCAATGAGAGTAACAGAGAGTAAACTTATCGCGACAAGCATCAAGAGGCAAGTTTAAAGAGTTTTAAGAGACTTTCTTGCCACTGCGAGACACCTAACTCGCCATGGTGAGAATCACAAAAGTTTGAATAGTAAGTTCTTGAAAGTACCTGCGCCATGAGCGCAAAAGGCTTAAGTTGTGGCAAAGGGTTTGTATTTTTTATTTTGAGCGCTAGTAGCCACTTATGTCATGGCACAAGTTCTCAAACTTGGTTTTTAATTTTAGTAACCAACTTAACCACGGCAGAGAGGGTCCAAGTCGTGATGAAGGTTTCTAAACTCTTACTTTTGACTTAGAAACCTTGAATTTCACTATATTAAGGATATGTAATGAATTGGGAATATTATAAGAGGATTTTGTGAGTTGAAATAAGTAGTAACATGAATCAAAGGTTCTTAATTGATAATTAGAATCATTTGTGGATTTAAATGGTTGTGATGGTTTAGCTAATAACCCTAATAATATCAAGGTTCAAATTTTCTCACATTTTCTTAATTTAATTAAGTTTAATGAATTTAAACCTTGATTTACGATCATTAACCATACAATTAAGTTTGATCACCATAATTAGAAATTAGGATTGTTATAACTACAGCCATTACCTCTATCGTAGGGAGTCTAGCAAAGCATTTCCATGGACTTTATCAAAGAGCTTCCAAAGTCTGATGGCAAGGATACTATTTAGGTCATTATTAACCCTTAAGCAAATATGATCATTTCATATCATTGGCACACTTGTTCACAGCATCCTAATTAGTCAAGTGTTCTTGGATAATGTCTATAAGCTAGATGGCGCCCCATCCAATATAATGAGTGATAGGGATCCCATTTTCACTAGCAACTTTTGGCATGAATTCGTTAAACGATTGGGAGTTATGCAACACATGTCTTCTGCTTACCACTCACAATCAGACGGTCAGAGTGAAGTACTAAATTGCTACTTGGAGAATTACTTATAAAGCTTAGTGTGGCAAGCCGCTCAGGAATGGAATCGTTGGTTGCCTCTTATAGAATGGTGGTATAATACCACTTTTCATTCTGCTATTAATACTACTCCTTATAAGGTCATATATGGTCAAACTCCTCCTATTTATATCCCAGAAATACCTTACGAATCCATGATGGATGTGGTTGATTAAAGTTTTATAGCTCATGACACCATGTTGCACAAGCTGAAACAGAACTTGGAAAAGACTGTGCAATGTATGAAACAACTGCCAATAAACATAGGTCTGAGAGAGATTTTGAGCTTGGTGATTGGGTCTTCCTCAAGTTGCAACCATTCTGACAGACATCATTGGAATGAAGGCCATTAGAAAAGTAGTCTCCCCATTACTTTGGCCTATATCAAATTATTAAATGAGTGGGACTTATGGCTTACACCCTTTAGCTACCACCTTTTTCTAAAATTCATTCCACTTTTCATGTGTCCATGTTAAAGCACTATCTTAATCGTTCCATAAGTTCTTACTAACTCATTGACATGTGGGGTTCAATTTCTACCAAGTAGGAACCCGAGAGCATTCTTGATCAAAGGATAGTTCAGAGATGTAACAGGGCAGTAACAAAAGTGCTTATTAAATGGAAGGACAAAATGGAGGAGGAAGCAACCTGGGAACTTTAGGCCAAACTCCAGCAATAATTTCCAAAGTTTACTAAAACAGCTCATCCTTCAAGATAAGGATACAGTAATTGAGGGGCTAGTTATTAGATGTCTATTATTAACCAGGGAGACTTTAGTCATTTCAGAGGTATTAGTGGGGGCCAAAATGTCATTTTAATGCAACTAATTTCTATTATGAATAAGTCACATGTATGTGTTGCAGATGGGTTCTCATAGGAGGAAAAGACTACGTGTTGTAATAGTTTATACTTAACAGAATCTCTCTCTCTCTCTTTCTTGTTAGAATCTATCTCTCTCTTTCTCATTTTTATTATTTATTCTTCCTTCTTTTTCCTTCTATTATTCCCTTCAACCTGTTCCCAAAATCAAGATCTTAACAAGTAAAGACTAAAGAATAAGGAAAATTGAAAATAAAATATGATATCGTCTTGAATCGTTTATGAAGACCAATATAGATTATGTATTTGTTTCTAATTTTAGAGTTGGTTGGAACACTCTCTTTCCATTTTAAACCAGGATTAATGTTTGACGAAATTTTTAAAATTTTTGTTATTATTTTTTTAATAAAATTATAACACACAATTTTTTTTAAAAAAATTCAATTATATAATTTTAAATTATAAAAATTATATATATTTATTATATTATTAATAAAAAATATATAATTATAATATTTTAAATAAAAATTCTAATGACTAATTAAAAAAATATTCGTTATTAAATATATTTATTTTAATTATATTTGCTACAACATAAAAAAATAATATTTTAACATTTATATGGTGGGCTCAGCAAAAATTTACGACAAATTTAAGCTGTCAAGGTAAAAAAATTGTCTCTCTCCCGTTTTGTCGAACATAGCAAACGCAAGGGTTCCTGAAGGTGTTCTGCGTTGTCTTTCCTGCGCAGCAGCGTGGCATCATCATCTTCCACCCCTAAGGCTTGAGATCTGCGAACCAGACCCACCAAAGGCACACATTACCTTTCAATGATATGGCCCCAGAAGAGTCCATTAGCCAACTGAAAATAATACAGAAAGTAAGGAGCCCGTTTCAGAATAATAATAGAAGTTGATCTCAACTATAGTGGTTTGATGATAGGGTTATCGTGACAGAATCATGGGATGGGGGAAGGAAGCTGTGTGCGATACGAACCATCTCCAGTCAAGGGAAGTCCAAATAAATGAGTCGAAAACATGGAACTAACTTGTTTCGGAGAAGGGGAACACGGCAGGAGCTTGGACGGCAGCGAGGAATGGCATAGCTGCCAGCATTAGGTCTTTACAATGAAAGAAAACAGTGAATAAGGCAAATGCTCATGGACGATGCACAATGGAGGAGGCTCACGCTCTGAGAATGCCTGTGGGCGCAACAGTCCTAAAATGAAGGGCAAAAATGACATTTTGCCAAATTGGCTCCAAAAGCAATTCCTCTTCACGGGCTACAGTCAAAAGGGACCCTTTTTCATGGAACAAAACCAGAGTAATGGGGTTTTGCATCAGAATGCACGGTAGTTCCCATCGGCGTTAAGCAACCAAACGAGCTGTAATTGGGAAGAGTTTTTTTTTTTTTCCTTCCAAAAGAACATGCAATTTTTCATTTTTTAACAGTGTAAAGCATACGGTTCAAAAAAAAAAAAAAAAAAGAACGTGAAGCACGTCTCGGTTATATTGTCCTTATTTTCTTTAATTGTTGATAGCCCCTTTTTTTTTTAAGAGAAAATTACATTAAAGAACTTAATTTTAAAAAATTTACAATAAAAGATATAAAAAATTAAAACTACTTATAAGGATCAAAGTTACTAAAACTTATTGTTAGAGTTTAAAAAAATTATTATTAAATTTTAAAAAAATTATAATTTAAGTAATTTAATAGTAATTTTTTTAAAATGTTTTTTTTAACCATAATAGTAAGTCTCATATTAACTTTGATTTTTGAAATAATTTTAATTTTTAAACTATTTTATTATACATTTTATAAAATTTAAGTCTTTAGATATAATCTTTTTTTTTTCCTTTCCTGTTCATGCTTACTTATGCTAACATTACAATTATAAATTTTTAAATATGTGCACCGCAGAGACTGTGGGAATAGTGCGATATACTACTATTGACGGTTGGCCTTTTTCGTTTTGCCCGTCAACTATGGCAATGCCCTTTCGCTCAACATTTTAAATATTTTAACTTCAATCAAAATAATGCATAATCTAATTAAAGTATAATTTCTAAAAAAAAATTCTTTCATTGCAAAATTAATTGAGTTATACAAACATGACAAGTACTATTTATACTCTCTGGTTATGGCAAAATAAAGTTTGCACAAAATTACTTTAATCAAATAAAAGAAATAAAATTATTCATTTTTTTCCTCTGAAAGAATTACGAGTGGTTTGGTATTATTGGTGGAACAGAAATAAAAATAGAATCCTTTGCAAGAATTATTTGGCAGAGAGAAGCTAGGACAGATTGAGAAAGGCAAGTTGAAAGAAATTTTCTAATACTGTAGCGCACGAAAGAAAAGATAATTTGGAACAAATTTGTGGAAAAGTCGATTATGATGTGGTTATTTGGTGAAACTTTCTTTTTATTTTTACATTTTTTTATTTAACTAAACATATAAATACAAAATAATTTTTTTAATTATGCCAAATATAATTAATTTAATTTTATTTAATTCTTCATTCCTTTCTCAATTCTTTTGAAAACAATTCTATACATCAAAGCATCATACACATAGTGCTAACTAAATAAACAAACAAAAAATGAAGTCACCCACAAATCATTGACAACAATTATTGATATTATTCTAAATGTAAATCCTACGCATGCAGGAAGCGTTTCAAGTTAGGAAGATAACATGGGGATACTCACGTAAAAACAGTATCGTCTTATTCATCGAACACGTTATTCGTGTCTCGAATTAGCGAACCAATACCCATTTGACAAGTGTGCTCAATGACTCACTCGAACCAATGCTAGGAAGCCACCTGGGTGAAGAAAAATATTAAGGAAAAGGACCACAAGATTATGTTTTGATGTGTTTTCTGGCTTTATTAGATTATATGGACTTACTCCGACCAAGGAATATGGGAATTATATAATATTGAGAGGCATTAATCACGTGGGTTTATCAGTGACAGTGTCAGTACCCCCCGAGTGGTCCCAGAATTGAATGCTACATATTGATGTTGTCGTCTTGTATATCAAAGGTGTTGGGCGGATAAGATTACTGATACCTCTCTTGCTTTGGGAATGGTAGCACTGGCAATTGGGGATAATCGTCTAAATTTTAGGTATTTACGGATAGTATAAAAAAAGTTAAAGATTTAAAAAAAAATTATAATATTTTTTATTTTTAAAATTAAATAATAATTAATAGATAATATTAAATAATAATTAAATAATGATTAAAAGAACAAAAATAAAAATTTATCAAATTTTTTATTTCTTTTTAATTTTCCTTCCACAAATCAAACAAGCTGTTAAATTTGGATTTTCAATATATATATATTTAATGTCCAAACGTCATCCTAATTTGTTTATTAATCGATGGGATATTAGTTTTTATTATTTGCAGTTTATCCAATATCGGATATTTGATGAATATTGAATTTTTTTGAAAAAATAAAATTCAGATTTTAAGTTAAAAATATTTATAATAAAATTAAAATTTTAAATTTTATGAAAAAATTACAGATTAATATTTTAAGTTAAAAATCTTAATTTTAAAGTTTTTTTAAATAATTTTGAAATTTAATTTTTTAATGTAAATATTATTAATTTGGAATTTAAAATTATAATTTTTCTTATTTGTATATCCAAATGAGTACTATTACATAACTGAGCGAATGATTGTCAGAGAATAAGGAACCAAACATTTTAGATAGAAAACAAACAAATGTTGATTCCTTTTATTTTTAAGATTGTGCTTGTGATAGAACTTGAGCCTGAGGTTTTAGCGTCAGACCAATAATGGGTCCGGACTTATATTATTATTTTTAATTTTTTATAAATTTTAAAGGAAAAAAAAAGAAAGAATAAAAGACTCTATACATATTTTTATTCTTTTGCATTGCTTTTCTAAAATTATAAAAAATATATATAAAGAAATTTTAGAAAATCTTTATACTAGGTAAACACTAATATATTAGCCTTATTATTTACATTGCACAATTGCAAAATGTTGATACTCATTTGTGCCACCTAAGCCTTGAAAAAAAATTGACCTAAAAAATATTAACTTATTGACCAAGAGTATATCAAAATTTAAATATTATTTTTTCATAAAAAATAATTAAATATTATTTAAATCTTGATTACTGTTCAGTGTGAAACATATTAACACTAGTATCGGAATGAAGGTAATTGCACCACAAGGCTTTGAAGAAATCTCATTTAAAAAAATAAGTGAAAATATGTAATAATAAGGCTAACACTGAAATATCACGTCACCATCCACACCGAACCATTGCAATTGATACTCGTTAATGCAACTTGAGCAATGCAAAAAATTCATCCCAAAAAATTAACTTGTATCAAAGTTTTAAGCACTACTTATTTTTTATTGTTGACAAAAGAGATATATTAATGTTTCTATCGAAATGAAGAAGGTAATTGCATAACAAGGCTTAGAACAAATTTCATTTCTAGAAACAAGTGAAAATATGTAATTCAAGCCTCCAATAAATTTTCCTTGGTATTGTGATAATTTGATATTCAAGTCAATTTATAATGTATGTTATTTAATGTACCTTCCTGATCTAGTAAAAAACATAAATCATTTATGTCAGAACTAAGAGATTTACACCCCAAAAAAAAAAAAATCCCACAACCTAACCTTAAGAGATTAATATAATTAATAATCAACAGCCTAGGAAAAAGCAATTAATGGTTATCCTGCTTATAACTGATATTCATAACTAGGAAAGCTGAAAAACGATTGCGATTCATTCTTTCCCCGTTCATTTATGCCTCCTTCAGTAAATTGTACAAAATCATTCTTATTAAAAGGTAGTATAAGCAGAAAAGAGACAAAAACTAATTCTAAACCATATAAATCTCCACTATAAGCAGCAACAATGTACAAATATGCCTTCCAAGTTATAAGAGGTACGCAAGGAGAACTTAAGTTTGTTAGCATAAACTTGTATTTATAAATAATTTGCTTATGTCAAATCAACCTTCACTTTGATCATGATTTTCCAGGCCTTACAAATAAAAAAAGATGTTCCGTATGCCGTCAATTGGTCATCTTCATCCTAGTATCTTGATTGTTAAGAGGCATAAAAAATGTCTATATTTAATACATTAGTATCTAATATGTTTGATGTCATCCAAAATATCAAAAAATATAAGATGACAATATTTTGTATGATATCATTTACCATAAAAAATTCACCAGGATTTTCTATCAATAGAGTTTTAGTTTTATTAACTTTTGTAAAATACTAATTACATACTTTTTATGACAACTTTCAACTATCATACCAAAAATGAGATACCCAAGATAGCCGGAATGTAAAATAATAGCATATCAAACGGCTTGAAATATCCAACCTTTATTCATTGCATTTACATGCTCCAAAGCCATGGCAGTTCTTTCAACATTCTGCAAGAGGACTGCATATATTTTGTCTCTCACCCTCCCATAAGCTTCTAATTCAGAATCCCCCAATCTGGAACTATCTTTTCTTTCCACCATCATCATATCTAACCAGTCATTCACCTTCTTCATTTGTCTCATCATCTCAGCCACTTCATAATCTGATTTAGATACAGTCATGATCTTAACTTCATCTAAATAACTCTCAATATGAGATAGAAACCACTTTTTACCTTTACCTTGCAAATCACTGGCCAACTGAGCTGCTGCATCTATGGTACTTCCCTTTGCCCAATCTGGTGAACTGTATTCACCTGCCAATCCAATGTGCATCTCGCCGTTGTTCCTTTGCATCCTAACCAAGCTCGTGCCCTTTGGTTTAAGGCCAAAATTTGTACCAGGTTTTTTCATTGCATTTGTAGGAGAACATGGGCTAAGATCAGATTTCAAAGCGGCTTTGATCCACGAAGTTGCATTTTTTTTCTTTCCGACGCAAGTTTTAATGCTCTACTTACAGAACCAGGCCTACCTGGATGATCTCCATCATTTTCTCTTAGTGAACTTATGCTTTTTAGTGACTGAAGGAGTAAAAGAATCTGATTTATGTCGGTTCGAAGGTTGAAGGACTTATCAACTGATGGCTGCTGATTATTTTCCTTGGCCAATTGAAGCTTTGAGTATAGCAGATAAGAGTGGAGGATTAGTAATCAGTTGACTAGCAAACGCAGCCTAAATTTCTTATAAAAGCTATTTCAAAAAAGCAAGAACTTATCAATTATTATGATGAGTGAGAGGAAAAGAAGCATACATGACTGGCATGAACAGCCTCTATCTACTTATAACAGATCCGAAGGAATTGCTTTAGAGTAGGGACATTGTCATGCTTAAGCACAAAATAAATAACAGAGTGGACTAGTTAGGAAACATTCAATTGAGACACGTATATAGGGAAAGATGAACCCATAACTTCATTCTAAATCAAACAGAAAATAATTGCTCCTTGATAGAGACTTTAACAGCTTGATCTTTGAAGTCCAGTCAGTCAATTTAGTTTCTTTTTCCTTTTTTCTTTTTCTTCATTATAAGTGGAAGCACCTAACCTTCCTTCTCATCCTTTCAAACTTACAGTGTTCTATATATATATATATGATGAAACCATTTATATTCAGCACAGACAACTCTTCCAAGTCAATCAAGAGATATGCCTCCCGTCTAAAATTCATAATAAATTCCACTATCCTCCAGCAATGGCTGCCCCACACAGTCAAGTCCCTTCCTAAAAAATCTAATTAAGTGATTAATGGCATTCTGAAGAATTTGAGGATAGAGGTACGATCTGAGGGATAGCAGGAGTTGAAGTTTTTGCAAAAGAAGGACCTTAGTCAAATTCAAGTATTAGGTTTTGTTGATGTAAGACAATTACCAGTTGAGATAATTCACTTTGACTTCATGAGACAAGACTAAAATAGAACAGGCCATAATTTAGGGATGCTATGAGATGTTCTGATTTGGAGCAAACTTAGTAGCTCACCTCCTGATGCTACTACTGCCGGGGGGCTTGCCTTATCAATTATTGTGCAGTTAACATAACTCTTGCCCATTGGTTATTAAAGTAACTAAGTCCATGTCTCAAGAAAACATCGGAATCAGCTGTATCAATTAGCAACAAGTTCAAACTCCAGCCAAAGTGCCATTACTTTTCCATATGTTTCTGAAAAATGAGTAAAATTTAAAGAGATCGGATCAAATGCACAGTAAGTATTAGGCTTAAATATTCCAGTCTGTAATTGACATGCCTAGGAGGTGTCACTACCTAGTACACAAGGAATGACATTTATTTAGTCAGTTTCTTTAGTTGCTGACAACCGCCATTGCTTGGGACGAAAACAAGATGCCAAAGAAGTTAATCAGTGCATAACGACTCAACAGCATGCATTTGTGCATAAGGAAGCACTGATATGCCATTTTTGGAGGCGTACCCGTACCGGATACGTTTCCGGTACGGATACGCGTACCGTACGGGTACGTACCCCGGACGTTTCTTTTTCTTTTGTACGTTTCGAAACACTTTTTCTGTACCGAAACGTTTCAGAAATGGCGGCGAAACGGCTTTGAAACCCAACAACGCCGTTTTCTGTTCTGCCTCATTAACTTGCCCTTCTTCTTTGTCGAACGAACCCGATGCTTCTCCCTCACTCTTCTCTGGATCTGGAGTTTTCCATAGCTCGCCGTCGCTTGCTTGCGTCTCGCCTCGCATAGCTCGCCGTCACTCATCTCCTCCCTCCGTGAAGCCGTTTGTTCCTCGGTTGTCTTCTCCAATGGCAGGTGTGTCTTCATCTCTGGTGGCAGGTGCGTCTTCATCTCTGGTGGCAGGTGCGTCTTCCTCCGTCGTCTTCATCTCTTCTCCGTCCCTTCTTCTCTGTCTTGTTTCTATGTTTGCTTAAATTTGATGAAGACAGAAGAGCACATGGAAGAGCATATATGGTTATAAGATTTGTCATTTCCTAGAAAAGAGATTTTCAGTTAAACACACACACGCGATTAGTTAGCTTTCGGCTTCTAAATTTACAAGAGTGTTTTGTCGAGCAGTTTACAAGACATAACTATTAAATAAATGATTCTTAACCTTTATATAAAGTGCTTTTGTTTTACTTGTTAATTAATTAAGAAAGTTTAAAATGAGATATGATTTTTATATTATATTTGAGATATTTTAATAATCAAAATATCAAATTCGACATCACAGTATATTAATTATAGTAATATAGTATATAATGCTGCAGAAGTCAATGATTTATTAACCTATATCACTTTTAAGTTCTAACCAAAGTTACCTTTAATTTTTAATCTAATTTTTAATATATTAGATTATTGAATATATATATATACATATAATTATATAATATATATATATTCTCGTACCCGTATCTTAAAATTTTAAAAATTATCATATCTTACATATTGTATTGTGTCGTACCCGATACGCGTACCCGTATCGGTGTTTCTTACTGCATACCTTAGGCAATCAAGAATTCTGTCTGCAGTAGAAGCCTCTTGAAGAACATCCACTGCCGCAGGCACAGCTGCTGCTTTGAGCCTCAAGACCTCCTGTGATCCCAAATAAGTACTCATGAATTACGATCTACCTCTCTATTTTTCTTACATAGAAGGGGACAAGTTTCATACACAGACAAGATTCAGTGAAGCATAATATCTTGCCATGATTTGCCAAGAATGAAGAAGATTACTCCATAAAATCTTTGCTTCTTCCATTTTCTTGTCATTGGCTAGACTGAACATGGAAGCTGGGTCAATGGATTTTTCACAACTCTTCACAGGTATTCTGGTCTTACTCTTGTTGGAACTACAAGTGGATATTTCAGCTGAGCCAACATATTTCACTCTAGTTTCGGAGTTCAAGTTTTCTTCAGCTCTGTCATACCATGAAGTGCAGAAGTCTGTCAACACAGAAAAGTTAGAAAGCACAAGCAATCCCCGATGCTAGATTATCACAAAGATAATCAAAATTTGAGAAGGCACAGTTGAGATTCACATATATATAGTTCCCATATTTCTTAATTGACTCAACTCTCAAGGTTTGAATCATGCAAGCATAGTTAAAAACCGGCTTCTGGCCATGCTACTTCGGCAAAGGAAAGTAGGCATTTCTTAGTATTCTGACTTTCTCCACTTCAAACTCACAAACATTTCAACTTTTCTAAATGTCAACAAAAATCTAGTTAAAAGTGAAAACAAACAATTCAACCTGATTTTAGTATAGTTAAATCTGTCTCCCACTTAAACCATTAGGCGTGGTATAGTGATAAGGGTGGATATTTAGCAAGATGTCCTAGGTTCAAACCTCTGCTTTGAATCTGGCTCCTGCTTGAATAGTAAGAAAAAGCTTGCAAGATACGAGGAGATTCACAAGCAAGTCAGGCATCTTACAATAGCGCTATGACTGTGATCAGTTGGTTTTATCCCATATTCCACATTATTTGCATCTAGAATTTCTCTGGTAGTTCAGCTTCTTCTCTTCACCTGTCTAGATGATGAAATGGAAATTGTAATATCAACAGAACTTGACCCACCTTCTTGAATCCCCTTCTTCACATCCGAATTATCACAATCTTTTAACATTCTTCCAGTAACATTCTTTCTAGATCGAACTTCCGATGCACTCAAAGAGCGATGCCCTTCCGGGGGCTTCTTTGGAACATCCTTGGGCCCCATTTTGCTCATTGAATCAGACACTCTACTCATAGTACCTTGTAGGTTATCCATAGGAACAACATCCTCAGGATTTCCGAGGTAGGGAAATTGACCTGGGATAGGGTTTATGCTTATAATAATGGGAACTGGATACAATGACTTCAATTTATCAACATATGTTAACTGCCCAAGACGGAGTTTATCGCAAAAAACCATATCATCTTGTTCTTGGGGGAGAGACACATACATGGCATGTGAAGAATCTGAAACCTTCAAATAAAATCCTCGGTTAGGCCAAAGGTCACCCTCCGCTGTCCCAGGAATTATACTTCGAATTTGCAACAAGAAGGGCTTTTTGATGTTCCTTTCCCTCTTCGTCCATACCCATTTCGCGAAAGAGCTTCTGAAGAACACCTAAAGTCAAAAATTCCATCTTTATCAAGAAGAAAAAGGAAACCCCAAATTTCCGTTAAACAAAGGACATATCGCATACAATGGTGATTTGGGACTTTATCTCAATCATTTTACAGAAAAACCTAGAAAGTACTAAATGCTTGAAACGAAAATGAATGGAATGTGAAAATGTGTTGTGATGGTGCAAAAAATCCAAGATCGAGTTTGCTGTTAGGGATTCTCAAATCATCAACAAATTTGACCCAGACGGCGGGATCTAGTAGTTAAAACCGTTAGATAGTTTTTTTTTTTTGTTTTGGGGTCAGTGAGGTGGACAGCCACACGCTCTAACGAACTGAGCTACTCTAACTCTGGTATAAGAAATTAAATAAAATATATTTAATTTATGAAAGTCGTCTCATCCTTTTTTTTAATCAATTTTTTTGGTTAAAATAATATTATAATTTATTAATTTTATATATCATTTTAAATTAGCTCTTTAAATGTAAAATATTTTAAAATAATCCATTAAATTTTAAAAATTTCCTTTATAAGGATGCACATTGGTAGGATTTTAACCTAATTTGTTGCTTAATTTAATTTAGCATTTGATCAATTTTTTTTAGATGTAGTGCCTGACTCAGCTAAGCGTGCCTAGTGAGGTATGGTTAGATTATTTTTTTGGTCAAAATTTTTGATAAAAATTATAAAATAGTTATTAAAAAAATTAAAATTTTCTTATTAGTCTCAATTGGCCAACCCTAATTTAGTTTATCTTTTTGGTTCAACATGATATGATTGAGTGAAATTAGACAGGTTAGACTGCTGGGCTAAGTGTGCAAACCTAATTCCTGAAGCACTATATATTATTAAGGGACTAGAATTTGAACAAATATAAGACTTATAGAACAATTTTAAAACACTTCCAACTTAAAAAGGTCAATTTAAAAATGATAAATTAATTAAAATAACCAACCAAAATATTATTTTAACCAAAATAGAATAATTCACACCTACACATGATTAGAATAAACTTTATTTGACGTAATTTTTTTAGATTTTGAAAACTTCAAATACCCAAAATTCGTCTTGATATACTTGTTTCTTATTTGCACGCCAAATTTTCTATTAATTTTTAACCTTTATGTTTTATTTTATTTTATAACTTGATCTCAAATTTGTAAGAGGTAGCCTTCATGAGAAGTCATATAGATGAGTATATGGTTCATATATATATATGAGGAAAAAAAAAAAAGATAAAAATAGCATTTAATTATTTAACTTTATTTATTATTTTAAATTATTTTTTGTGTTTAAGCTTCAAATTCATCCTTCAAGCACTGTGCATAACAATAAGAAACTAAAATTTGTGATGAATTTGAAATTTAAATGATCATTTTAAAATGTTTTAAATTTAAAGAATTAATATAAAATAATAACTAAAATTAAGAGATTAAAATATTATTTTAATTTTTTTAATAGAATTTGTGCCTTTCTTTTGTTTACAAGGGAACGCTAGGTATTGGAATTACTGCTAAAGTCAAAATTTTTTATATTAAATACTAAAAAAGGTATTGCAAAACGAGGGCTAATAACGTTACGCCACGCCCAGTTTATTACCATAACCCAACCCCCAATTTATTACCTTTTGATCTAAGTCGTCACCAAAATTTTTAGCAAATTTTATTTAAGTCAAAGTCCAATAGGTTCATGGAGAATATCAAAGTGTGTACAAGTGGATAATTGCGAATGAATATTATACAAAGTGTAATTAAGGAAAATAAATAAATTAAAAACTTTTAACATTGAAAATCTTATTTTTTCAGCTTCTAATGTTAAAAGTTGCATATCCTTACACCTCTTAATCTATTCTTTTTTAATTGAACATCGTATATTTAACTCTTGAGTATTGAGAATTTAAATTGGTAAACAACTATACACATGATTCTGAGAGAGAGAAAAGAAGGGGAAGGAAGAGGAGTACGCCAATTATCACACATGTATATAACTAAAAGGGGGTTATAAGTAAATAAATAGGTTATACATGCATGATCCCATCATCATTCAAACCCAGTTATTTGTCATCCCCACACTAAACCCACACACCATCAGCTTTTAATTTGTAAAATGAAGGGGTACACTTAAGAGCACATGGTATGTGATTGAGTAAGCAATCCAAAATGGAAACAAATTAAAAGGGAAAATATAAGACCGAGGGAATAGGAAAACAACTAGACATGGATCTTTTGATATCATGATTTATGACTAAGTCTATTATAAAGACTAAAAAAATAATATCATGTAATTTATTAACTCGTTGGTAAAATAAAATAATTTTATAAACCCAAAATTTAGGGCCATATTAAGAAATTCAACGGATTCACATATATCGTTAGTATTTAGTATGACTTTTTGTGAGGGGAGAAAAGGTTAATGTGATAGCTACTTTTAGAAAGTAAAACTTTTAGTATTGACTTTTTTGTGACAACTTCAGAATAAATTACATAACGTTCATCATACAAAATATTTTTAGGGATATCAGAAGTTATCACTAAAATTTTTTATTCTATGGCCATTCCAAGGACCAAATGAAGATAGATTAACATCTTGTGATGACTTTGATTGCAATTATATGAACTTTTTAATGACAAACCCTTTTAATCACTACTAAAAAATTTTAGCATTTGGACATGTAGCCACAACTTTGTGATGATTCAAATGTCGTTTCTAAAAATTTTTTGGTGACGACTTTAAAAAACTATCCATGAGGTTTTTTTTTTTGGACGAAACGTGTGGTCAGCTTATTCAAAAATGTGGAGGTATATGTGCCAAACTAATATATTCTCACCTTGATTAGGCCAATATTTCCATTCCTGATTTACAATTAAAGATTATTGGTTAGGTTGTTTAGTTCAGTTTCTGAGTCTATCCAGTCATAAAAGTTACCAAAGTTTAATTCCGAGTCCCGTTGAAGTGGTTTCCCACTTGTCGGAAACATTCTTCATATTGACTTCAATTTACAACTGACAATATATATAACAGAAGCTCAAACTTGATCTTAAGTCTTGACCAAAGTGCGCTTTCAATTTCATCATGTGCACATATATTTTTGACCAACCAGGGTTTTCTTCTCTTTTCCAGTAAATAAGGTTATAAACTAATTCAATGGAGCTTTCATATGATTAAATTTATTTATTTAAAATAAAGCAATTTTAATTTTGAGTTCTAACTTTAATTAAATTTAAAAAGGTGATCATTTTTTACTCATTTAATAAGTGAATTAAGTCCAAAAAATTCATGAACATTAATAAATATAATATATACTTATATTCACGTACAAAATTTAAACTATATACAAAATTATGAACATATATATATATATATATATGTATAATACATATTACAATAACGTAACAAGCTGGGCCAAATTCGAGTTTTTAGCCACCTGAATCCAAATAGTTCACAAATAGTTCAATTTATTTATATCCTTACTCGTAAATGACATCAATTTTTGACTCTGTCCCTAGATGGCTTTTTAACAACACTTCGTTTGATTATTCTGAAGGGTAATTATTGATATGGATTTAATTTCTTCTTATTTTGAAACATCTTTTCAAAATAGATTCATAACGAGTATTGTAAAAGAAAAGCAATTTGTGATTGATAAAATTATGTAATAAATATTTTTATTAATATTATTGCGTTTGGAAAATTTTGTAAAACATGTTTTTTATTGTTAAATTACTAAAAAGGTATTATTTAAGAGGAAAGGTTCCAAAAAAAAAAAAAGATTAGAAAACTACGATAATTAATGATTTTGAGCAAAGGTATAATTATTTTAAAAAAATTATGCTTCTACTTCTATTTTGAAGAAGTCTTAATGTTTTGCTTCTTTCTGGTACTAGAAAAATTGCTTTAAGTATTATTTAAAAGTGACTTATTTTTGTGGAAGTTAGGCCAATCACTTTATTCAACCAAAATAAGTACTTTCTTATTTTTAAAAAAAATTAAACGCTCCTCCTCTTCCAAAAACTTGACCTAAAAGACTAAATTTTATAAAATGAAGTAAAATGAAGTACAAGTGAGTTATTATTAAGAGTAACTTACACTAATATATTTTAATATTTGGTTAAATTAACTTTAATGCTTTTTTAATTTCAAAATGTTACTTGATTATCTTAAAGTTTGACATATATCGCAAAACCTTCCTTACTTTACTTTATGTCAACAGAGTTAACTTTAAGCATTATGTATTTTTTTTAAAAAATAAAATTATTTAATTACTGTATTGTTATGTTAAGAATGAAATTATAATTTTTTATTTGACCTTAAGGTCAATTTAACTACTTTTCTAGTCATATAAAAAACTAAAATCAAAATCTCATATATACTGTGTAAAAAGCTAATTTTGTCAAAAAAATAATAATAAGAGGCATTAATTGCGGTCAACTCAATTTCGGGTTGTGTTCATAGCTCAGATTCAGTAAGGTGCATCTTGCCTTTCCTCTCCTGCATGAATATATACAATGTAAGATTTAATTAGTTAATTAAACAACTCTCCCAAAAATAATAGCTAAATGATAATTTAAAAGAAAACTACCTCAGCAAACATACGCCTTTTATTCAACACTTTTGTCTTTGCTTTGTATATTGCTGAGTTTCTCTGAAAAGATTCAAAAACAGGGCAAAGACAAATAACACAATTAAGTTTCTTTATATATATATATATATATATATATATATATAAATATTTAGGACGAGAAAAAATAAATTTAAAATTTAAAAATATCAACTTGATGCAGAAAGTAAATTAAGCAGTACGTACCAAATTTCTTTCCTTCTTCTTCTCTTTTCTTGTTAGTAACTCAGGATATTGTTCTTCACGTAATATTACGGGAGAAACAATCTATCAAAATATGCAGCAAAAATTAAGGAACCTCCAAATCTGAATATTGTATTATTTCATCTCATCATGAAAGTTAGAGAAGAAATGCTAATAGCTAAGTGTGATCTAGTGGTAAGAGGTGAGAGTAACTTAAATGTAAAGCATTAAGTTCAAAATTTTGCTCCATCATATATAGAAAAAAAAAATAAAAGAGGAAAAATCTATTCTAATCCTTGATAGATACGTGAATTTTTAATTTGTGAGGAAAAACATAAGGTTTGCAAGCGTACTCAAAGAAGAAGAGGAGAAAGAGAGAGACACTAACCTTTACCATAGTAGATTCATAAAGCTCGGGGCTTGAATCCTCTGTGTGGATTGGCGTCAACTCAAACAAATAATGGAATAGTTCATTTTTCTATTTCAACAACAAAAAGAAATTCATACTCATCGTCACATAGATGTCTTTGTTCATGAAATTTCAATATAAAGAGAGACAACTAACCAGCATGTGTTTCCCAAATTCTTCTTCTCCAATAAAATTCTTTAGGAACTTCAACTGTATCAAGAAAATAAACAGATTGTAATATGAGACATGAAGATTGAAACTTTGAGTTATGGTAAACAACTTATGAATTAGTATACACTTTTATTAAACGCGATGCCATGCAAGGCCCGCATATCATATTGTGCAGCTGAGTTATTGTATGCATATACATATAGGGTATATCAACTATTTACGATGGACTCTTATTCGGCATGTGTCAAACACTCTTGTGTTTATGTCATGTCTTGCTTCTATATTTAGTATTCATGTTTTTCAATAAACAATCAATTTTTACCTGGATCATTTGAGAGGGCGATGATACTGTCAATTCATGTCCATATATTCTTTGGGAAGATGGTGGAAAGTTATCATCCCTAAAATACTTGAGGACATCCCAATCAGGTCTAGCAGCATTATTGCTGAAGCTTTGTTTCAGAGAAGTTTCGTTCATCGCTTTGATGGAAAGCTTCTCTAATTGCTTTAGGATATTATCTTTAATGAGGCTCTTCCTTTCTGAGTATTTTAGTGGAATTTCAGTACTTTCAGACGATGAAATATTTGTAAGATCCTGATCACCTTCCTTGAAGAACTTGTTAACACTATCATGATTAAATATTACAGCCAATGCTTCCCCTCCTACAAGGTACACTAACTCATCATCTGCTTCAAGCATGTGTAGAAAGTGAGAAATTGCCCTGCATCATTTAGATAATCGCCATTTTTTTATGAGAATTGCTAGATACAAAATATCAAAAGCTTATATTTCTAAATTTCTAAGAGCACCCATGAAATTTACTAAACTACAATTTACATTGCGGAATTAATATCATGGTCTATGCATGTAAAATTCATTAGTGGATAAGAGCACTAAAATCATCTTATCATGGGGCTGAAAGTTCATTTAATTTGATTAAGCCCAACTCAAAAAAGATAAAAAAAGAGTTTGAATTTTAAATTTAATATTCAAATTAAAATAACCTTTATATCAAAACAGAATTAAGATGTTTTATTTAAAGTTAGGCTTAGGTGAACTTAAAATTCTAGCCCACAAATAATAAATATGTAATCAAGTCTACACTTCATGTTTCATAGTGTAATAATATTGATGTTTGTGTGAGTGCCAGATCACTACATCATTTAATAAGCTTTATATCTTTTTGGTGTTCTATTTTTTTTTTTTTTTGGTGTTCTTTTTCAGTTATTTAGTGTTTGAATGATCAGAATTGACATACCCTTGCCAATTTTTATGATTAAGCTCCCATGCATCCACTGATGAAAGCAAAAACGACCAAGCTGTAACTGCTGTAGATATAATGGAAGCAGGGACTTTCTTGTTGTTTGCAGACGCCTGCAGAAAGTTATACAATAACACTCTCAATTAGCTTCCTATAAGGATTAAAGAAGTACTAAGCATAAAAAGTAGAAAAAAGCCGGGAATTCTTATTTCATTTGTTTGATTACTTATACATTAAACTTAGATGTAGGAAGAAAGAATTCCCATATCACTTGCATTGCAGCCTCAGTCTCTTCTATATTACTAGAACAAAAGAAAGTGACCATGGCCAAAGAGTTCAAGAGAGCGATAAAGGTCCAAGAGTCCACCATCTGCATTAAAAGTTTCGGATTGTCATAAACTTCTCAAATTGTTAAGCTGTTCATGTTTAATATTGATTCTTAGATAGACTCAAAGTAAGGTAAACTAAACAAATCATGAAGAGATGCAGAACTATATCAGAGTACGTGTTGAAAACTCAATTGTGAATGAAAAAGTTTCGCATTAAAAGTGGTTGAATTAAGTGAGAAGTGAGGATCATGCAAGTAGAATGACTTATAAATTTAATTTTTTAAAATTTAAGGTCAAGATAAAGTCTTAAACTCATAATTATGTACCTCGCAAAGTCCTGAAAGAAGATATATATATATATATATATATCTTGGACCTTTTGGGCTCTCTATGTCTTAATTGGAGGTCCTGCACTTCATGTGCTTTTATATTTCTTTACAATTAGCTTAATATATCTATTATTAGTAAATTTCGTAGCATTTTAATGCTTAAATGATATTAAAAGTAAAGTTAATTAGATCGATGTTACCTTTGAAGTCTTAGAAAGGGCGACGATAAGAGCAGGGAGTGACTCCGTATATATTTCTTGGGCATTATTGGTATGACAAAGGGTCATGGCCAGCAAGCCTGCGGGTTTAACAAAATACCATTATTGCAAAATTTAACTCAAGCTAATTAAGTGAAGTTGTGCAAAACCAAGAGACGTTATGGTGAGGGTTTTGAACAAACCTAGGGCGTGAGAAGCTAGCTGCTTCACTTTGGAAGAAGAATGCTTTTTAATCAAATCTAAAATCCGATACAGGCAAGTCGCAATGCTGAAAACAAAACATGCACAAAAATTTCTTGAGGTCATAATAATACATATTATGTAATATCTTTTCATGGCTCAACATTAAAATAGAAGAAGAAACATTACACTTTTTTTTTGGGTACATGCAAAGATAAGAAACAAGAACAACAGTTTTTATGTAATTCTGTTTGAACTTTTTATCACTCAAGATATCACCGTTTAGAAAATTTTTTATTTATTCCATGTAAAAATTAATTTGAGACCAATTGAGTAATAAACTCTTATCAATTATCATCCAAGTAAAATAACTTAATATAATCTTTGTATTTTGAATTATTATTAACAATTTATAAAATCTATGAATAAATGTATTTTAATTAAAAAGCAAACAAATTTACATTTTACTTTTCATGAATTAAGATTTATGTACCCAAAATAGGCACATCAATTTTAAAATGTAACGAAACATCTTTTTAAAATTTAAAATAAAATGAAAGCCTTAAAGTTAACAATTAAAATGATAGTTGTAGTCATCTACAACTTGGAAGATTTGAGATGAGAATAAAAAGATAATAGGCAAGGGAGGATTACATCACCTCAACGTTTCTCTCACAATTATTGTTAAATTTAATGTTTCCATTATTAGCTTAAAATTCAATAAAAATATTATTATATTTTAAAATTGATATATTAATTTTATAATTAATTTTTAGTTTAAGAAAATAAAATATGATTTTTTCTTTAAAAATAAAGAGCAAATATTAAACAATAGAACCCAAAATTATTGAAGGGCCAAATATTTGCAATCAAATCTTTCGCCAAAACAAAAAACAAAAAGAGAAAACCACGTGAACTTACTTCTTTTGTAGGCTCTCATGTTCCTTCCCATTGTTTAGAATCTCAATAATGGAGCATAGTGCATTCTCTCTTACAGGTTCCCTTCATCAACAAACAACAACGTCAAAGTCATCATAAACATACGATCGACAAGCCCACAATTTATTAAGGAATGTAAAACAAGAAAAGAAAACTACTTACTTACTTTTTCTGCTCCAATTCGTTTAGGTAACCAAGGAACGTCTTTGAAGGAGACTCTACAATATTTACAGTATCATCATAATCATTCTCAATATTGGATGCCCAGATTTCTTCATCATTATGATCAATGGCATGTGCCATTTTTTTGGTATTCTTGGTGCTTCTTCCACCTGCAATCAAATGCAGATTAATCAAAGATAAATTTTCCAATATCATGAAGCATAAAATATATGAAGAAGATTAGAAACTTAATTACGTCTCGTCATATGCTTAGGAGGTGATGGAGAAGGGAACTGGAATCAAGAGAATTCTAGCTCTCGGATTTTCTTACTTAAATTCGTTGGTTGTAAATCAAATTAGTAAAGTATGTAATTACATGCTTTATATAGATAACTCTAAGAATCCTAATTCAATTAAACTAAGCAACTGAAAGTTAAAACTTTAACAATATCTCCTATTCTAATTAGGTAATGTGACATTAATCCTATTTCGAATAAAATAACTAAAGACATAAATCAAATAAATCTCTCTCTCTCTCTCTCTCTCTCTCTATAAGTACATATATACACCTGCGTATACACCTCTATATTGGACCTAGGTCGGGCTTATATAAAGTTAGGCTAGGCTTTATTGAAAAAAGAAAAAACTTTAAAAGACCTCAGCCTTAGCCAATTCTTGTTGGTTGACAGCAAAATTTTATAATAATACCAGACTAAAAAATATATATATTATATAAAATTAATTATAAACTCAAAGAATTATTAAGGATAATTTAAAATTTTTTACCACATTTATATTGTGAATTAAAATATCCTTATTTTATCCCTAAAAGATAAAATATGCATAGAGATATTTAAGATATCTTTTTATAAAAAGTATAAACTATTTTATTTATTTATTATTACTTTTAATCTCATATATAAATTTTTTTTTAAGTTTGATTTAATCTAAAATATAAAAAACATATTCTAATTGTATTCTCTATTAGATAAATCTTTTATATTATGAGTAATAATTATTGTTAATTTTTTAAAAATACACATATTAAATAAAAATATTTTTAAAAAATAATTTTTATTTAAGATAAAATTAAAAAAATAATTATTTTTAACTATCTTAAATAAATTAATTATTTTATATATATATATACACTGTGCATTACCGTTCCTCAACTGTTCATCAGCTTGCCGGCTCGACTTCTTTCTTCAATCCGGCTAATTTCTTTTCATTCGCACGCCTTGCCGTTTCTCTCTCATCGGCATGTCCGAGTTGAAGGACTTCACAGCGCTGTTATTCTGATCTTTCCAGGTTCCCCTATTCTAATCTTTCTTAAGAAGCTTTATGAACCCTCTTTAATTCTCCTTTCTCTCTCCTTTTCCTCGCGTTCAAATCTTCTGACGTCTTTTTCAAAATTCAAATGTCAAATTTTAACTCAGAAGAAAATATTTCTATCTTAATCACACACTGAGCTGGGCAGATAGAGTACTCTGCCTCTTATCTTCCTCGAGAAGCCTCTGATAGGGTCAAGTTTCAATTCAAAATCATTTGAATCTCACTTGAAGGAACAAGGGAAACGTGGTGCCTTTGTAAGTGATTTCATCGTCATCGGCAGTGTGGAACTTGAGCGCTCCCTTCGTCTTTCTCTTCCTTTCGAGTTTCGGGCATTGCTATGGCGAATCCTACGGAGGAAGTCCTTCTGATGGGCTCCCTGAATTCGCTCTTGGTGGACGATCCAAAATTGGAAAATCATCACTGCTCAATTCGCTCTTGCCTTTTGTGGTTTCATGCAACTCTGTTGATGTACATTTCCTATATTCGCCCTTGTATTTTCTGTTGGGTCTTGATCGATTGCAATTGAAAACCTAGGCGTCGGAGGATGCGTCATCAACCATTCTCCCAACGAATCCGGAAATGAAACTCGACATGAATTTGAAAGTAATTGCATTCTATAACTGATGTGGCAGTTACCCAGATGGATTTGAAAATACACGTGTTATAGGAGAGAGACAATTCAGAAAAGCTGTGGATCTTTTCAATGAAGCATCTGAACAGATTAAAGGGAAGATTGATTTTCGACATGCCTTTTTGGATTTCTCTCAACTTGAGGTAACTATCAATAAAGGAGGAGCTTCTGAGTCAGTAAAGACATGTCCTGCTGCAATGGGGTTTGCATTTGCCGCTGGAACAACAAATGGACCTAGAGCCTTTGATTTTAAGCAAGCAGATGATGATTAGGTAATCAGAGATTGCTATACCTTATGCTCATCATAATCCTTCGCTATAAAAATTGGAAACATCATATTGTTTGCTTATTGTTTGTTCTGATTGTATGTCAGGGAAATCCTTTCTGGAGGCTGCTCCGCAGCTTACTTGAAACGCTAAGCACTGATTAAGTGGACTGTCAGCAGCCAAAGCCCATTCTGCTCATTGTTTAAGATTACTAGGGAAGGGAACTTCATAAAATAAAAAAATTTATAATTTGAACGCAAAACCATGTTTACCTCTAAAATTGAAATTTGAGTGGAAGCTGAAAGATGAGAGTCATGTAAATCAAAATCTGAACCATTACTCAAAAGCAACTAGCGAGGAATAATTTTTAATCAAATAAGTCTAGGCTGGATAGCTTATTATATTTAAATATAATAACCCATCACAACCTATCTCTAAGAATACTTATTAACTAATAGAATAAAAGAATTATTAGTAGTGGGGTGCTCAGTAGCCTTAGTGGTGCTTCATTACCCTTTTTGAGTAAGGGGAAGCTGGATGCACACAAGGTTGTGATGGGTTCTAAAGATTTTGCCGTGTTGTATATATAAACACTGCATTTCTGCACAAATTTTCTAGGTTAAATTGCTGCACTGCATGTTGCTCCATTTAAGGTACAAATTGCTGGACATGGTCACGAATCTGCACAAATGATCCCTTTTTTTCTAAAGATCCAGAAGGATATGGATGGCTGTGGCTAGGCCTCCTTTGCATTTTTATTTTAGGTTGCCACTAATAGGGAGTGATAATTGTCTGAAGACTTTTTTCCCTTTTAAATATCCATTAGGTATGGTGTTACTTACAGAGCCCTTTCAACTTCATATATGTTCAAGTATTAATTGATTAAAGCATGTGCTGCAAGAACTATTACATGAACTGTATTAATATGAAATTTATCTGCATAATCTTGCCCGACGAAATATGGATGAAATATGTTAAAATTTATGCAGACATTGGCATTGCTTTTATTTTGCCCTGTTGAGGCTGTCAAATTGCTGGATAGATGGTGTACATAATCTCTATAGATGTACTATGGATGGAAGATTTTAGTTGCTAATTTAATTTTGACCTATGGATGGAAGATTTTAGTTGCTAATTTAATTTTAAATAAGTGAACTTACCTGTAGCTGGCCAACACGGAAGAGTACATTGAGGGGCAGTTTAGTGGAAATGTAGGAGAGATTTTTATCAGGTAATTTTTATCTTCATTAAACTATTTCCTAGAGGCTTTCAAGTTTTGCAAGCATGTATATATGAATATTTTGCTGTTCGCAAAAAAAACAAAAATGTTAACATCTCATACTAAATGTAGTTTCTTTTATGATAGAGTAACATCTCTTTTTCTCTCTGCTTTTTAATATGCTCTGTGGACCAGAAGACGACATGATATTTGTATTGATCATAACTTTTGTTAGCATCAGCTATATCTTCCTTATTATTATTTCCCTTCCTATTGCAATCCCATGTTAAACAATTAAATAAGAACTAAGGTGGTGAGAAAATGCAATAGAAGGTTGACCAAGGTCAATCTCTTGCTTCGGTTTTGTTCATCAAATTTGGGAAACCTTGTTAGCCAGCATATTGGTTTCAAGTCATTTATTTTAGTTTGTCCTTTATCTCGTGTTTGATCCTCTTCTGTGTTAGTATGCTTAATGAGTTCATTTGATAAGATTACACTGAAAAAAGTGTCAGGTCTTCTAACTAGAAGTATTAATTTTTTTTCATTGCATTTTCAGATGTAAAAATCTTCTTTACCTTCGCGGCGTACCAAAGGATGAAGAAAAAGATGCCGAGCAAGATTAGAACCATGAAAACTTTAAATTTGTTATGACCCACGGTGAACTCCATTCCCCTTTTTCTTTTGGTAAGTTTCACTCATATTCAGCTATGCTGTATTTATACGTTGGAGAGATTTGGATTAATGATGCACTTACTTTTGGGAAATTGCCCGCCAATGTCTTAATTTGTGCCCATTCCTTGAAGGAATTCTGCATAAATCTGAAATAGGCAAGTTCATGGCCTTTATATGTTTGCTATATTTTGCTAAGAATTGGGAGTGGCAATTATAATCCATAATTATTTAACCATTCTAAGCTTCTAACCCAACATTTTGGATTCAAGATGCGTGTGTGTATATATAGGTTTTCCACAAAATTCTCTAATGCTTTGTGCTGTCAATAGCTTTCCATCACATTTGGATTTTCTTAATTATATTAATTGGTTTTCTTTCATTTTTCTTCATTTCACATTTCCGGCATACAAATAAATACTTTTTTAAGTGTTAATCATAGTCAATTTAATAATAATAATCAAAGTTTGATTTAGAATTATGGCTTTTTGGAGGGAAAGTGAGATCACTAGGCTTTGGCTCTTGCTAATCCAATGAATTTGTGGTTGAAGAAAATGATGGAAACGTTGAACTTAAATTATGACGACTGGTGAGCACATGCTCTTTCACCTTATCAATCAGTATTGGGTAAATTGCCATGATTACTACTTTAGAACAACTCAACTAATTCTTGTGTCCATTTATGAGTTCTATATAAGTGTCAAGGTTCAGTGATCTCATTCCATAACTACGGAACTAGAACTCTAATTTTTCTTATTAATAAGGGAGGTTTTTTGTTTTAAAATATAATCTATCATGTTAATTTTTCTTATTAATAAGGGAGGTTTTTTTTTAAATATAATCTTTCATGTTATCTTTTTCTAGTAATAAAAAAAATTATATAATCTGTCATGCTCAATTTGTTGTAGAAAATGAAATTTCTCTTTCAAAAGATCGTGTTACTTTGGTCGTGAGAATGATCTCTTTGACTGCTGCATTAAATAAATCAAATTTTTTTTGGGGGGAGAAATCAACATTAGGCAAATATACGAAAAGAAATTCAATTTTATATTTTAATTAATTAATTATTTCTTTTAAAAAGTTCAAAGTAGATGACAAAATCACGCTATTGCTGCACTCAATCGGTAAAAGTCTATTCAAATAGTGTGCTCTTTGCAAAATTTCTTAGTACTAATCAATTCATTAGAGTTAGGTGATTGTAATTATTTGGATGTGGATTATTTTTTACTATTGCCTTCTAACTAGTTTCTTGAAGCATGGTTCGTTGGAAAGATATTTCTATCTTTAGGTTTGAATTATATATATATATATATATATACACACAGAATGATTTTAGATCAGATTATATTTTAATAAAGAAATTAATACGACATTTCAATACATGTTGACTATTTTGTTACTTTAAAAAAATTGTGTATATTTTTATAATAAAAGAAAGTGTTATATACTTTTAAATAGTTTTTAGACAGTAGATAATAAATTTAATTTTTTTAATGAGTTATCTTTTTTGGATAAAACTAAAGAGGGTGCATTTATGTATGTGTATGTATATTAACAAAGTGATTTTAGATTTTATTTAGAGAGCACTAAATTTAGTTGAGATAAAGAAAGAGTTATGAAAATTAAAGACAAAAGTTTGATTGAGACGTGAAAGAACTAAAGAGAGTAGAAATAGAAATTGCGTTGAAGTGAGAAAAAAATCAAGGAAAGTAAAGAAAGATAAAAATTGATGAGAGAAGAAAAGTTTGAAGAGAGTTTTAAAAAGTTGAATTATCTTTAGTTTTATTTTCTTTACATTTATTACTTATATAACAAAATAAATATTAACTATGTTTTCGACCAATATATAATAACTATTTTTTTAGATTTGAATGAAATAAATTTAACATTTTTAATACAAAATGAATAGCTTTAAAATAATAGTTTAAGATATTGTAATTTTAATGAATTATATTTTAAATAAAAATCAATATTATATTTAAATGCATTTTGAATTTTTTTTTTTACTTTAAGGAAATAAGTACTTAATTTGATAGAAAGCTTCTCTAATTGCTTTGATGTTGTCTTTAATAAGACTCTTCCTTTTTGAGTATTTTATTGGAATTTCATTCTTTCAAAAGATGAAATATTTGTAAGATCCTGATAATCTTCTTTGAAGAACTTGTAGACTATCATGATCAAATACTAAAGCTAATGCTTCCCTGTTGGAACGTAAACTAGTTCATCATTTGTGACGATTCTGACTTCTAATCATTGTAATTAAAGTTAATCATGTGATTAATAATCATAACTAAAGTTACAAGACCTTAAGACTAATCACATTCTAGAAATACGAAAAAATTTAAACCTTAATGTTATTAGAGTTATCAACCATATAATCACAAGCACTTACATACATTAGGAAAATCAATATTTGTTCATAGGCCATTGATTCCATTATTGATTAGTTTCAACTTACAAAAAAACTTCTACCAATGTTTCTAAGTCATCTCTTGAGATTACTATATGAAAAACTAAGATTTTCTGGTTATTATGGGGGTTTCAGGACGTTCGCCGGGGCCAATTCCCCTCGGCTTCACCTTCTGCGTTGTTACTAATTTTGCCATGGTCAACCTACATGGTATCGCGGTGAAAAAGCCTCTTGGAACTTACCTCGCTCACCACTCATTTTCACAAAAGTATGCCACGACCAATTCCCCGTTTTGCCTCGACAAATTCACTTATGAACGACTCCCAGTTTCGCCCCTCACATTTCGCCGTGGCAAATTGTTCTCTATTACTCCCCCTGGGTAACTTTGCCACTATTGGTCGTGGCTAACCATATTTTGGCCGTAGCCAAATGCCCTCTGATTCTACTACTCTTAAAACCTTGCCTCATGCTCTCCACTCTTCCTCCAATAACTCCCTAAGGTCACCGTACCTTAAATTATGCAACTCTAATGGTGTTTATACACCTTATTTACCCAGCTATTCTACCATTACTAATTCAAAACTTAGGTATGAACTCCTACTCCTCCAGTTACCACATGTCAACAATTTCATAGATTAATATTAGCAGAATTATATAAGATTCCAACAATTAACATTTAAGCATACATTCCGTTAAGGATTCCATACATCACTAATTCAAATCAACAATCTAATATATCATAGGATTTCATTACTCAAATAGTCAATTAAAATGCAAGGTTACAAGGCATAATAAGTGTCATAGACTCATACATCCACTAACAACTAGTATGAAACCTATTTCTCATTAGTTACATTCCATGTTATCAAAATACAACTCCTACACTTGGTAATAGAGATACATGATGATGCTATACACAAGTTAACAAAATTAGCATCTATTCTATTCTATTCAAACCAAATGCAGCTCCCCTACACCAGGCCTCAGCTCATGGATGTTCATCCACTTGCTTGCCTTTGTCCTTACCCGAAGAACCTTCACCTGAAATGTTTAGTCCTATAAAACGGGGTAAGATACGAATCTCAGTAACCAAGACAATTCCATCATATATTCCAGTTTAATTCGTATACATGCATAATTTTACATAAGTATCAGTAAAATACTAGTCATATCAGTAAATGAAATAATTAGACTATCATAATCACTATCCTATACTAACAATCATATTCTCACATGTTAAAGGCCATTAATACCGAGAAAGGCCCGTCCACGACACCTACTCTCCATTGAGCACAACCAGGGCTCAGTGTATCTGAGGTTTATCATAACCCAGTGCTCGATTGAAGTACATACACGGGTGGCAGCCGCACCACAGTTCCACCATGGATTCACAATGTCCAATCATAATATAATGATAGCCAACCAATTCATTCAATATTTCAAATCATTCATGTACAGTAAAATATGAAATTAAAATAGATATATGCATGGAATTAATATAAACCCGATTTTCTTACTTGTAGATAATTGCAATAGCCACTAATGGTATAAAATCTCCTTATAATCATAGCATCAGATAATTACTACTCTAATTCATCATTAACAGTTGCAACAAGTACCCAAAGAATTTAAAATGCTAATGACTATTTAGGAATCACTTACCCAGCCACTACAAGTCTCAAATTCAGATTGAAGTGTCATATACTAGAAACCTCAATATTTCATCCAAAATCCTAGCCAAATTCGTACAAAATTAATACCTATATTATAATTAAGTCATTAGGTTCTTAAATCAACAGAATTACCTCAAAAAGAAGAGTTCATACTTATTTAATGACAGCCCTAACCTCAACCTACGAATTTCATCAAGAAAATCTCAAACACCCACATTTCAGATTTTGGGTATGGTGAAAATACTTCAAATGAAAAACTAATTAGATCAAAATGAAGAGAAAGATGAGAGGATTAAGTTATATAACTATTACCTTGGCTGATTTTGAGCTTAGAGGTAAGAAATGGTAGATTTATGCCATGAACCCTAGAGCTTCATTTGGACCTCCAAATTTTGAGATGTGTTTGTGTTTCAGAAAAATGGGATAGTGGCTTAAGCATTTAGGATTTTAGTTCGGTTTAAGTTGGGTCAAATATGGGTCATGGGTTGCTCCAAAGTCGAACTCCTAATGGGCTTCAAGTTTTTGCTTTATTGGGCCAGTTCTTATATATTGGGTTGCTAAAATTTCATTAGGCCTGAACAAGTTTTAAGAGCTCAAAGGTTTTAGGTCTGTACAAAGGTTATTGGGCCAATTATAAGAGCCTATACAATGTGGATCTTAGGCCTCTATCAGGTTGAATTATATTGGGCCTGCACCTAGCTTATTGGGCCCTCATTAAGCCTCTTATCATGATCTTCTACATTAATTTGGGTCTAGATGAAATTTCTCTTTCAAATAAATCTCAAACCCATATTAATAATTTATCTTTCCAAGATTTTCATTTACTTAACTTACCCGATTATTCCATATTAATTATTTTTAATTAACCTAATCCATAATTAACACCTTAATTAATTTTTAGGGTGTTACATCATCTGCTTCCAACATGTGTAGAAAGTGAGAAATTTGATAGAGCCCATACATGATGAAAATGGTTAATTATCATCTAAGTTTGTTAAGTCGTTTTAGTTAAGTTAATTAGTTAGCACTAATGAGTTATACATAGAACTAATGAGCTGTACGCAAATTGTCTGGCACATGTATATAATATAATGTACAGAAGAATAAAGCAAGTCAGTTTTGACCATTCTTTCTCCTCATTTCTTTCTCTCTCTTGCTTTATCTCTCTCGGTCTCGATTGGTCACATGGTATCCGAGCATTATTACTACTCTTGACTTTTCTCTCACTTTCCTTTTATTTCTTGGTTTTTTCCATCATGACTCGATCTTCTGATTCAGAGACTTCCTCTGTTAAAACACTGGATGACCTTCAGAATCTGGCAAATCCTTATTATCTACATCTGAATGAGAATCCGACTGTGGTGCTTGTCTCGCCTGTGCTTTCAGGATCCAATTATCATTTTTGGTCCAAAGCTATGAAGATGGCTCTCCAGTCCAAGAATAAATTCAGATTTGTTGACGGTTTGATCCAAGCTCCAAATTTCAACGATCCTTTGTTTTCGATATGGGAACGTTGCAATACTATGGTGGTTACGTGGCTAACTCGTTCACTTTCTTCCTCAATTGCTCAAAGCATATTATGGATCGACAAGGCTTCGGACATTTGGGAGGATCTTAGAAGTCGTTTTTCACCGAGTGATATTTTTTGCATTACTGACCTACAGGATGAGCTCTACACTTTCAAACAGGGAGATCTGTCTATAAGTGATTACTTCACGAAACTTAAGATCATTTGGGATGAACTTTCTAATCTGTGTCCGCCTCCTTCTTGTTCTTACAGTCCTAAATGTTCTTGTAATGCTTTGTGGAAAGTGTATTTATATCAAGAACAGGATTATGTAATACGATTTTTGAAAGGCCTCAATGATCAATATTCAACAGTCAAATCTCAAATCATGATTCTTGAGCCTCTACCTTCCATTAATCGAGTTTTCACTCTTGTGCTACAACAAGAGCATGAGTTAGGAATTCTTGATCTTCCTCTTGATTCTAAGGTTCTATTAAGTAAGACTGATAAGAATCCTGTTTCCAATAATGGTCAATATCGAAACACTAAACAGTGTACTTTTTGTGGAAAGCCAAGGCACACCATGAAAACTTGTTACAAGAAACATGGCTATCCTCCTAGTTTTAAATTCCGCAATTCTTCATCCACGGTGAACAATATCATCCATGAGGACTGAAAGACTTCTGGTCAAGTGCTCCCTGCTACATCTTCATTTAATCCTGCTTCTATGGCTCATCTTAGTTTCACAGCAGAACAATATCAAAAACTCTTGAAATTGGTTCAAAATTATTCTTCTTTTGTTCACTTTGTTAATCATGTCTCTTCCAGCTCAAGTAACCACGTTTCATTTGCATCCTTTTCCTTTAAAAACCCCTGGATCTTGGATACAGGAGCCACTAATCATATATGTTCCTCTTCCTCCTCCTTTATTTCTTGTAAGCATATTAATCCTATCATTGTTCATTTACTTAATGAAACCACTGTGATTGCTTATCAATCAAGCACTGTTAAACTCTCATATTCTCTATTCATTCACGATGTTCTTTTTATTCCATCTTTCAAATTTCACTTAATTTCTGTTTCCAAACTTACCAAAACATTGAATTGTCTTGCTATTTTCCAGAGCCATTACTGCTTTATCCTGGATCTGCACCTCTGGAAGATGATTGGTTTAGCTGAAGAAAGAGAAGGGCTTTATATCATGAATCATCATGCTACACCTTCACTCTGTCTCGCTTCTGCCTCTTCTGCTCCAAACACCACTTTTGATCTCTGGCATTTTCGGTTAGGCCATCTCTCTTCCCCCACTTTACAGTGTATACAACAGAAATACCCCTATGTTTCTTGTAATAAGTGCTTTGATCACTGTGATACTTGTCATTTCACTAAACAAAAGCAATTGCCATTTCCTGTGAGCACATCTCATACTAATCAAATACTTTCCTTTTTACATGTTGATATCTGGGGTCCTTATCATCTTGCTTCTATTCATGGGCACAAATATTTCTTAACAATTGTTGATGATTTTTCAAGATATACTTGATCATTCTTTTACGTAATAAATCTGAAAGTCGCCAAGCTCTCAAAGATTTTATTCTTTTTCTGAAAAACAATATCAAACCCCTATTCAAATTGTTCGATCAGATAATGGTCCTGAATTTGCTATAATAGACTTTTTCAATTCTAAAGGCATTCTACATCAGATTACTTACATTGAAACACCTCAGCAAAATAGCATTATTGAAAGAAAGCACCAACACCTTCTAAATGTTGTACGTTCTTTACTGTTTCAGTCACATCTTCCTAAGCTTTATTGGTCTTATTCCATTTTACATGCTGCCTACATCATAAATAGACTTCCTACTCCTTTACTTCAGCATGATTCTCTTTATTTTTGACTCCATAATGCCCTTCCTGACCTTTTTGACTTAAAAGCCTTTGGCTGTTTGTCTTTTGCTTCCACCATTTCCCAAAGTCATACCAAATTCGATCCTCGTGCCCAAAAGTGTGTTTTCCTTAGTTATAAACTTGGTACTAAAGGTTATGTTCTTTTAGACCTTTCTTCCCGTGCCATCTTTCCATCACATGATGTTCACTTTTATGAACACATATTTCCATTCACTGACATCGTTTCTCCTCAAGAACCGTTGGATATTTCCTTACCACAATCTACTCCTCCTCTTGACCTTTCTAACCCCATTTCTTTTTCTACGCCACCTTCTTGTCCTCCTTTTGCATCACCCTTACCTACTTCTTCACCTCCCACTGGTTCACCCTCCCTTATTGAACCATGAAGATCCACTAGATAGAGGCATATACCTTCTCATTTGCATGATTACCATCATGCCTTGCTTTCTTCAGCTCCATTACCTTCCACTGGTTCAGGTACTTGTTCCTCTCCTCATTCTTTGTCTTCTGTCCTTTCTTATGCTAATCTTTTTTCTTCTTATAAACACTTTAGCTTATCCATTGCTACTACTTCTGAGCCTAAGAGTTATTCTCAAGCTGCGAAATATGAGGTTTGGCGCAAGGCTATGGATGATGAAATTTTGGCACTTGAACAGAACAACACATGGATCCTGGCAGATTTACCACCTGGTAAACACCCCATTGGTTGTTGATGGATTTACAAGATCAAACATAGAGCTGATGGAAGCATTGAGCGTTATAAGGCTCGCTTGGTAGCTAAAGGTTATACACAAACTGAAGGTGTTGATTACCTTGACACATTTTCTTCTGTTGCAAAGCTTTCTATTGTTCGCTTATCGCTTGCTATAGCTTCTGCTCGTCATTGTCATCTTCAACAACTTGATGTGAATAATGCTTTTCTACATGGGGATTTAGATGAGGAAGTTTACATGCGTCTTCCTCTTGGCTTCCATTCCCCTTCACCTAACACAGTTTGCAAGTTGCAAAAATCCTTATATGGTCTTAAGCAGGCTAGTCGCCAATGGTACTTGAAGCTTTCTGCTGTGTTGATCTCTTATGGGTATGCACAATCTAAATCTGACTATTCTTTGTTTACTCGGCACACTAATAGTTCTTTTACTGCTTTGCTAATCTATGTGGATGATGTTATCTTGCTGGTGATGATTTGCATGAAATCCAGCGCATAAAATCTTTGCTTGACAGTGATTTTAAGATCAAGGATCTCGGTGACCTTAAATTCTTTCTTGGTCTTGAAATTGCACAATCTAAGAAAGGTATTTCTCTTAATCAACGAAAGTTTGCTCTTGAACTTCTGGAAGATTCTGGTTTTCTTGCATGCAAGCCGATCAAAACTCCAATGGATCGACATGTACACCTTTCCAAAGATCATGGTGTCCCTTTCTCAGATGGTTCTCCTTATCGTACTATAGTTGGTCGTTTGTTATATTTGACCACTACCCGTCCCGACATATCTTTTGCAGTGCAACAACTCAGTCAGTTTGCTTCCGCTCCCACTGACCTGCACCTTCGAGCTGCTCATAGGGTCCTTCGTTATATCAAATCATGTATAGGAAAAGGTCTCTTCTTTTCTTCTAAGTCTGATCTTCACTTGAAAGCCTTCAGTGACTCTGACTAGGCCGGTTGCGTCGATTCTTGTCGTTCCATCACTGGCTTTTGTGTCTTCCTTGATCATGCTCTAGTTTCATGGCGTTCTAAAAAGCAAAACACTGTCTCTCACTCATCTTCAGAAGCAGAGTATCGCGCTCTTGCGTCCCTAACTTGTGAGCTCCAATGGTTACTCTATCTTCTTCAGGACCTTAACACACCTCATCTGCAACCTGCTCTTCTATATTGTGATAACCAATTTGCTTGACACATTGCTGCCAACCTTACTTTTCACGAACGTACAAAGCACATTGAACTGGACTGCCACATAGTTCGGGGAAAACTTCAAGCTCATGTCCTTCATCTCCTACCTATTAAGTCAGCTGACCAAATTGCGGATATCTTCACTAAATCACTTGATCCTACCCCTTTTACATTTCTTTTGTCCAAGCTGGGAATGTATGATATACACTCTCCAGCTTGAAAGAGGGTGATAGAGCTCACACATGATGAAAATGGTTAATTGTCATCTAAGTTTGTTAAGTCGTTTCTTAGTTAAGTTAATGAGTTGTACATAGAACTAATAAGCTGTACGCAACTTGTCTGGCACATGTATATAATGCCATGTACAGAAGAATAAAGAAAGTCAGTTTTGACCATTCTTTCTCCTCATTTCTTTCTCTCTCTTGCTTTATCTCTCTTGGTCTCGATTGGTCACAAAATTACCTCGCATCATTTAGATAATCACCACTTTTTTTATGAGAATTGTCAGTTACAAAATATCAAAAGTTTATGATTCTAAATTTCTAAGTACACCCATGAAACTTACTTAACTGTAATATACACTATGAAATCAAGATCATGGTCTATGCATGTAAAACTCATTACTGGCTATGAACATTAAAATGACTTGATCATGGGGTTGAAAGTTCATCTAATTTGATATAGCCCAACTCAAAAAAGATAAAAAAAAGAAAGAGTTTGAATTTCAAATTTAATATTCAAATTAAAATAGCCTATATACCAAAATGGATTTAAGATGCTTTATTTAAGGTTGGGTTTAAGTGAATCTTAAAATATTTTAGCCCACATATAACAAATTTGTAATCGAGTCTAGACTTCATGTTTCATAGTATAACAATATTAGTGTTTGTGTGAGTGCTAGATTACTAGATCATTTAGTAAGCTTTATATCTTTTGGGTGTTTTTGTTTTTAGTTTGTTTTGAGCTATTTAGTGTTTAAATGAGCAGGATTGACATACCCATGCACATTTTTATGATTAAGCTCCCATGCATCCATTGATGAAAGCAAAAATGACCAAGTTGTACTTGCTAGAGATATTATGGTAGCAAGAACTTTCTTGTTGCTTGTAGATACCTGTAGAAAGTTATATACAATATCACTCTCAATTAGCTTTTTGCAAGGATCAAAGAAGTACTAGCATAAAAAGTAGAAAAAAGCCAGGAATTCCCATTTCATTTTTTGATTACTTGCATTAAACTTAGATCTAGGATGAAAGAATTCCCATATCACTTGGATTGCAGCCATAGTCTCTTCTATATTACTAGCACAAAAGAAAGTGACCATGGCCAAACAGTTCAAGAGAGTGATAAAGGTCCAAGAGTCCACCATCTGCATTAAAAGTTTTAGATTATCACAGACTTCTCAAATTGTTAAGCTATTCTTGTTTAATAATGTTTCTTAGATAAAGTCAAAGTAAGGTAAACCAAACAAATCATAAAGAGATGTAGAACTATGTTAGAATCTGTGTTAAAAATTCTAAATAAAAAAGTTACACATTAAGAGTGGTTGGACTACGTGAGAAGCGAGGACCATACAAGTAGAATGATACACAAATTTATCTTTTTTAAAATTCAAAGTCAAAATATAGTCTTGAACTTATAATTATGTTCCTCGCAAAGTCCATGAAAAGAAGATATATATCTTCGGGCTCTCTTAGTCTTAATTAGAGGTCTCGTACTTAATATGCTTTTATATTTCTTTGCGATTAGCTTAATCTATCTATTATTAGTAAAATCTCTAAGCATTTTAATGCTTAAGTGGCATTAAAAGTAAAGTTAATTAGGTAGATGTTACCTTTGAAGTCTAGAAAGGGCTGTAGTAAGAGCAGGGAGTGACTCTATATATTTCTTGGCCATTATCAATATGACAAAGGGTCATGGTTAGCAAGCCTGTAGGTTTAACAATGTACAATTATTGCAACAATTAACATAAGTTGATTAAGTTGTATTGTGCAAGACCAATAGATGCTATGGTGAGGGTTTTGAACAACCCTAGGGCCTGAGAAGCTAACTGTTTCACCTTGGATGAAGAGCACCTTTTAATCAAATCCAAAATCCGATACTAGAAAGTGGCAACGTTGAAAAAAAAAATGTTCACAAAAAGTCTTGAGCTTTATGATAATCATAATAATAACACCAGAAATATACATATTATGTAATATGTACTTTGAATTATTATTAACAATTTATAAAATCTATGATTAAATTTGTTTCAATTAAAAAGAAGAAAATTTACATTTTACTCTTCCTGAATTAAGGTTTATATACACAGGATAGGCACATCAATTTTAAAATGTAACAAAACATCTTTCTAAAATGTAGAGTAAAATAAAGGCCTTAAAGTTAACAACTGTAATGATTGTTGTATTCAACTACAACTTGGAATATTTGAGATGAAAATACAAAGATAAGAGGCAAGTGAGGATTACATGACCTCAATATATCCCTCCCAATTACCATTAAATTTAACATTTTTATTGTTATTATAAAATTTTATAAAAATATTATTATATTTTAAAATTGATATACTAATTTTATAATTAATTTTTAGTTTAAAAAATGAAATATAATTTTTCTTAAAAAGTAAAGAGCTAATATTAAACAATAGAGCCCAAAATTGTTTAGGGGCCAAATATCTGCAGCCAAATCTTTCACCCAAAATAAAAAAAAAAAACAAAAGAAAACCACTTGGACTTACTTCTTTTGCAGGCTCTGGTGTCCCTTCCTACTGTTCAGAATCTCAATAATAGAGTACAGTGCATTTTCTCTTATAGATTCCCTTCATAAAAAAACAATAGTGTCAAAGTTATCATAAACATACGATTGACATACCAACAATTAATTAAGGAACATAAAACAAGAAAAGAAAACTACATATTTACTTTTTCTATTCCAATTCGTTTACATAACCAAGGAATGTCTTAGAAGGAGACCCTACGATATTCACAGTATCATCATCATCGTTCTCAATATTGGATGCCCTAATTTCTTCATCGTTATGATCAATGGCATGTGCCTTTATTTTCTGGTGTTCTCGGTGCTTCTTCCACATGTAACTGAGATGCAGTTAATTAAAGACAATTTTTCCAATGGCATAGAACTTAAAATATATGAAGAATAGAAACTCAATTACGTTTGTTCATATTTAGGAGGTGATGAAGAAGGGAATTGGAATCAAAAGAATTTTAGCACTTAGATTTTCTTGCTTAAATTCGATGATAAAAAATTAAATTGGTGAGGTAGGTAACTAGATGCTTTATATAGATAATTCAAAGAGTCCTAATTCAATTAAACCAAACAACTAGAAGTTAAAACTTAACACTATCTCCTATTCTAATCAAAAAAAGTAACATTAGTCTTGTTTCAAATCAAATAACCAAAGACATAAATCGAATAAATCTCTCTCTGTCCCTCTCTTTCCCTCTCTCTCTCTCTCTCTCTCTCTCTATATATATATATGTTTATATACACACACACCCCTCTAGATTAGACCGGGGTCGGACTTATATAAAAATATAAAAAAATTTTGTAGGCTCAAGCCTTGACCCATTTTTGTTGGATAGAAACAAAATTTCATAATAGTATCATTATGTAAGACGAAAAACAAAAATTTTGTATATAAAATTATTTATAAACTAATAAAATTAATAAGGATAATTAAAAATTTTTGTCACATTTATATTGTGAACTAAAATATCCTTACTTTATCACTAAAAGATAAAAGAGGCATAGAGATATTTAAGTCATTTTTTCTTAATGGAAACATCTTTTGTTTTTTTGCTGGGACAAGTAACTTATAAAAACATAATTAATGCAAGGGTATTTAAGTTATTTTACTATGTCCATTAAATGCATAATTATGAGAAAATAACCTAAATACACCTATACTTTTTAGTCCTTTAAAGAAAAAAGATGAGGACTTATTGGTTCAAAATACTAACGAGAAGGTTGACAACTCTCACACACATGCACTCACACGTGCGCGTATACGACATAAGGGGTTAATCTAGTCATTCATTTTAGCGTCATCTAACGGCTATGAATTATTCCCTCACCAAGTAGGTCATATCAAATGTCCTGCTAAGATGAGGGAAATTCCTTTGCCACTATCAATGTTTTTTTAAAACAAAATTAGTGTGTGCTGATTCATCACTTACTAATATAATACATACATTACTGAAAGACCAACGAGGGAAGGTTTTTCATTACTCTCTTGCTAAGAAATTTTAAAATAAAATCCTTAAGCCCCAAATTAGGAACCCACTCAACAATTTCTCTTTATCACTATCTTGTCTTTGCTGTGGTTTCAATCATCATATGCACGCGCACACACACAAATATATATATATATATATATACCAACTAGGGTTTTTTTCTATGTGCCCGTAAATAAGGCTATAAACTAGTTCAATGGTGATTTAGTATGATTATATTTATTCATTTAAAATAAAGCAATTTTAAATTCGAGTTCTAACTTTAATTAAATTTAAAAATGTGATCATCCTTGACTCATTTAATAAATGAAATAATTCTAAAAAATTTATAAACATTAATAAAGATAATATATACTCATTTGCACATACAAAATTTAAACTATATACAAAATTATAAACTTTTATATTATGTATATATGTATTAAAATTTTATACAAACACATATTACAATGTCGTAATAAGCTGAGTCAAATACGAGCTTTCATCGGCCTAAATCCAAATAATTCACAAGTAGTTCAATTTATTTATAACTCCAAAATGATATCAACTTTTGACTTTGTCCCTAGATGGCTTTCTAAGAACACTTAGTTTGATTATTCTAAAGGGTAATTATTAATGTGGATTTATTTTCTTCTTATTTTGAAACATCTTTTTTAAATAGTTTCATAAAAAGCATTGTAAAACAGAAGCATTTTGTATTTGATAAAATTATTTAGTAAATACTTTCATTAATATTTTTGTATATAACAAATCTGTTTAAATTTTTTATTATCAAATTACTAAAAAGGCATTATTTAAGAGGGCAGTTATAAAAAAGTTAGAGAACTATGGTAATTAATGATTTTTAATGGGAGTACAATTGTCTTAAAAAATTTTATACTTGTCTTTTTGTTTTCAAAGAGAAGCTCTAGTTTTTACTTCTTTCTCGTATTAGAAAATTGCTTTAGGTCTCATTTAAAAGTAACTCATTTTTTTATAAGTTAGACCAAACACTTTATTTAACCAAAATAAATAGTTTTTTCAAAAGTAAATTTAAACGGCTTTTTCTCTTCCAAAAGCTTGGCCTAAAAGACTAAATTTTATAGAATGAAGTACAAGTGAGTTATTATTAAGAGTAAATTATACTAATACCTTTTACTATTTGGCTAAAATTTGATACCCTTTTTATTTCAAAATAGTACTTGATTCCCTTGAGATTTGATATATATTGCAAAACTTTTTTTAAGGCTTATTTGATACACAGAAGGGAAATGAATGGAATGAAAGATGGAATGAAAGAAATGATTTTGAGGATGAAAAATAATTCTTATACCCCTATTTAAAAAAAATAAAAAAACTATTAAATAATTATTAAAAGAGCATAATAGATATTGTCAAAAAAAAGAGGAAAAAGTGCTTTACTTTACTTTATGTTAATAGAGTTAACTTTAAGCATTATGCATTTCTTCTTAAAATGAAATTATTAAGTTGCTTTACTATCAAATTAACAATATAATTACAATTTTATATTTGAACTTAAAGTCAATTCAATTGCTTTTATTGTTATATAAAGAATAAAATCATAGTCTTATATACATTGTGTAAAAAATTAATTTAATTAATGAAAAATAAATAGTATGATGCATTTTTACAATATATATATATATATATATCAAATATTAGGAAAATCCTTCTTGGTGGCGTTCATAGCTCTGTTTCAGCAAGGTACATCTTGCCTTTCCTCTCCTGCATGAATATATGCAATGTAAAATCTGATTAGTTAATTAAAAAACATTCCCCAAAAATAATAATTAAATGACAATTTAATAGAAAACTACCTCAACAAACATGCACCTTTTATTCAGCATTTTTGTCTTCACTTTATATATCGCTGAGTTTCTCTGAAAAGATTCAATAACAAGGCAAAGACAAATGACACATAATTAAGTTTCCTTTTCTAATATATAATTTAGGACAAGAAAAAATACATTAAAAATTTAAAAATCTCAACATGATGTAGAAAGTAATTTAATCTATACATACCAAATTTCTTTCCTTCTTTTTCTCTTTTCTTGTTAGTAACTTAGGATATTGTTCTTCATGTAATATTATGGGAGAAAGTCAAAATATGCAGCAAAAATTAAGGAATCTCCAAATCTGAATATTGTATTATTTCATCTCATCATGAAAATTAGAGAAAACACGCTGATAGCTAAGTGTGATCTAGTGGTAAGAGGTGAGAGTAATTATAATATAAAGTATTAAGTTCAAATTTTCACTTCATCTTATATAGAAAAAAAATCAAAGAGAAAAACTCTATTTTAATCCTTGACAGATATGTGAATTTTTAATTTGCGAAAAGAAATCTTGAGTTTGTAGTTGTACTCAACGAAGAAGAAGAAGAAGGAGAGAGAGAGACACTAATTGTGTTTTTTTTTTTTAAAGTATACTCGTAAGTATACATATTACAATAGTAATAAAGTGATAAATAGAATATTATTTCCACAAAAATTTGTTACTAAAATAATTATTAAGTATTAAAATTGTGCACCTTAATTTAAATCAAACCAACAATAATAATGATATGAAGTTAAACTAAACTAAAGATATAAAAAAATAATAATAAGAGATACTATTCTAGATGAAATTAGAAAGCAAAAGGATTTGAGATTATGATTCCTCTAAGCATTTCATAAGAATTAATTATTTCTCTTCATCTTGCTCTTAATGTCATTAATAGCCTAATACTCTAAACTACCTACAAGCATCTTCCATATTACCTATAGGCATTCTCCTAACCAATCCATAATTCCTTATGCAATAGATTAGAGGCTTAATAAAAAATAGGTCCTAATATGGCTATATAAGATTGGTAGGTATATTCCTATCCTACAAACGAATCAATCCACTCAATATTGTAAATTTCATGAACCCACACTATCCAATTCATGGTCAAGTCTTAAAATTTCTTTTCCAAGTTCATTTAGGCTACCCAAATTATCTAATAGTTTTCATACACTTAGAAGCATGAAGCACAAAGATTGAATAATTAAAGTATACTATTAATTGCAAATAAATAGAGTAAATGCAATATATTACAAGCTAGAGTTTATCACAATCCAAAATCAACAAGTTTAGCTCATAATTATGAGAAATAGTAACACTAAGAACATAGTATAAACCAAATAGGCAATAAAATATAAGGAAAAGTAAGGGAAGAAGAGAAAAACTAATTTAATTGGTTAATCTTCATCAAATCCAAGCATCTCCCATAGGAAATGAGGCTTTAAACTCTGCTTTCTCTTCCCTAAAACCTTTAGAATGACGGCTTCCTTTGAAGAAGTGTTAAAAACTCTTTAAAACCATAAAAAACAAGGTTAAAAACAATGCATTTTGCATTTTTCCTGAACTGCACCGTGGCGATACTCATAAGTGTTGTGGCATAAATGAATTTTTTACTATAGTGATGAAAACTCTATGGTGCAAAATTTTATGTTGCACTCATTTTACTTTTGTTTTCTTTAGCAACAATTTTGAGTGCCATCTTTTTCTCCTTTTTCTTTTCTTCTTTTTGTTTTTCTCTTTTGTTTTTTCAATTCTCTTTCAAAAAATCTTCTCAACTCTTGTTACTTTGTATTCCAAGATTTCTAAACTTGTTTCTTTGTAATTTTAACCCTATAAAAATATAAAATTTATCTAATTACTATTTATAATCTACTAACAAATGTTAAACAAATGAACAACCTAAAAATTTAGATAAAAACACAAAACACAATTTATACTTAAGTAATATAAAAATACAAAAAATTAACTCAAAATTAAAAAAATAAAACTAAAACTTACTAAATATTAGCTTAATTAAATTTTATATATTAAAAATATACAATGAAATCAATATTTATATGATAAGTCCCATAAAATATTAAGAAAATCATGATTATTTAGGGACTTATCACACCCCAAACTTACCTCTTTACTTGTCTCTAAGTAAAGCCATATTAAATAACAAAATTCCTACTTACTCAAGCTTTTATATCTTGTAATGATAGATGGATGCTTTCAACAAATGCACTAGGAAGTATAATTAACAAGTAATGTATACAAGCTTCAGAATTCAAGAGTTAATGAAAAATTTTCCAAACCTATGATATGTGTGTGTGAAAAACCATGCTAAAGTCTAATTGTAAGCTTTAAAATAATTTATGTAAATCAAACTACACAATAAACCTCTCCCTTAAAAGCTTTATATTCTTGCTCTTCTATCTTCTCTCTACTAATGTAGGCCATTGCATAACCTATTAATCAATAGGTCTTTTAAGATTGTAATAGGACTTATGGTCATAGGTATTACAAGAAAAATAGTATATGAAAAACTTATGAACAAGATTCAAGAGAATAACCATTAAGCACAATAATAGAAGATAAAATTTTTCTTCTTTCTTTTATTTTCCTTTCTTTATATATATATATATATATTCCACCTCATTTTCTTTTCTTTTTTCTTTTTTTCACTTTTATATCCCTACACTTAGCTTATTTTGATCCATCAAATTTTTCTTTCAGCTAATTCTTTGACCACTTTTTTTTTCTTTCCTTTTAGTTCCTCTTTCTAATTATTATATTTTTCATGTCTCTCAAGAAACAAAGAATCACATAATTACTATTCTTACACTTCTAATTTGGATGTCTCTCATGAGAAAACAATAATTATTCACATCAAACCCACAGTATACCTTATTTCACCCTTAAAGTTGCACATGCAACTAGATCGGCTTTAATACCAATTCGTCATAGGGCCTTCAGCAATATTGTCCCTGTTACAGCACTCGACACACTGCTTGATGGGGTTTTGCTTCTCCCCAATCCAAGGGAAAACGTGTTGTTGGTAGGGAGAGTTTCGCTTTCACTTATAAGGCTTTAGCCCAAGGTCTTCCTACCTAATGTGGGACTTTACATTTCACCCATCTTTGGGGCCAACCCGTCCTCAGGTTGCACATACGGCTAGGCTGATTTTGATATTAATTTTTCACAGAGCCTCCAGCAATATTGTTCTTATTATAACACCCGACACACTACCTAGTGGGGTTTTGTTCCTCCCCAATTCAAGGGAAAATGTATCGCTAATGGGGAAAACTACGCTCCCACTTATAAGGTCTTAACCCAGGGTCTCTCTATCCAATGTAGAACTTTACATTCCACCCTCTTTTAAGGTCAACCAGTCTTCGAGTTGCATATGCGGCTAGGCTGACTTTGATATCAATTCCCCATAGAGCCTCTAGTAATATTATCCCCATTATGGCACCTGACACACTACCTGGTGGGGTTTTGTTCCTCCCCAATCTAAGGGAAAAAGCGTCGTTGGTGGGAAGAGCTTCATCCCCACTTATAAGGTTTTAGCTTAGGGTTTTCCTACCTATCTAAGGGAAAATGCGTCGCTAGTGGAGAGAGCTTTGCTCCCACTTATAATGCCTTAGCCTAGGGTCTTCCTACCTGATGTGGGGCTTTACATTCTATCCCCTTTTGGGGCCAACCTGTCATTAAGTTGCACATGCTGTTAGGCCTGCTCTAATGCCAATTATTCCCTATAGAGCCTTCAGCAATATTGTCCCCATTACGATAACCGGCACATTGCTTGGTGGGGTTTTATTCCTCCCCAATCCAAGGAAAAATGCGTCGCTAGTGGGTAGAGCTTCGCTCCCACTTATAAGGCTTTAGCCCAAGGTGTTCCTACTCGATGTAGGACTTTACATTCCATCCCCTTTTAAGGTCAACTCATCCTTGGGTTGAACATGCGGCTAGATTGGCTCTGATATCAATTTCTCACAGAGCCTCCAACAATATTGTCCCTATTATAGTACCCAACACACTGCTTGGTAGGGTTTTATTCTTCCCCAATCCAAGGAAAAATATGTTGTTGGTGGGGAAAGCTTTGCTCCTACTCTTAAGGCTTTAACTCAAGGTCTTCCTACCTGATGTAGGACTTTACATTCCACTCCCCTTTGAGGCTAACCCATTCTCGGGTTATTAATACGGTTAGGCCAGTTTTGATATTAATTTCCCATAGAGCCTCCAGTAATATTGTCCCCATTATAGCATCCGACATTTTTCCTAGTAGGGTGTTGTTCCTTCCCAATCTAAGAGAAAACGCGTCACTGGTAAGGAGAGTTTCACTCCCACTTATAAGGCCTTAGCCCAGGGTCTTCTTACCCAATATGAGACTTTACATTTCACCTCTCTTTGGGGCCAACCCGTCCTTGGATTGCATATGTAGCTAGGCCAGCTCTGATATCAATTCCCCACAGAGCCTCCAGCAATATTGTCCCTGTTACGACATCCGACATACTATTTTTCCTCTCTATTATAAAGGAAAACGCGTTACTAGTGCAGAGAATTTCGCTCCCACTTATAAGGCCTTAGCCCAAGGTCTTCCTACCTGATGTAGAACTTTACATTCTACCCCTCTTTGAGGCCAACTTGTCCTCGATTAGCATATGCGGCTAAGTTGACTCTAATACCAATTCCCCACAGAGATTCCAACAATATTGTCCTCGTTACGACACAGTGCCTAGTGGGGTTTTGTTCTTCCCCAATCCAAGGGAAAACGTGTCACTGGTGGAGAGAGTTTCACTTCCACTTATAAGGCCTTAGCTCAAAGTCTTCCTACTCGATATGGGACTTAACATTCCACCCTTTTTGGGGCCAACCCATTCTAGGGTTGCACATGCGACTAAGTCGACTCTGACACCAATTCCTCACAGAGCTTCCAATAATATTGCCACCATTACGGCACCCGACACATTACCTAGTGGGGTTTTATTCCTCCTCAATCCAAGGAAAAATGCATTGCTAGTGGGGGAGAGTTTCACTCTCACTTATAAAGTCTTAGTACAGGGTCTTCCTACATGATGTGGGGCTTTACAAAAACTCCTTTATATCCTACACACTAGTTTTATCGTGACTAAAGACTATAATTTGTGTGCCTTCTTTTCCTCACATGTGCATTTGTATCTCTCAAAAAACCATTCAAGACTGGCACCTTGTTTGGTGTCTTTCAAGAAATAGAAAGTGAAAAGGAATATGTTCTTTTTCCTGTTTGGTACGAAGAAAATAAGGAAGAAATGGAAAGCTTGGAAGAAGTGCATTTCAGCCATTATAGCCCATAAGCAAAGGGATGTGTTGAAGCCAAAGGGGGAATTGTTGACTTTGCCCTTGGGTTTGCTTAAAATAGAGGATGAACAATAAACTATAAGCCTTTTTTTCTTCTTTCATACATTTAGTGCTCGAAGTTTCAGAACAAAGACAAACAACAGACTCTTAAAATTGATAGGGTTTCATTGGAAGAAGAAGAAGCATTCAGGAATTTTGATATTTTGATTTCCGTTGGGATAACCTTACCATTAAAAAAAAGGTCAAAGTAAGAGCTTGAGTCCAAAAGGCACAAGTCTGATCATCGGTGATGATGATCTACAAGTGGGTTATCTTCATCCTCTGCATTCTTCATATCTAAAGAAGGTGAGATGGGCGCAATGCTTTCAGTTGAAGAAGGACAATGCAAATCTGCAAGAGAAGCAAGTTGGTTGATTGTTACAATAAAAACAAGCATTTTGTTGGGCTTGATATACAACAACACAAACTTGGGGGCTTCATATGCCATGGCATAAATTAGGGCATTAACTTCCTAGGTTTGAAAGAATAGATAAAAAGAAAAGATAAATTTTGACCCAAAAAAAAGGAAAAATCAATTGGGGGCTTCATATACAATGGCGCAAATTGGAGGATTGTTTATTGTTAAGATAATCAATATCTGTTAATTTAATATATATTAATTTAATATTTATTGATAATATATAAAATTATGATATTATTTTAATTTAGTTATAATAGTTTAAAACATATTATAATATCATTCCACAAAGGCCATTTTGGTCAATTTTCTTACCTTACTTACCATTCTTATATTATTTTCATTTTATCAAACATACAGAAGTAAAGGCATTCCATTTCTTTTTTGTGTTATACCAAACATATTTGATTTCTTTCCATTCTATTTAACATTCACTTTCCATTTTTGTTAAAACATTTTTTTGTACTGAACGGGTCGTAGGTCATAGCTATAGGTTCTTGCTTACAGCAACAAGCTACATTCATTTAATTTATTATTTCATGGTTTTGCTCAACTTTCCCTCTTTCAAGCTCTTTTTTAGTTATGAATATGAATCCAATGAGCTAAGTCATTGTCACAAATATTTTGATATGAAAAGCTAATTTGAAGGTCACTAATTATTTTCTTTTAGTTAATTATGAATTAGGAGTTATTCCTTGTGTTGTTTGCTTTACAAATAATTATTCTATATTTAATCATATGAAACCATTACACTAAACTAAAACAAAAATTAAAAATTAAAACTTACTAAACATAAACTAAACTCAAATTTATTAAATTTATATACAAAAACATAAAATAAACTTAATATTCATATAATAAATCTCTTAAAATGATATGCAAAATATGATATAATAGGGACTTATCACTTCTTATCTATTTCTTCATTAATAAATGTTGTCTTCACATTCATTTGGAATAACTCCTAATCTAAATATGTGATAATACTTAAGATATGCCAAAAATTGATGTAAATCTTACCATAGAAGAAAATGTTTCTTCATAGTTAACACCCTTCCTTTGGGTGTAACATCTTGTTACTAATAAGGACTTGTTAATTAACCCATCAACTTAGCATTTGATTATTAAGGCCTATTTGGTTCCAATGTTCTTATGCCTAATTGGTAGGTAAATTAATTCCTAAACATAGTTTTTAGCCACGGAGTCCAATTAATCTTCATTTGTAGCTAATCACTTGTTTAATTAGAGTGAGCTCATTGTTTCTACATAAAAAGAATAAGGCTATTTCGCATTCACAAATATATCTAAGAAGGACACCTTTGATCTCAAAGTATTTTTATGGAACATTTCCACATTTACTCCTTCTAATATGTGAATTTTGAGGTGTGCTTCCATTTCTCTCACTGTTCTCTACAATATCAAAAATTGGTTGCATTTTCCACTTCCAATTCAAAAGGTTAGGGTGAACTATCTTAAGGTTTTTATAACTCATGGAACTCAAGATTCTTTTTTACCTCACTAATACTAATGTAATCATTTTCTAGAATTTCAACATCACAAGATTCGATTGTAATTAGTCCTCCATTAGGATTATTAGCGTACATCACATAACTCATATGGAGTGGAAAGGATTGATTCCTAACTCATTAACTATAAAGCCTAGCTTTTTAACTTATAAGAATAATTGTAAACATATCTTGTGGATCTTCAAAGGTATAAGCCATACAAAATAGGCTTCACTCCATTCCATAACTCATATGGAGCAAAAGGGATTAATTTAAAGAGATTTGATTAAGGATGTATGCTATTGTTAAAAAGGCGTCACCCTAAAAGCTAATTGGAAGGTTGGCTCAAACCATTATTGACCTAACCATTTCCAACAAAGTATGATTCCTTCTTTTTACAACATTTTGTTGTAAACTTTCAAGTATCATTAACTATCAATGTATTTCCTTTGTTTCATAGAATTCTTTAAATTGATGAGAGATATATTGTAACGGTCCGAAATAAAAATTAAAAGGGGAGGGGGGATTAATTTTTTTTTCTATTTTCTTTATTCCCTCATCTGACTTCTTTCCTCTCTCTTCTTTTCCTCAATTCTCCCTTTTCTCTCAGCTCATCTGTCGAAGCTCCTTTCCTCTGTACAAACTTAGCCCTCTCCTTCCCTCACATACGAAGCTCGCCCTGCCTTTCCAGCGCAGCAGCCATCTTCCTCCTCTCCGGCGAAGCTCCGTCAACGTCGAGCTGGCCTCCTCGTTCCTCTTCGTTGCTGGGGTAGAGACACTGCATCGCAAGCTGGTTGGAGCTGGGCTACTGCGGTGAGCTTCCTCCTTTCGATCTCCTTCCCTCTTGTTGCAAGGTTCAGTAGTCTTGCTTTTTCTTTTCATTGTTCTTGTGTACCTAAGCTGATGAAGTGATAAAGGGCGTGAGAGTTCATGCCCTGGTGCCTCAGCCGAAGAAAAAATATATATATATTGGAAGAAAAAAAAAACAAATTTAAGGATTTGGAATGAGGCTTCTTAAATAGGTTAATCTTGCAAAATTTTTAATTTTAGTCATTGGAAATGATTTGGAAGCTCAGATTCTGAAATGGAAAATGTTATAGGAAGGGTTAAATTGATAAGAAATGTTGTGAGCAGTGGATGAGTTAGTATGGAAAAAAAAAGGGGGGGGAGAAGAAAGGAAAACAAACTGGTTAAGGGGATTTTATTGAATTCGACAAATGCTCAATATTGTTATACTGATTTGGCAAGCTTATTGTTGGTAGGAAGCTTTGTGGATCTTGAGGATTTCAAGGAGTTAAAGTTGAGGAAGAACAAATACCTGTTAGCTCTTAACATCGTTGTGAGTAGATAATGACTTTAATGATTTATATGCCCTCCTCTATTACTGTATATACATATACGCCTTATACGTAACGGATAGTTGAAGTTTGTATGGTGCCGTGGAACAGAGGGGTAACTTAAGATTAGTGAGAGGTGAATGCAGGGTGCTTGTATGACCCCGTCTTATACTTTTCAGAGGTTATATAATACATATATATATTTATTGCTGTAACAGTTCTTCCCAATAATAATATATATATATATATAAGTATGTATGATTCTTTTGATAAGTCCTTAAAAGCCGTTCATTTTCTTTTCTTTTAGCATTATCTTAATTTATTTGGATAGATTAGTGGGCATTTAACTAATTATGTATATGACAATCTATGTTGGTATTTAATTAACCGGTTAGTCCTTTTGCTTTCTCTCTTCTTTCTTTTCCCTTTTAACTATATGTCTTATTTACTTATTGAATGGGAGTCTCCTACTTGCCCTTAATGTTTTAGGTGTTATGCATTAATTATCTCTTGTCCAGTTGCGATAATAATTGAGTTCTGCTTATATTATTTGGGCCTTATTGTGCGTGGGTACCAAATCTTGGTAATTTAATGTTTAATTTAAGATCTGGGTGAAGAAGAGCTACCCGTTAGGCGTAGCCACTCGTGAAAAAGGTAAGGAGCTGCCAATGAGGTGAAGCCTTCCCAGAGCCTTAACTGTAATGTGTGATAGTAGTGGAAAAGGAGCTGCCCGTTAGGTGTAGCCACCCCTAGGGGGTAAGGAGCTGCCAACGAGGCGAAACCGCCACTAACAAGGGTTAATTTAGCTGTTTTTAATTATTGAAATTATTTATCTACTCATTGAGTTGTCTCACTCCTTTAACTTTTAAACTTTTCAGATAGCATTACCGGATCTGATCCGCCTCCCCCATCTTAGGTGTCGAGGCGTAGTGGTGGTGAGTCTCCCTTTTTGGGAACTGGGGGCTTCGTTAACTTTCTTTTGGGTTTTGTTAATTATTGTAATGAACTGATACTCGCATTGTAAAATACCATAGGAGAAGGACCAATGGTTATAGGATTTGTTTTCCCCTTCCCCATTTTGGTTCCTTGATGCTTTGGATGATTGGCTGAAGAGAGCGGAGCTCTCTATTGTTATTTTTGTAGAATTCTGACTGTTTGTAGAAATTTGGGATGTCCTATTTACAGGGGACACTCTGCCGAAATTTCTATAAAAAGCTAAAGTACAAAAGGAAAGAAGTTATATACATATATATCTATATCTAATGAGACAGGGTTAAAGTAATCAACTAAGCTGTAGCTAAGAACCCTGTATGGGTTCCCCGTGATGGTCACCCTTTCTCATGGGGAGTGGGGTGTGACATATATTATTGGTCATGATTAGTATGAAGGGTCTTGACCCTCTTCTCTTTTTGATTCTTAACGTTTAAGTGTTTGAAACAATCTAAAGCTTTGGAGCAATGAGCTAACAAAAAAATTGAACCATAATGTGAGTAGTTATCTATGAATATAATAAAGTAAGATGCATCATGTCTCACTTTTACATTCATAGATATGCATATGTCTAAATGGACAACTTCTAAGGATGGGAAGCTCTTTTCCTTACCAAATGGCTTTCTACTAGACTTTCCAACAAAACAAAATTTGCATATAGATAGAGATTTACCTTAGAGAGAGAGCCCAATAACTCGTCTCTGACTAATCTAGACATTCTTTATCCAATGTGTCATAATCTAGCATGTCATTTTCTGAATTGAGACAATATTAAAAGAAGTAGATGTAATTAATGCAAAATAATTATCATTAGACACACAATCAAGTATGAATAGTCCATTCTTTATAAAGCCATGGCCATATAAAGTCTTATAAAATAGATGAACGATTCTAGAAAATGATATTAGGTATGATATGTCTAATATCTTCACATATTCAACTAACTCTTGAACCTATCTCAAATTTGCAAAATCATTTTTGCTTTCTCTTTCCCAAAAAGGTTTCTTAAGTTTTACATTTTAAAATATAAAATATTAATAGTGACTCCATTTAAATTAGATTTCGAAATGTTTTTTGAAATCAATTCTTTTTTGTCTTGCGCTTTGTCGCCCATTTATGTATCGGGTGCAACACACACCGATTTCATATGCTATAAGCATAATGAAGTTGAGGTTTATAAAATTAATAACCAAATTTCTGGGAACAGTTATAGTAACTATGTCACAAAAACAGAGGGATGATTCCAAGTACAGCATAACTAGAGGATGGATTTAATATTCCATGCATAGGTCTAAAGCCTTGGAGATAAATAAACATGTAATAGATTTTTCATTACCATGGTGAATCCTTGTTTCTCCAACAAATCAACATCATCATTTGAAGCTTTTCACTTAAAATTTTAAATTAAATTTAACACAAAATTCTCCAAATGGAGCGCTGCAGAATTATATCCGGGACATATCCTTTTTTCTATAAATGGCATCATCTTTATTATTATTATTATTATTATTATTATTATTATTATTATTTACTTCATGTAATATCAATATCAATGCTTTATCTCTATTTTTCTTACTGCTCAGAAATCTGTGGCTTGAATTTCATGGATTTCTCCCACAGCTTTGAAATTGAGAATTGACCCAATTTGCTATGCAAACACAAAAGAGAACACTTCTTGAAACATTTACTGAATGGGAGTAACCACAATATATGATGGAATAAAAGCGCAAAAAGAAAAGTGGGAAAGTAGAAGTGTATCATAATTAATCTACAGCAAAAATCTAAATTTGAGAAAACAATGATCAGTAGCACACGAAATCTAGTGCTTTCTGCACACAAAAATTTAGCTAAAAATTTGTGTTTTCTGATAGTTCCTGAACACTTCAGTTCGAGCATAAAATCTAGTTCTTCGAGGGGGAAGGGATGAAAGATGTTCTCCTCTTATATATATTTTAGCTATTCTCCTTGATTCTTGACTTTTAGACAAACAAACAAACTACATTTTTTTTTTGGGAACATCGTTATAGTACGTATGCCTCATGATCAGATAATTACAAGAACATACAGGAGCACGTATGGAATTTGATCATTTTCCATATAATTGTATCCACCTTGGACATAAATATTTATTGAATTAAGTGTTTATCATTAGATCAAAAATTATAATTATTAGTTAGAGCATAATTATTTTTATTTAACCATACTAATCTAAACATTATATTGCAATATAATTCTAATTCTTTGCCAAACCTTACCACACCATCAGTAATAACCTACCAACTATAATAACTTTACATATAGATCTAATTAAGTCACTATCCTTTGATATATATAGACCTCTAATGAATTTTTCATTGCCACGGTGAATTCTTGTTTTTCTGACAAATCAACGTCACTATTTGAAGCTTTCCACTCAAAATTCCAAATCAAATTGGCCACAAAGTATTCCAAATGGAGCATTGCCAAATTATAGCCTGGACACATCCTTCTCCCTACTCCAAATGGCATCATCTTTATCTGTTTGTTTCCTGTAATATCAAACGCTTCATCTCCATTTTTTTCACTACTCAAAAACCTCTCCGGTTTAAATGTCATGGGATCTTCCCATACCTTTGGGTCCCATCCCATATCTGCCAACATGAAATTCACAACGCCATTCTTTGGTACCAAATAACCATTTAAAACCACATCCTCTGACACTGCGTGTGGCAGTAGTACGTGCGATGGTGGATGACGCCTTAGTCCCTCCAAAATCACAGCCTTGAGATATGGCAATTTGTTCAAATCTTGGTCTTTCAGTTTCTTATCCTCTCTATCTCCCACGACATTTCTTATTTCCTGCACAAGCCTCTGTTGCGTTTGCGGGTACTTCACCAAATTCGCTATAATCCATTCCAATGCTGTAGCTGTTGTATCTGTCCCCGCATTCAAAAACTCCGAACATAACGTGATGATTTCAATTTCGTCAAGCTTACGCTTCTCCTCAGGCCATTGCAAATCCAACAATGTATCCACATATGGCACTATGAATTCATTATTGTTCTCATTGGCCCTGCTCAATCTCTCATCCTTCGCTTTCCTTCGCGCTCTTATTAGCGGAACCATTATAGCACCCTGTTCCTCTCGAAGCTGAAGAAATTCCTCCCGACGCTTGCGAAACATGATCCGAAAGACTTTTGGCAAGACATTTAGAACACTGAATCTGCTAAAGTTCAAAAGTAAACGGCGCTGAACATGTTCGATATCTTTGATTTTCTTCTCATCTAGTTTTTCACCGAAGCACATGAAGACTAGCAAGCGGAACATAGCATATTGGAGGTGGTCAATGATTCTAATGGGATTGCTTGATTCTGAATCAGATTTGAGGTAATTGATAAGCCCATCCAATACCCCTTTACGGGTATCTGAAAAGGATTGGATCCGGCTCGGGTGAAGCATCTCGGAAGTGAGGTTGCGGCGGAGGAGGCGCCATATGGGGCCATAACAGGCAGAGGCGATGTTATCGTGGTGACTGTTGATGATCTTAGCGGTAGTAAGAGCGATGGGGCGGTTAGAGAAGACGGTGCCATTCTGAACCAAGGCATGGTGGGCAAGATATGGATCAGATATGGAAATAGCTGGAAAAGAGGCAATACGAAGAGTGATGATGGGACCATATTTGGCATGAAGGTTTCGAAGAATCGGTTCGAGTTCTCTGAATGATCTGCGCAGCCAAAGAACAGAGCCGATGATGGGAATACGGAGTGGACCAGGAGGGAAAGGAAGGGATGAGTGAGAAGGAAGGAGAAGAGAAAGAACGAAAGCAATGAAAATGGAGACACAGAGAGAGACGAGGGTGATACACCAGACCTCCATTATTGGCTTTTGAGAAGCGCGATGACTGATTGATGCTTAAGCAAATTTATAGTGCGAAGTGGAAATTACATGGAAGCGCAGAAAAATCAGACAGGCACTTTTTATTGGGCCGTTTTTTTTGGACATTTCTTTTATAATATTTAAAAGCTTTGAACCAACTTGCGATAAGAAGAAATAACACGAAACCTGGATTTTGATATATTTACTGCTAGTAAAATTTTTTTATTGAGTTTATTTGTGTCAAAAATATTACATTTATATATTATATTTTTTAGAGAATTCAGCCAATGTCACCAAGTTTTTCATATTTTTATTTTTCTTCTTAATATTTTCAAAAACTTAATAACGTTGTCTCCGGATTCTTTCGAGTCGTTGTTGACTTCACTGCTAGTTACGGATGTAAACTGTAGATATCCCGCTTATAAATTAATGTGATTCAACAATAAAGTGCATAATTTTTAAATTGTGTTTGATGAATTAATTTAATAAAGGATCTCTTATTTTCTACTTGTAGTTGAGTCTGTCCACCTTTACCTTTGACAAAAGAGATAGGAAAAATTACATTTTTCAAATTATAAAATTAGTATATATACTTTAAAATATAATAAAAAAATATTTTTTTAATTTTAAATTAAAATAAAAATGTTACATTTTAATTAAAATTAATTACAAAAGGTTTCATGATCCTCTAATGACTTTTATATATGTATGATCATTCTATCCAGCTGCTAGTTTATGAAAATCATTGAAGCAAAAAAATAACTTGTTATAGTTAATTTTAAATAACAAAATTCTAGAAAGAATATTTTGTTATATTTTAAAATTCATAAAACAATTTTGTAATTACATCATAATTAAAAGAGTTAAATTATAATTTCCTATAGGAGAGATTGTAGGGCATGGGCATTAAGGGGCGGCTTGAGCTCCCTACAGGTGGACGAGACACCAGACCTCCATTATTGTGAATTAAGAAGCACGATTACTGATTGATGCTTAGCAAATTTATAGTGCGAGGTGGAAATTAAATGCGGAGAAAAATCAGGCGTCTGGATCCTCTTCACAATGGTGCATCTTGGCTTTTTGAGCTGGATCCTATGATTTGGATGAAAAAGTTGTAAAATTCATATCCTTAAATATTATTATACTTGGATGTTATAAACTTTGTAGAAATTGAAACCAATTGTTTTGACTTTTACATAAAATATATATTTTCTAATAAATAAAAGTAATGTTAGAATGCATTTATGATAATTACATAAAATTAAAATATCAAAAATTTACTTGTAGAAGACATGTTCACGTATTTAAGAAATCAACTTGATGATTTTGAACTAAAGCTTCATCACAGTTCACACTCCCTGTGCTGTCATAGCTCTCAATAAGATAGGTTGTGGAGTTAGAATTGACTGAATATAAAAGAAATTTAACCAACCTTAAATAAATTCTACTACCTTCTTATTATGGGTCTATGAGTTAGAACTCATACTGTTACCCATACTATTATATAAATTATTTATATTAATTTAGATAGTTTAAATTTTTTTATTTTTTAATTATTATTTTTTAAGTTAATATTTCAAAAAAAATATTTTAATCTTTGGATTTGAATAATATACAATACATACATATATATCTAAAGTGATTATAGATAATATTTAGAAAATATTGAAATTTGGTTCAATGAAGGAAGAATTAAGAAGAGTAAAAATAAAAATTTATTTAAAGTATGGAAGATTTAAAAAGAATAAAAACAAAAGTTGAGTTAAAGTAAGAAATAGTTAATGAAAATAGAAACAGAAATAGAAAAAAGATAAAAAAAAATTAAGTTGTATTTTGTTTTATTATCTTGACATATATTACTTATAAAATAAAATAAATATTAAATATGTATGTGACCAATATATAATAATTATTGTTTTAAATTGACATGAAATAAATTTATTATTTTTAATATAAAATAAATAATATTAAAATAAAAGTTTAAGAGATACTTTTTCAATGAATTATGTTTTAAAAAGAGAAAATCAATGTTATGTTTAAATATATTTTTATTTTTTTTATTTTTTAAAAATTTTGTATATATTTTTATAACAAAAGGAAGTATTATATAATTTAAACATTAGAGTATAATTTTAATTTTTTTTCAATGAGCTACTCCCTTCGGTCTCAAATATAAGTCACTAATACTTACTTCACAGATATTAAGAAAATTGGTTAAAGGTAGTTTAACTAATTAAATTTGTATCAAAGTAAAAAATTTTTCCATATTTGCCCCTAATTAAAGAGTCTACATTTATTCTTAGTAAATTGCATTAGTTTTAATGACTTTCTATTTAATTATGGGTACTTAAGGAAAAAGTCATTTAATGATCAAGACAATTCCAAGAAGTGACTTATATTTTGGACCAAAACAATTCTCTAATAAGTGACTTATATTTGAGACCGGATGGAGTATCTTACTTAATTGAGACATAGAAAAATTAAAGAGAGTAGAAGTAGCTGTTAAGTTTAGAGAGAAAAAATTTGAGTTATCTTTAATTTTATTTTCTTGATGTTTATTATTCCCTCCGGTCTCAAATATAAGTCACCAATATCTACTTCACAGATATTAAGAAAATTAGTTAAAAGTAGTTTAACTAATTAAACTTGTATCAAAGCAACATTTTTTTTCATATTTGCCCCTAATTAAAGAGCCTACCTTTATTCTTAGTAAATTGTATTAATATTAATGACTATCTATTTAATTAGGGGTACTTAAGGAAAAAATCATTTAATGATCAAGACAATCCCAAGAAGTGACTTATATTTTGAACCAAAACAATTTTTTAATAAGTGACTTATATTTGAGACCAGAAGGAGTATTTATATAATAAAATAAATATTAAATATGTATTTGACTAATATATAATAATTATTTTTAAAATTTAAATAAAATAATTTATTATTTTTAACAAAAAAGGATATTATTACAATAAAAATTTTAAAAATATATTTAATGAATTATTTTTTAATAAAAAATTTGATGTTAAATTTAAATACATTTTAATCCCACACGAAACCTCTACATAGTAATTGCATCCAACGACCCACCATCATTCAACTACATAATTAAGCATACAAAATTTCAACCACAAGAAAAATAATAACCCACAATTTTATATGACGCACATGCCATGAACGTGTCCTCTCTGAAATCTAAGGCCCTGCATTGATTGATTTGGTCCAATATTCATTAGAAAAAGTTAATTCAGTTTGTTAAAAATATAATTAAACATTAAAATAAAAGCAGAAATACAAAATGCTCCCATACTCAACCTAACAACCAACAAGATCTCTAATATGCAAAGCTGCTCGCACCGACCAACGCCACATGTTCGCCATCCAGAATGTCCATTGCAGCGGAGTAAATGAAAGTGTCAAAATGTGAATTTAATGAAAGACTATCCATAAATTTTTTTAGAAAAATATTGAATATCTAAGAAAATATATAACATAACATTTTCTTTTTTAGTGCATAGCTCAAAATTGCACTAGCAATCTTTTGCATATCGTTAAAAATGTGCTGAGAGTGTTGTTTTTAAATTTAATTATTTAGATTAAATTTAAATGTGCTAAATTTAATTTTTTTTGTATTTCTTATTCTAAAAGATATAAAATATAATATAAATATAAAATAAAAATAATTCTTTAATTATTAACTTAAAAAATAATTATTAAAACTAAAAATAAAAAATTAAATATAAATTATTTAAATCAAATTTAAATAATATTTTAAATATATGTACACAATACACATTCCTTTATTTTTAAAGAAAGCATATTGGTTTTGGATCCTCTACAGTCATACGTGATTGGATAGGATCCAATCTTTTTAAATATGAGGAGAGTGACACTTTTTTTAAAATAAAAATAAATAAATAAAATGTTAAGATACTTGGCTGGACATGTTCCTGTTGCAGAAAAGTCAAGTTCAAGTAAATCCCTCAAAATTTACATTGATAAACTAAATTCAAATTTTTTTTATACCACTAAAACATATTATTGAGATAAAAATATTACATCATTACATAAACGCATTTGAAAGTCTCGACCTGCAATATTTTATATTTCTTTCCATCTAAAATGTAAGTCGCTTAAAAAAAAATTTGTTTCAAAATGTAAGTCACTTGATAATAATAATTATTATTTTTTTATGATACTCTTCATTTAATAGCAATAGCTGTGTTAAAAACTATTCATTTAATGGCAACAGTTGTATTAACTACAAGGATAATACTGAAAAGACATGATAATATTTAAAAAGTTTAAAAATATAACTACTTTTTCTTAAGACTCTATTTGGTTGGAGGGTTTTTAGAGGGGAAGGGAGGAGAAATGAGAAAATATGTTTGGTTGAATAAAATTGGAGGAGAGGGGAGGGGAGGGAAGTAAATTTCCCTTCCCTCCAAATTGAAGAAAGGGGTGTTTTTAGGTTATAATTTACTTTATTATCCATTAATTTTTTAATATTTTTAATATATTAATATTTAATAAAAATTAAGATAATTTTTTTCATCAAAAATTAAAAATAAAAAGATTCGAATTTATAAATTTTTTTAAAAAATATTGATATAAATAATTTTTTTATAAAAAATAAAATTTAAATAATATAAAGGATAAATTTATCCAAATATAATTACCTTCTCTCTCTTCCCCTCTCCTCCATTAAACCAAACAAAATCTAAAAAAAGTGAATATGTTAAAAATGACACCAGATAGAATATATCAAAATATTGGACAAACACAAAACGTGAGAGTAGTTCCTATGTGTCCTTTCGAATCACCTGTAAATTTCTTGGGAGAGCATTCAATGTTTTCAATAAATGACAATGAGATTTGGCAAAAAATGTCAACTGTGTTAGATAGCTATGAAGATTAGTAATAGTCTCCTAGTTATCAAGAAACCACGGAGCCTGACAAACTACCTCCAAAAGAGTTGTCATCTTAATTTGACATCCTATCGCTCACGAAACCCATCAATGAACTATTGCTTGGCCAAACCAAATAGTAATGAGTGCCCAATGTTTCATCTGTCTGGTGATCCATTCCACTATCCAACACATTATATGCCAACTTGTTGGACTAAATTCACCTACCCATACCTTCATATTGTCCAGGTATTGAGCCCGCCGTTGTATGGTGACCTGTAAGCACGACTCCTAGATCTACTAACATGGCCTTTTAATCATTTGCGATGCATATTCAGTTCCACAATTTGCATCTTCAAAAAATACTAAATTTGAACTTTGAACCCTTAAGCCTAATCACTAAATTCTATGACTAAAAAGCTAGTTCCCATTTAGTCCCTAATTGTGTTAAAACTAATCACACAATTTAAATAACAATAAATTGCAATACAAATAAATAATAGCTAATGCTTTTAAATTATATCGCTTATTAAATCAGTAAAAATATTAGTTCAAAGTTTATTAATTTAATTATAATTGAATTAATGATAATTATATATATTTTAAAATTTATATATTAAAAATCATAGAATAAGTAACAGAAGCTAATACAAATAAATCTTACAAGATTGAACATGACTAAACATTCAAATCCCGAAAAAGTCAATATACATTACAATATTCATAATCACAAATTAAACTTAGTAATCAACTAACAATCAACAATCATAATATTCATTAAAGTTAAAAACCATTAGATGCCAATTCGTTAACATCTAAAATAAGGCAACTCCCAGGATTATCATTATATCTAACTCCAAAATCATTAATTGATTTCATAATTGGTTGGTCTACAATATCCATTTATTTAACACCTAATTAAATAAATTTGAAATAAAATTATGCATAAGAATAATACTTATATAACATCCAAATATTAAAAGAAAATAATAATATAAACATTGTTGTTATCTTGATGATTCATCAACTATTGGAATTACATTGTTTTCATAAATAAAATTTTCATTTTTAAGATCTACACCAGCAAACTCAAGAGTTACTTCTTCAACTATCCAAAATTCATCATTGTCAATAGATTCATAATCAACATAAGTTCTCTTCTTGTATTGTGATCTAAAATGAAGCATAAAAAATTAAAAACATTAAATAAAAATTCAATTATGCTAATAAAAGTAAATGACAATTATGTTTTTAAGTATTATTTATGTACTTGCTCTTCAAATGCAAATTATAAGTAATATAAACAAGATCACTTAGTCTTTGATCTTCTAGTCTATTTCTTTCTTTTTTTTGTATGAATGTTTTTAAGAAAATTCAATTTCACTTGCATCTCATAGAAAAATATGTTTGACTAAGAGTACAAGTTGTTATCTTTTGTAAAGTTGGAGTATTACCCCCATAGCAAGTCCACCACATATCTACATAAAATACAATCATTTATATCATTAATCATAGTTAATATTTTAAAGTATTAAAATAAGAAAATATTCATAAATTGGTGTTTACCAAGTTGTATTGTTTTTGCTATTTTGTAAGCTTGGTCTTAACCAAAACTTCCTTAGTGGTCACGATAAATTTGTAGCTCATTAATGACTTTTGTAATGTTATTACATAGCTTGTTAAATCAAACAAATCAAGAACGCTATGAATGACCTTATTCTTGTCACAAAATTTTTTATCATAAAAGAAAACAAGATTCAAGAAATATGCTACTGCATGAAGATCAAGTTTCAAATGTCTATTCCATGGAGCCTTAATAATATTTGTGTAAAACTTGTATAATTGTGTCCTTTTTCTAAACATCCCTTTTATTGCATACCTTCACAAACATAACCTAAAGAAGGCTTTTCATCCATATCTACAATTCTTAGCAATCAGATCAGGGGAGCCACAAGTATCACACTTATGTAACAATTATTCCAAAATTTATTATCTAGTATGATAGCACTAACAGGTTTTCCTACTATAGTCCTAGCTAATCTAAGACCAGTGAAGTGCCTATCTATAACCAAAGCTTGCAAATCATATTTATGCTTATATAAACCTCTCGATATGATAAAAATAGTAGCAAACCAAGTCACTTATTGACACACAGTCTTTGTCCGACCATCTTTTTTCCTCAGCCATGATAAAAAAGAGAAAAAAAATTATATGGCTGTACCCAAAGACTATCACCTTTGAAGCCTTTGATATATGGTATGTTATATTAGGCAAGCTACCAATGTCCTTCAAAATGAGATTCAAATAGTGAACAACTTTGGGCAAGTAATAAATGTATTCATATTTTTTATGTATCAACCTGCCAGCTGCTACATAATTGGTTGGATTATCAATCACTATATGAACAACATTAATAAGTCCAATCCACTTAATTACTTCAAAAAACATTTCAAACAATGTCTTTACATTTTTCATCACGTTTAAGGTACAACAGATTTCACAAATACTATACTTGTAAGAAAATAAATTAATGCATTAAATAGAATGCAATAATTGTAAACTAACAATTACCCTCTAATAAATACCATATTTGTAGGAGAATAAATTAAAAAGTTAATCAAAGTTCTTTGCCTTTGGTTGGTCTAACCATTAGTAATGATTTTGCGTCCAATTTTTGACCATTTTCCTCAATGACCTTCAACAAGTAGTTGGCACTTTTTTTGCAATCTTTCAACAAATTAACCCTTACATCACAAAAGGAAAGGTCTTTAAACCTAAGCCCTATAATAGCAATTGCATCCATAGTAGGTTGAAAGTAAGAAGAGTTTAATACATTAAATGGGATGTAAGAATCATAAAGCTATCTAACAATTGCTAGCCTAGCTCTATATTATGCTTCTTTACTAGATGATACACTTTTGAGATTCAGTTGGGAATCAGGAGTTGCCCTTTGAACAAAATAATTATGAACCTAGTATTATTTTTTCTTTTGCCCTTAGTAAGTGCTTGCCTCTCAAGTAGAGGTGATTGAACTTTTTTAACTTTTAATCCACCTTCAATTTCATCACCATAAACTTTACTAAAATCCTCAATCTACTTTTTTTGTTGCATTTGTTTTAAGGACTCTATCATTCTATGGCAAACATCAAGAAGAACCTTTTTGTAAGAGCTTATTTGACCTAGTATGTCAGCAAGATATTACTTCATTAAAAATGAAGGCAAGTATAGACATTAATTTTTCCCTCTTTCTTAAAAGCAAAATACTCCTATGCAAGATCAATCTTTCCATGGAGCAATGTATAAGAGGTAGCTATGAATTATTTGTGTGATTATTGTGTATTACTACTACCAATAGTATTAGAGTTGGCAGCATTAGCATTCAAAGTATTTTGAGCATCTATGCTCTCAATGTGTAGAGAATTGAAGTTTAAAGCAATTCAAAAAAAAGAAGTTACAACTACTTAAGCAATTTCAAAACACCAATAACAATTGCTTACTCTAACTCTTAAACACAACTTAAATAATGAATGTAATAACTGTAAACAGATATGGCAGTAAGAAGAACTTATCAATGTTTTAATGTACATCAATAAGCCCATTTCACTAGAGATGGAAGCAAGAAGAACTATTTCTAGACGTGTGTGATAGGGATCTCAATAGAAATTACAAACAATAAGCATTGCTTTCATTTTCTCTGACCCTAAATTTCCAAGTTGTTCTTCATTTCAAGCTAAAACTAAACTACCTTAAAGATTTCAAGCAAACAATCCTTAAATCACCATTAAGTCTAGCTCTAATTAACAATAAACATAGTAACTCAACAAAAATTAAAGGAACAAGTCAAGAATCTTCAAGTACAAGTAGTTGGGTTAGAGATTTATATACTTTCTCAACAAAATAAAACAAAAAAAGACAAAAGTATATACTTTAATAATAATTTTTATAAGCAAGTAAATGAAAATAAAATTATATATTTGGATTTGGTGATAGATGATATATAAATTAGTCTAGTGATTTTGAAATGGGATATTTTCATCTTTTAATTAATAGCACTGACAAGTATAATGACTCAAATCATGGTCCCTTAAAAGAAAGAAAGAAAAGGCCAGAATTTTGTCGAGCAAAAATTAAAGTAAATATAACATGTTTAGTCATCAAGACAAGATGTGGAATCAATTATGTCTTTAGAAAATGATAATCCTGATAAATCCAAGTCCAATCCTAAAGATGTGGATAACCATTTCACTCACCAACAACTTGCTAAAATCAATATTTGGTAATAATGAATGAATTACCAGTTTAATTTAAAATGAGAATAGTTTGGTTGGTTAATTGCTTCAATGAATTGAACAAATGAATGGAAGAAGTTTGGTTAAGAAGTTACAGAGTCATGCTTTTATTTTGTGGTAAAGCAGTAAGCATTATTAATGTTGTGGATAGTAAGAACAAGTAAGTTTGTAGTTTTGCTGAATTGGGATCTTTAATATTTTTTTTCTTTGGCTATATAGTGGACTCACTTCATTATAATTCCAAAGTAAAAGACTACTGAAGTAGAAAAATTTCAAATCTTGAAACCAAAGTGGTCAAAAAGACGCTCACAAAAATTATTCTTTCTTTATACTACTAGTTTGCTAAAAACAAAACTATTAAGCTTGCACAATGTAGAAGAATAGAACAGATGAGAGATGAAGCAAAAATGTACTTATCTGGGCTGAGATGCTAATGCACAACAACCCTATAAAATGCAAGAGATGGCACAAGCATGACACTGAGATGGCATGAGCTCGGCATAAGTAGGAGCAAAGGAGGAAGGTAAAGGGAGAAGAAAACCTAAATGCCAAATCTTTAAAGTTTAAAGATGCATTCTTCTATCATTTTCCAAATAAAAAAATGATGTTGTTTTGCACAAAAAACTTTTTAAAAAAAGGTTTCTAGAATTGTAAAAATTGTTGATTCAATTGGTTTTATATATATTTACCAGTTATTGGCCAATTTTGTAGCTAAACGATTTTTGAGCTAACCGAATCAAACTAGGGTTGTGTTCTTGGCCTAACCAATTGAACCAATTGGTTTAGTCTAGTTTTGATTTCAATAATTATACCAAAAGAGAAATAATTGTATAAGTACCTCCCACCATGCCTTTGGTGTCTGATGTAAACTCTAAAAATAAATCAATTAGCAACAAGATTAGCAAAGGCCAAGAAATAGATAAGAAAGCTATTTTGAGTGACAGAGAGTTTTCTAATTAGTAAAAAGTCATAGTGATGGTTTAGGTTAATTGACTCTTATCAAGAATCTCCTTAAAGTGCTAACATTAAATTGAACATTCTTCCATCAAAATGGATAAATTATCTAACATGTAGATATCTACCAATCCATTAACTAAAATATCTAGCCAAAACTAACTCCCAAAATTGAGGACCACTAGTTAGGATATTTTTTTTAATATTTAAAATTCAAAATAATTTATGGAATACTTTAATTTGACTTTATTTAAAATATTTCAAATACATAAAATAAAATAAAAATTAAAAAATTGTAATAGTCTTCCACTTGCTATGAATATAATTAGCCATATAATATGTTTATAGGTCAATTAAATATATATTACAAGAATTATGGCAGTAAGCCCTTTAAATAAATAAATATTACCTTCCATGCATTACTTACAATGTGTCTTTAATTTTATGGAATACTAAACTTCCATAATAAATTCTAAGTGTTTATTCATATTCTAACTTATATGTTTGTTAATCTTGCCAACAATGTGTACAAATTACAAATGGAGATAACAAACTAAAATTAGAAAATTTATTTCCTTATGTATCTCAATTAGACTAAATATGGTCTAAGACTCATTTGAGGCATATGATTTTTAAATTTTTTAGGATGCACTTTTTTAGTTAAAGGATGAACTATCATTTATTTTATTTAAATGTGCTATATGATTATTTGATTAGTTTTAATCTTTTTTCTCAAGGATAAATACTTAATGTTGGAATGTTTACTTTGACTTCCACTCTTATTATTTTTAGCCGAGAAAACTACAACTATATTATTACAATGCACTTTGATAGGCCTAAAGATTAAATCCATGATCTTAAGGCTAATAATGAAATTTCTCAACCATATACCTTGTGAACTTGTTTTGAAACATAAAACAAATTCAACTTTTATAATGGATGACTACTAAGGATTGTTTAGCACTTCTCTAAGAGATAAGTCCCTTAACTAGTTGAAAGATGTATCTAGATGTTAACTTCTTTAAGTCAACATATCCTGCTAAATCTAAATATGAATAACCAATAACTTACAAATTATTAATCCTCCTATAAGTAAGCACATACCCTTTAGTACCTTGAAAGTACCTTATAAATTTCTTTGCAGCTTCCCAGTGATCACTCCCTAAATTACTTTAATATCTTCTCAATATGTCTACAACAAAAGTTGTAACAGGCCTTGTGTAGACCTATGAATATATTAGACTTCTTATTATTAAAGCAAAATTAAGGAATATTTTCATCTCTTTTATTATTGACATAGTGACATATGCTAAATATATCTACTTTCATAATAGGTTGGTATACTAGGTTAACAATCTTTCATTCTAAATCATTCAAGAATTTTATTTATATAGGTCTCTTGTGCTAGTCCTAAGATATTTTGAAATATATTTCTGTAGATTTTAATGCCAATGACATAAGATATCTTACCTATATCTTTCATTTTAAAAATCTTAAACAAGAATTGTTTTACTTCATACAACAACCTTAAGTCACCTGAGGCTAGCAAAATATCATCCGTATATAAGACCAAGAATATGATCTTACTCCCACTAACCTTGTGGTATATACATTGATCTATGATATTTTTAACAAAACCAAAAGATGTGGTCACATCATGAAATTTGAGATACCACTATCACGAGGCCTCTTTAAGACCATAAATTGACTCTTTTGGTTTGCATACTAAATTTTCACTCATATTTAAGGTGAACCTCTTAAGTTGTTTCATATATACCTCTTATTTAAGGTCACCATTAAGGAAGGCACCTAAATGTTGATCTAGTGTAATTCTAAGTCAAAATGGGCTACTAGTACCATAATGATACAGAAGGAGTCCTTTTTAGATACAAGAGAGAAAGTCTCTTTATAATCAATTCTCTCCTTTTAGGTGAAACCCTTAACAATCAAACTTGCGTTATAGTGGTCAATGTTTCTTAATGAATCTTTTTTTGTCTTAAAAACCAATTTAAAGCCAATTGTTTTGGCTTTATTAGACAACTCTACAAGGCCTTAAATATTGTTATTTACCATGAATTCTATTTCATCAACCATAACATCATGCCACAATTTAGAATTTTCACAATTCAATTCCTAAGAAATAGTTACAAGGTCATTTTCTCAACACTTATGTCATAATCAAATTTAGCAAGGTACACCAAGTAGTCATTAGATTTTGCCGCTTTTAAGTATCTTCTTAATTTAATCTATTGAGATCGTTTAATAGAAGTATCTTCTACCTTTGGTTAAGGTGTGTCTTCATCATTGTGAGGTGCCTCATTAATAGTGGTAGGATTTTCAAAATAAAGATTCTTCTAATTACTTGCATGATCAACTTGAAATTCAAGAACCTTATTATGTTTTGCATTTGCCTTAGTAAGATAGGTATCATGTAAAATCAATATTCCACCATAACTAATGGAGGTAATTTCTTATATGTGGTCATCCTCATAGGTCATATGGTTGATTACTCCCACTAATTACATCATTGTTAAGAAATTTAACATTCTTAAATTTAACAAATCTTATTAAATGTGAGGGATAGTAGAACACTTATCCCTTAGACTTCCCTATATGATTAATAAAATATGCAGTGATAGTCTTTGGGTTTAACTTCTTTTTATATAGGTTATATAGTCTTAGTTTAGTAGGACAGCTCCACATGTGTATGATTCAAGCTGGATTTCTAACTTTTTCAAATTTCAAAAGGTGTCTTAGACACAGCCTTACACTACTATCTTAAGTGCATTCTTTTATAAAGAAATAAGAAACTTGGAGTTGTAAAGCATACTATTTATCATGTATAATATCATCCTATTCCTTCTTTCAGTAACACTGTTCATATCAGATGAGTAAGGTATGGTGTATTGTGCTACAATATCATACTACTGAAAGAAACCAGCAAATGGGTTATGTGTCTGCCCATCACTAATGCATCTATTATAATATTTAGCTCTGTTGTCAGATCTCACAATCTTAATATGTGTTCCATTTATCTCTCTACTTCTGCTGTATACCCTTTAAAAGCATCTAATGCCTCACTTTTATTATAAACCTTGTAGATGTACATTTAGTATGAGAAATCATTAATAAAAGAGATAAAATATTTCTAACCATTTAAACATAAAATTAGGATAATATATATCAATATATATGATCTCTAATAAATCTGAATACCTCTTAGTAATAAATTAGCCTTTTATATAATTTATTGGTCTACTTATCCTTAATGTAGTCAACACATGGACCAAGATGCGAAAGTCTAAGGGTTGGAAAACTATATCTTCTACTAATTTTTTGATCCTCTTTATGAAAATATGTCTTAATTTCTTATGCCACAAGCTGACATAGTTCTTATTCATTATACATATCTTAATGCTAGAATTACCATGCATAGTAATATAAGAACCAAGCTTATCATAAATAGTGTACAGCTTAAGCAAACCATCAAAGAAAGAAATTTTCCTAATAGAAATTGAGTCATTCAATAAATTAAAATTTGTTCTAGAAATATTCATGGCAAAACCCATAAGAATTAATTTAAAAACAAAAATCAAATTCTAAAAATACTAAAAGACATCAAATATCTGTTTAAGATTCATTACAAAGCCAAAAGATAAAATAATTTGTTTGGTTTGCATAACCCCCACATTTGAGTTTATTCCATTATCAAGACACACTTTATGCTTAATTGGATATGGATTCTGAATTTTAAGAAATTCCTGCATGGTATTCAAAATATGAATTATTAATCTTGTATCATTCCACCATGTATCATGACAAAAATTAACCAAATTAGATTCAAAACATACATTAGATATAGATATACCTTTCTTAATAAACTCAGTCTTTCTTTTGGTGCACTCCTTCAAAATGTATCCCTTCTTTATCTAGAAGAAACATCTTGTAGCATTCTTGTTTATCACATAAGCAAAAGGCATATGTTTCCTCTTGTCATTTCTCTTATTGCTCCTTTTCCTAGAGCCATTAACGCTAGCTAAATAAGCCTCATTTGGAACACCTCCTCCATCAATTACTAGCTTAAACTCTTTCTATACATACATGGATAGCAATTTATCAACTATCCATTTCTCTTTATATGTGTAGTAAAAGATCTTGAATACGACATAATGAGGTGAAAGTAAATTGATGATCAATTGAACCGAGAATGGTTCAGTTTGCTCCATTCTCAAGACCTTCAATTGAGAAGTCAAGCCTCTCATTTTCACTATATATCAACTTATCCCTGTTGTACTATTTCATAGTGCACAACATAAGAAGTTACTTTCCTGGGGTGCAAAACTGAAAGGTCTATAGCATAAATTATTCTCCATATTGCCTCTCTTCCAGCGATTTTCATCTATGATCGATCCCTTCCCATCATGCCTTAGATCAAAATGGCACTATCTTCTTTGATTGCCCTAAGGCCTTTACTACCATTATGATAAACAATCAATAAGGGAACATCAACTTTGCCTGGTATGACCCATATAGCACCTCCTCCATAACAACCTGGATGCTTCACCTGACATGAATCCAATCCTTTTTGGGCACCCATTGGTTTTAAACGTGCTTATCAATCACCTCAAATCTGATTCAAAATCAAACAATTCCATTAGGGTTATTAACCATCTCCAATATGCTAAGTTTTGTTTGCTAGTCTTCATGTGCTTCAGTGAAAAGCTACATTAGAAGAAATCAAAATTATCAACCATGTTCAACATCGTTTACTTTTGAACTTTAATAGATCTAGTATGTTGAATTTCTTGCCAAAAGTCTCCCAAATCATGTTTTGCAACACTGATTCTTCGTTAGATGAAATATTAAATTACACTCTTCACGTCGTTCCCTCGCTAAGAAATTTTAAAATCAAATCCCTTAGCCCCAAATCAAAAAGTGTCATACAATTCTCTCTCGTCTCTCACTCTTTATACCATGATTGCCATCCTTGCAACGCGCCTTAGCCTAATAGTCGTTGCCATCTGGACTCACCATATTTAGTAATGGTGAAGTGCTATACACTTGCTATGTGCATGATTGAAATGGTCACTACAAAAAGGGCATTGAAAATCCCTTACTTTTATATATAATTTCGTATGTTACTCATTTTCTTTCCTCAAATTTAAAATTTTTCTATTGATTAATTATGATACAATTTCACCCTGCCACTTTTCTTTTTATGCTATCATTCTACTATATAGGTTTTTTTTTTGGGCCAACTACCATATATTGAGGTTATTTCTTTTGTTTAATAAATATTTCAAGAAGTATTGTCTCCTATCTCTGCACGGCAAGTTGTATCAACCCTTAATTTCAAATTGTTTTGCTAAATAAATTAAAAGAATGGGATTGTCTATAGTTATGGGTATTATGAATTTGAAATTGTAAATGAATTTATTTTTTACATTTAAATTGATATTAAAATTAAACATAAATAAATATTGTGATTTCCAATCGATATATATTGGATAATTATTTTATTTTAAATAAAATATTGTAACTTTATATATATAATTGATGCTTGCTATTACATTCATTACTATTCAAATTTCCAAAGAAAGAAAGAGTTTCCTTCACTTTTCTTATTGTCATTTCCTACAAAGGGAATGTAAGCCTATCTCCATCCTTTCTTTTCCTCTCATTCTAATTCATTATGTTGTTGCAATTTCATTATTTTTTAAGAACTTTATTTCAATCTTAAAAATATATTTAATATTTCATAGTTTCTAAAAGTTTTTTTAAAAATAAATCTATAAATTTTTAAATCGTTCTAAATAAATCTGAGTTATTGGAGGTGCTAAGTTCTTCATTCGGGTTTTCTTCCTCTTTGTCCAAATCCCTTCTTTGCCTTTAAACAAATAAAAGGGGTAAACAAAGGATGCATTATTCAGAATCTCACTTTTTATTAATTGCCAAATTAAAATAATTTTGTTCCTCATTACAAAATTAGCCCAACGCAAAATCAAGGTGAACAAAAGGGTGAGAGAAGATTTTTAGATCTAGTTTATTTAAGCATCACTGAATATTTTTAGATATAAAAATAATTTTGTTTCTTATTGCAATATTAGCCCAATGCAAAATTAGGGCGAACAAAAGGGTAAGAGAAGATCTTTAGATTTGGTTTATTTAAGCATCATTGAATATTTTTAGATCTTAGAAAGCAATCCGAGAATAAAAAAGATAATCTAAATAAATAAACAAAACAAAAAAAAGATACTATATTTTTTTGGGGGATAATTTATTTGATTTCCCCAAAAAGTTTTAAATCCATACAATAAACAAAAGATAATTTGAACAAACAAAAAGATATTATTTGATCATTTTTATTTACCTTTACATCTTCTAACCAAATAGATTATAGTCATAATAAATATAAGATTGATGATGAAAAAGATATCAAATATGTTGTTTCCCTAGAATAACTTATCTACACCAAGATTTTTTACCCAAAATATAAAAGACTTCAATTTATATGCTTGATAGAAATGTGCTACTTTCTGCATATATTCCTTAACTTGTAATTACTAATTTTTTATTTTTTTCAATTTAATCATTAACTACTTAAAAAAACCACAAAAAAATACATTAGTATATAATGTAATAAAAATATTATGAATAAAGAAACATTTTTCATTTCTTGCTCAATATCGGAAAGTGATTTATTAAATCATACTCTTACAATTATTAATGTGTACAAGTATATTTAAAACTCAATCCTATAACTTTAATGATTTGATCATATTCATACAATAAGCTCAAAGTATGATTTGCTCATAAGTTTTTTATTTTATTTTAGAATATCATTAATAGAAAAAAAAATCCATAAACTTCTTTAATTTTTAAAATGTATTTTAATTCCATTTTCATTTTCTGTTTTAATCCCATAACGGATTATTTATGTGGAAAACAATTTTCGAACCCGGCCTATTGGGCTCACATTCAAAATGTCGACACCCAAAAAGTCAAGGTAGTTGTTGAACCCAATAGCCCAAGGATTGGAAGACGCACGCATTAGAAATGGATCTATTTTTTGAATGTACTAAAATATGTTATACTCTTTTATAATTTTTTAAATATGTATAAAATAATTTCTATCTTAGAAAAATAAGTTATACTATATTTATTTTAAAACATATATTAATTTTACTTAAAATAACAAGTTTGACTGGTATAATTAGTAACTACATGATTAAGTTAGTGATTGGTTCTTTCACCAATTCAATGTCTACTATGACTGAAATTTGAAGCCAGTTAAGATATATTTGGGGTTGGGAGAGAAAGAGAAGAGAAGAATTTGGCGGAGAAAAATGGAGAAAAATTAGAGATGAATGGATGATTAAATTATAATTTGGTTTTCCAATGTTTTAAAAAATATTTCTACATGTATTTCAGCTCCACTTTTACTTTCTCTCTTTTAATCATGTTATGGACTATTTCTTTGAGAAAATAAACACAAGTCCGCCCCAATGGACTTGCGTTCAAAATGTTGGAAACTAGAATTGTGCTAGTTATACAGACCCAAAAACAAAAGTGGTTGTAATTGTAACGTTAAAAAAAAATCAATTTTTATGTAATTTTTTATATCTTAAATATTAAAATTTTCAATTAAAACATAATAAGTATATAATTCTCTAATAATAATATGATAAATATATAATTTAATTAAAACTATATAATTATCTGCAAATATCATATTTTATTATAATATTATTAAAAATTATATATTTGTTATATTTTAATTAAAAAATTTGATAATAAAAATATAAAATATATATATATTCATTTATTTTTTCTAAAGAGTTTTGATAGCTATTGAACGGGTTTGACACCATCATCGCACCCATAGTCCCACGGGCCCACAAGCCGCAAACGTTTTTTTTTTGGGGGAAAAACAGAATGTAAGGTTACACGGTTTAAGACATACTCACCTGAACTATTATATATCTCCCTAGATATAATACCTCCAACGGTACTTTATTAAAAAAAAGATGAAAACGGTGGACATAACTCTATAGACATGATGAATGATAATTTGAACACGCAATGCCATCTTCTATACCATTTGCTTTTAAGTATAGAGTAATTTTTTGGTTTCAAGATAGATACGTATATATTTTAAAAATAGAAAAGGAATTTATATAATTATAATAAAATTCAAAAAATATCATTATAATTTACTCTTATTTTTTTGAAAGACCAAGTTCAACAACATTTTTCTTGATAATGTTGAAGAGCAATATATTTTACTTGATCATATGTGGAACTTATTTAAAAATGAGTCACTTTTTTGTTGAAAAGTAATTTTTTGTGTAGGCTGAAGCTTGATCTCAGCCCAAGTTTTTATGTATTTTTATGTTGGGCCTGATTTTAAGAAAAAAAAAGGGCCAACCCTAACCTAAGTCTTTATTATACCTTGTTAGAATAGATTGTTAAAAAGGTAATAAAATCAAACAAGCAATAGTAATTATTTGCATTTACTTCCTCAGTATATCAAAATTAAAAATAGTTTAACTCAGGAAATTCATATAATTTTAATAAAACTAAAAAATGTCTTTATAATTTACTCTTATTCTTTTGAAAGTCCAAGTCCAACAAGATAGACTTGAAAGGCAATACATTTTACTTGATCCAACTTATTTAAAAATAGGTTAGACTTTTGTTGAGAAGCAATGTTTTTGTAGGCTGAAGCTTGAGTTTGACCCAATTTTTTTTGTATTTTTAGACTTGGGCCTGATTTTAAGGAAAAAGCCCAACCCTAGCCTAAGATTTTCTTGGGGGCAAACTTCTTTTTCTTTTTCTTTATTATTATTATTATTATTTTGCAAGCTTTATACCTTTTTAGAATAAATTGTTTAAAAGGTAATAAAATCAAACAAGCAATGGTAATTATTTGTATTTACTTGCTTAGATCATCAAAAGTAGAAATAGTTTAACACTGGTTTGTAAAAAGTTTTGATTTGGTCTTAGATAATTTTTTATCATATATTATCACTGCAAGTGAAAAATAAAGTCTTAATATTATCTAGTACTATACTAATTAATAGAATTTTAGTTGAATCATAAAAATATTAATGTTGTGACAAGTTATTAAATTAGTAAAAACATTAGTTCACAATTGGTTAGTTGAACAATGATTGAACTATAATTGAACTAATAATTATATACATTAAAAATATAATATAATACATAATAACAAACAAATACTAATAAAGTTTAAACATTTCATTGCTTATAAAAATTCAAACTGCAATATATATTACCAAATATTTAAATTTTGAAAAAATTCTTTCTTATCAATAAAATGATCTATTTTTTTATTTTCTATTTTGCAAAAGAATCAAAATAATCATTTATATATATATATATATAAGTTGAAAAAGAATAATGATTTTTCACCGTTTATTACTATTTGTGGGATTCGTACACTTTTTTAAAAATTTTTCCTGTGGGACTCACTAATTTTTGCTATGAAACTCACATAAATTTTATAACTATCCTATACATTATGCACGGGAAGCATTCTAGTGTCTATCTATATATATATATATACAAGGTTATTATTATTAAATTATAAATAATGTAATAGTTTTTTTTATAATAGTGAAATCCATCAAATGGTCTACCACTATTTTAAATTTATTGTAAGAAATGCATGTATTCTATGTATAAGTGAGTAACAACTCTCTTAGTATACTTTAAAAGAAAATTGTCCCATATCAAGCATCAATCAATCATTCACATAATCCATTTTCCTTCCCACACCATTTTCTTTCTTTTTTACCTTTTTTTTTATTTCCTACTCCTAATATATGCCCCTCCATGCATACAACTGTCTTCCATTAAGAAAGTAAAGTTTGAAAACCCCTTGAAGCCAACTCCTTATTTGCCCCCTACAATGGCGCATTGCTCCAGGCACCTCTTCTCCACCCACAAGCCATCTTTGGCTCCAGCATGTTTGTGGAGAGAATACCCACCACTTGGGTTCTTGCTAAAGAGGAAGAAGGACAGTGGTTGCCTAGGGAAGGATTTTTGGTGGAAGAGGCAGAGTGGACTTGAACTTTGAAATTGATCTCATCTTTTCTTTTTAAGCCATTTTTAGGATCATATTTTTGTTTTTTAATTTCGTCTTTTATATAGATTTTTTTTAATTCTAATCTTATTTTTTAAAAAAATTCAAAATTGTCTAACCCGGCTAGTTTTTGTTAATTTTATTAATTTTGACCAATTTTTTAATAAGTTAGTTTTGAAAGTTAACTATGCTAATATTATAGCCAATTTACCAAATTTTCAATCCAATCAAATGACCCAACCTAATTTTTTAAATTGTAATTTTTTTATGCAGTATAAAATTTTAGTCATAAGATTATTTAAAATAGTTTCAAATTTTAAAATTTTTTAATATAAATATATCTTAAACTTGAAGTCTTGCACAGTAATTTTCCCATAAAATAGTAAAAGGATGGAACAAGCACCTTGAAATAAAATGACTAATTATTTTGTATTTAATAGTTAACAAAGATTTAAAACATCTTAAAAGGATTGAATTATAAAATGTGTTGTTTCGGAAAGTTTAGGAAAATTGAACATATAGACTAAAAAAAAGGTGGATTCGTGAATTATTAAACAATTATTTTTTACTTATAACTCTTAGTGGTTTTTTTCAGGGGGGCATGTTTTGTATTTTGAAAAAGACATAGAAATAAAAATTGACACAACCTAGTTGCCAGATCATGAGAGTTAGTTGGATGCTACCGCTATCAATTATTTAATTTAGTAGATTTATAGACCTGATAATACAATAACAACCGTGACGAAATAATGGTGGCAATGATAATGACAACGACAATGATAATAATAATAATAATAAGTATAAAATATTTAAATTTGTCAAAAAAACATGTATACATTCTTTTTATATCTTTGTTTTTTTTTCAAAAAGATAAATATGAAGAAAAAATACATTTTAATTTACATGTATTATAGATATGAAAACATATTTATTAGTGTTTCTTCGACAATTCATGATTAGAAGATCAGTACTTAGATACTATACTAATAGAATTTTAGTTAAGTAATAAAAATAAATTAACATTAACACTAATAATTATTATAAAGAACAATCATTAGTCTCTTATTTTATAGATGTGGTACCTCATTTTGTAGGTAAATGTCTTGAATTCCAATTCAGGTTCCATAAATCATGTCTAGAATATCTTTTAATTAACTTTTAATAGGTATAAGATCTTATAATATTTGAGGTTCATATATTTATAATTGTAAATAAAAAGATTATAAAACTTCTTATATTAAAAAAAATATTGCTACAATTTGAGCTTTAAAAAAAAGCTTAAAATTGACCCTATTTATAAAATGGATTTTATAAATAAGCTACTTTTTTAATTGAATTTTATTATTTGGACTCATATTCTTTTTTTTTTTTTTGGTTTAGATGGACTTCTCAACTCATAATTAGATTCTGCTAGCACCAACTATACTCTAAGTTGTCTTCCAGGATGTGTCTGTCCTTCATAAATACTTTGAGAAAGAATCTTTAACTTTCATCACAGTAAGATCCTTGGAAATATGTTGCACATGTAAATCCTCCTTCTATTGAAACCTAATTCTATTCACAACTTCTGATGCGTCAAATTCTTAATTATTCTCCATAAGGAGCTTATTCCTAGAAAACCAAGTATTATCTAATAAAATGATGAATAGTACGGTCTTATAGAGCATCTTGGCTGTTGATCTACTAGTTGAACCAAGTATCCAATCAAAACTCTAGATGAACAGTAAGGTCAGAGCCAAACCACAACGTTCTTGCAAAATCAAATTGTAAGAATATATGATCTAGTGTTTCCTCTTACATATGGCAAAAGACAAAATTCAAAATGATGCATTTGTAAAATATCACTGTTTGGAATTGCATCATGTCCTAATTTTTAGATGAGCAACAATAACCTTTTAGAAATTTTCTCCAAAAATTACACCAAGGGAAAAGTTGCAATACTTGAATTATGACGAAACAATTGAGGTAGAAGCTATATGCAGCCTCAACCTTAGAATATACCCCTTAAAGAAGTAAGCCAAGTCACTTCATTTGCCAAACCACATTTATAAATGCGTCCCAATCAAATTTCTTCAGATATACTCTATATAATTTATCAATGTCACAATCATTGTCCCAATCAAATTTCTTCAGATATACTCTATATAATTTATCAATGTCACAATCATCAAATAAATTAAGAAAAGTTACAGTTGAAAATTTCAAATTGAAAATATTCATATTGAAATATTTTTAATTTTAAAATTATTTTAAAGGATTTTGAGATCAAAAATTTAAATTGTGCAAAAAAATTATATTTTAAGACTTCAAGTTAAAATTTTTTATCCTAAAATTTTTTAAAATAATTTCAAAACTCAATGTCATTTAATATTACTATTTTTAACTTATAATCAACAAAAATTTAGAGCCAATTAATTGACAATTTATGCTACCAATAATTTAATGTTATTTACATACATAAGATGAATCCTTTAGAACAAAATTGGATCCCTTGAATCTTAATCTTCTTTCCCTAATCTTAATTCACAGGCATAAATGATAAATCATTAAAATACATAATAAATAAAGAAAAAGAACGAGGGTCAACAAAAAGAACTTGAATTTTTTTACCCAAAAAAAAAGGAAAGAAAAAAAGAAGTTGAAGTAAGCCTAATGAATGAAATCCCACACGTAAGAACAAGAAGAAGTTTTTTGACAGTGAATAATTGCCTTTTGCATGTCATAGCATTCCATTATAACTTCTTCTTGCATTTGTAACAATACCAAAAACAAAAAAAGAATAAATATTTCTTGAACGTTTCTTTTTCTCCTCTCCTTACGAAATTGAATCCTTTGTAATCATGTAATTATACAATCGGAGAAAGGATGATAAAAGGGATGAAAATATATACTGAACTCACTTTTTTTCCTTTTTCCCTTTGCATCTACTTTCTCTTCTTTTTTTAATCTCTCTTCAACAACTGCAATATATGTAGTTATTTGATGGCTGGATCCGAATTCTCTATTCATTTTGTATTCCAAATTGGACTTTGGATATTATCTCAAACCTTAGATTTCCTCCTTCTTCCTCTCTATCTCAAAATTTTTAAAATTATATATATATAAAGAATAAAGTCATATTTTTTTCTTTTTCATGATTTATGCTCGTTTTTCTATCATCATTTCTCATAGATAGTAATATTTATAAATTGAGTTTGAATTATAAAAAACTAGATTACATAATTAATAGATTACTAGATAATAGTTTATATTAATTGAGAGTTTGGAAAATAAGAAAGTTGACTCGGAGGAGAGAGAATATTACCTATTCAGGGTATTTTAGAGATATTATTTCAGTAAAAACTTCACCGAGTGAAGCCTACGTATTATCCTTTATTCTAGAAATTTACTCATTTTTATTTTTTCCATGCTGACCATTATATTTGTTGAGCTCACTATCCATTAAGCTGACTGACCCGGGCAAGATTCCAAGAAAAACATCAATATATACATGTATATATTAGGATTTATCCCTGCAAGATGGATGGGATTTCCCAAAAAAAAATTGTGGGTCCCATAAACAAATAATTCAGAGCAAACTCGGAACCAATGGTTCTAAGTTTGTCTAGCTGTCAGGCTAGGCTCGAGCCTAGCTTAGCCTGACAGTAGTAGTTGATCGGTCAAATTTGACCGGTCAGTTGCAAAAATTTGAAATTGCTCTAAACGTGGCACATTATCATTGGAAATTCTCCTGAATGCTGATTGACTGAAATAATTTAAGAAGGATAATACTGTGTGCAAAATGACAAAAATACCCCAGAGATCAATATATAAACTAAACCAGCTCCTCATTTTCCCTTCTCAGCTTCTGGTCTCGCTGATGCCTCTTCTTCTTCTGCGTATGGAGTTGGAACAAAACATTTGTACATCTTATTGAGCTTAAAGCAACACAACGAAAGTATGTTTTAATCTTCTTCAATTATTTATCTTGTTCTAAATTTGGAAATATGATATAAAATTTAGTTGAAATAATAAATGTTAAAAATATATGAAATAAACAGAAAATAGTGTATAAAGTTAGAAACATGGAAAAAATGAAAAGAAGTTTAAAAAAATTGTAAAATAAAAAATATATCGATTATTTTTTAATATTTTTTTACTTTAGTTGTTTTAGTTAAATATTGTATAATAATTATATAATTTATTTTAGGTTATTCATATTGTTTATATGTTGTTTAATTTTGTTGATAGCAAATTTTATTTGTATATTGAGTTGATTATGGTAGAGATTTAAAAAAGAGGAATAAATACTAAGAAATGGGTAAAAAATAAAAGAGAAAAAAATGACTTGAAGGAAGAAAATAGGTGAGGGTAATGGAAAAATTGAAAACGAGTATTAGAGAAAGAAATTTAATTTAACAAAAAGTAGAAAGATTGGGTAAATAATTTTTAGGATAGAATTAAAAATTTATGAAGGAAAAATTAAGAATTTGTGAAAAATAAGAAATAGTGGTGGAAAGACAATTTAAGAAGAGAAATAAATTTTTAAAAAAGAAAGAACTGAAATACTAGTTTTATATGAAAAAGTTTCTTTAATGTTTTTACTTTATTTGTTTTAATGAATTATTTTTTGGAGTAGTTAAATACATTGGTTTAGGTTTGCACATTACTTGTTTATTATTTGATTTTGTTGATATGAGAAATTATTTATTTGTATGGTGACTTAATTTTGGTAGCAGTTTAAAAAGAATAATAAATACTAAATAAGGGTTAGAAAATGAAAGAAGAAAATACTAAAAGAGGAAAAACAATTATGTAAGGATCATGAAAAAATAAAAAATGAGTATAAGAATAAGAAATATGGTTTAAAAAAAATTGGGAAAATAATCGTTAGGAGGAAATTGGAAAATTATGAGAAAAAAACTAAGACGCTGTAAAAAAATAAGAAATAGTTGTGGAAAGAACTATACTGGCTCGAGAAAAATGAATTTGGAAAAATTAAAAGACTAGTTTTTTTATATGAAAACTTTGTTTAATGTTTTGCTTTATTTGTTTTAATGAATTATTTTTTAGAGTAGTTAAATAAATAGTTAAAAATGAGTATAAGACAAAGAAATGTGGTTCAAAGAAAACTAAGAAAATTGGGGAAATAATTCTTAGGAGGAAATTAAAAATTTATGAAGAAAAAATTACGACACTGTAGAAAAAATAAAAAATAATTGTGAAAAAAATAATACTGACTCGAGAAAAATAAATTTGAAACAAGTGAAAGATTAGTTTTATATAAAAAGTTTCTTTAATGTTTTTACTTTATTTGTTTTAGTGAATTATTTTTTAGAATAATTAAATAAGTAGTTAAAATGACGATAAGAACAAGAAATGTGGTTTAAAGAAAAATAAGACAATTAGAAAATAATTGTTAGGAGGAAATTAGAAAATTATGAAAAAAAAAAACTAGGACCCTATAAAAAAATACGAAATAGTTGTGGAAAGAACTATATTGGCTTGAGAAAAATGAATTTGAAAAAATTAAAAGACTAGTTTTTTTTATATGAAAACTTTGTTTAATGTTTAACTTTATTTGTTTTAGTGAATTATTTTTTAGAGTAGTTAAATAAATAATTAAAAATGAGTACAAGACAAAGAAATGTGGTTCACAGAAAACTAAGAAAATTGGGGAAATAATTCTTAGGTGGAAATTAAAAAAATATGAACAAAAAAACTTGGGAAAATAGAAATTAGGTGTGGGAATAATATTTAAAAATAAAAAAGGATTTAAGAATAATTGAAATACTAGTTTTTAAACTCAATGTTTACTTGTTATTTTGTTTACTTTATTTGTTTTAGTAAATTATTTTTGAAATAGTTATATAAATTGTATTATAAGAAGAAGGAATATTTAAAGACAAATAAGAAAATTGGGTAAATAATTTTTAGGAGAGAGCTACGAGAAAAAAAATAAGAAATTACAAAAAATATGAGAAATTATATAAATTGTTGTAGGTTATGCACATTATTTGTTTATTATTTGGTTTTGTTGATATGAGAAATTATATTTATATGTTGACTTGAGTTTGGTAGAGGTTTAAAAAAGAAGAATAATTACTAAGTAAGGGGTAGAAAATGGAGGAGCAAAAAACTAAATAGCATGAAAAATACATGGGAGAAAAAAGAATTGGGAGAAAAACATAATTATTTGAAAGGGTTTATGAAATGAAGCTTGACTTGCAGGAAAGTGAATGGCTAGGAGAAATGAACTCATTTGCATTTATGCAAATGAAAAGATCTTTGATAGTCCTCAAGGTGCAACATTTCAGTGTGCCGTTTCTAAATATGTAACGGTTAGTACCGACATAAGTTTAAATGCTTTGAAAGACGCTATTAGTCAAAAGTTACGGCTCCCTTCTGGAGAAGTTGTCTTCGATTTGATATATAGACTCCAAACGTCATTGAATCCTACATGGTATCAATCGATTGTTCTAGAAGATGATTTCGATGTTGAAAGAATGTGACAAGCTCACTCACGTTTTCTAGGGCACTTGAATGCAGTTGAGTTATATGCAAAAACCTCATTAACTGACTCACAAGTGAGTGGGAAAATTTAGCCAATATTTTTGCAACAATATAATCCTATATCAATGGAGACCATTCCCCACCCGAGTTCCTCGCATCTAGCACTTTGCTTCACTGAACTTTATTCTCCGAACAGTTCCAAAGATAATGTGTTAGAGGACTTTGAAAATGAAGATGAATATAATGCTGAACTTGACCCTGATTATAATGAGGACGATGACGATGATGATGACAATGATGATGAAGACTTTGATAATGATATGAGTGGAGAGGATCCAGTGTCTCAATATGTAGATCCGACGGCTACATTCTTGTCCCAAATAAATGTGGCCCTAGCCAGTGGGGATGGATTTGAGGAGGTTAGAGAAAGCACGAATTTGAGCATGCAAGAGTTATGTGTTAGATTGCAATATCCAAGCCAAAAGGTACTACGCCGTGCTGTTAAACTATATTCTGTGAGAGTACACCACAATTTTAAGAAATATTTGACAACGAAAAAGTATGAGGAATTTCATTGCATTCATTATGGGGATATTTGTAGATCGCAAGTAAGAGCATACAAAAAAGGTTAGGGTACGGGATCACATTGGCAAATAATAAAATATGGTGGTGCTCATACATGTCTATTTGCGACTATGTCACAAGATCATCCGAAATTGGATTCTGATGTTATATTATCTTATATTGTAGGTGTGGTGATTGAGACACCGGATGTTTCAGTGAGACAGATCATTGAGCAGATGAAAAATTTGTTTGGTTATACAATATCATACAGGAAAGCGTGGAAAGCAAAACACAAAGCTGCTGCAAATTGCATTTGGTAGCTGGGCGAGCTCATACGCCATATTACCCAGATGGATGACTGCGATTCAACATTTCATGCTTGGATTATACGTTGAGTTTGTAACTAAACAGTGTCAAACAAATAAGCATGTTGCCATATTCAAACGTATGTTTTGGGCATTCAAGCTGTGTATAAATGCTTGTGATCACTTAAAACCGATGATTCAAATTGATGGGACATTTCTATGTGGTAAATATAAATGGACTCTCTTGATGGCAATGACACAAAATGGTGATCGACAGACTGTACCTATTGCATTTGTAATAGTTGAGGGAGAGACTCAAGTTGCATGGATATGGTTCCTTTTCAACTTACGTTAACGAGTCGTATTGGGGAGACGCGGACTTTGTTTGATCTCGGATAGGCATCCATCAATTATAGCCACTGTTGCTAATCCCAAGATTAGTTGGCAACCACTATATAGATATCATGTGTTCTATCTCCGACATGTAGCTAGCAACTTGCACACTCACTTTAGATCGATAAATTTAAAGCAGATGTTAAAAAATATTAGTATATTTCTTCATTCTAAGCATTCAAATATAATTTTATGTCCATCCTTATTGTAACAATTCTAGTGATATTTAACAGGTTATGCGTACGAGCGGCGATATGTTGATGAGAAGTTAGCTGAGCTAGCGACCATACACGAGGAAGCAGCCAGATGACTTACTAACATCCCCAAAGAGCAATGGATTAGGGCGTATGATGTCAATGATCGTCGCTTTGGGCATATGACGACAAATTTAGCTGAGTGCATGAATGGAGTTTTCAAAGGCATAAGGTTGTTACCCATAACTGGCATAGCCAAAGCAACATACTATAGAATCAATCAATACTTCGTGCAACGTGCCGAGCAAGTTAATGATCAGATGACTGTAGGTTTAGTTTATTCCCAGAGTGTTATGAAAAAGATAGCGAGGAATGTGCAATGTGCCTCTACATGCACTGTGCGCGCGTTTGATAGAAATGCTCAATTATTTAAAGTTGAGGAACCATATGATTAGATGAATTGCCAGTATGGTCGGTGCTGCAAGGTTAGTTTGACCAAGAGATTTTGTGATTGTGGTGAATTTCAGGTGAAGAGATACCCCTGCCAGTATGTTCTTGCAGCTTGCGTTACAATTTCTCTAGAGCCGTTCTAGTTTGTCGATCTTGTGTTTCCCCTTGACACCATATGTTGTGCATATAACAATGCTTTTCAACCAATTGGAGGACAAGAATATTGGCCAAACCCTGGCGGACCAAAATTGATCCCTAATTCGTCAATGTTTCAAGAAAGAGGTCAACCAATAACATCCCGTTACCGAAATGAGATGGATTTTAGGGCATCAAGACAACCTATTAGATGTGGTTTATGCCGACAACCAGGATATAATCGAGCGACTTGTCCACATCGTCAACGTGATAATTAAGGGGACACTTTGTAATAAATAGTTTATAAATCAATTTGTATTACTTGAATTGTGCGTTAACATATACTATTATATCCTATTTGTAATTCTTGTTCAATTTTAATATATATTATTTCACAAATTATGCTTCATTAGCTATTGTATCCTATTTGTAATTTTTGTTAAATTTCAATACGTATTATTTCATAGATTATGCTTTATTCACTCCTAATAGGTACATTAATATCATGGCTGCTCCACGACATGTTGTGCATCTGGGCCCTGAGGATCATTCATTGTTATACTTGTAGAGACTTCATATATCTGAAGCTATTTGGAATGACCAAGTGAGCTAAGTTACATACCTTTACTAATTATATCATTATGTAAATTAATGATTGTATGTAAGTAGTTGACAATTTCTAATTGTGTATATTTATAGAATGACAGAATTCTCTGCCCACGATGTGTTCAGCACGAGGATCGTTTGGGGGATCCATCGCCAGCCATAGTAGATTACCTACGGCAAGTTGGATTTTATGGTGTAGCTCGACTTGGCCCCTTTGAGTATGATCCATCATTAATTAGTGCGCTCATTGAGCGATAGCATCTAGAGACATACACATTCCACACCACTCGTGGTGAGTGTACCATCACCCTCGAAGACGTAGTTGTGCAATTAGGCCTACCATGTGATGGAGACCCTGTTACTGAAAGGATAAATTGGCCATGGGCAAATACATGTGAATAGCTTTTTAGTATTCGACCGCCAGATGATAAGATTGATGGCCAGCGACTCACTATTGTATGGTTAGCCGAAAATTTTGCTCACTTACCAGATGACGCTGATGAGGAGGTTGTACGTCGATTTACCCAAGCTTACATACTTAGATTGATTGGAGGCTTTTTACTGCCAGATAGATCTAGTCATAAAGTCTATTTGATGTATCTCCCACTACTTGAGGACTTCGAAGAAGCTGGTCGATTTAGTTAGGGTTCAGCAGTTTTAGCCTACTTATATCGAGAATTATGCAATGCAACATATAGGGACAAAAAGGAAATAAGTGGTTGCTTGACATTATTGCACTTGTGGGCATGAGATCGATTTTTAATGCTCACACCAGAGAGACCGCTAAGCCCTGATCCTCGTGTAGAAGAGCATCCTATACATCTCCCCCTTGGTTTTAGGTATGAATTACACTTTAAATATAATTATATATATTTATGCTTATTTTTTTAATATTATCCAGCACTTATAGTAAGTGGAAGAATGTTGGGCGACTACCTTGTCCTGGTATGCGAGCTCTTAGTCAATATCGAACTTTACTGGATGCTATGAGAGATAACGAGGTCAGTTGTTATATATTTGCTTCCTTTTTATACGTGTGCACTATAACTCTGACATTTTATGATACCATAGCATTTTATCCATAGATTATTTGGCGCCCATACCAGCCCCAAGATGTCCATAATTTAATTCTAGAATATTGCTTAGCTTCACCAGACATTTAGATAGCTTCAATGCCTCTTATATGCTTTCACATCATAGAGTGGCACCATCCAGACCATGTCCTACGCCACTTTGGTCGACAACAACCAATCTCTTAAGAACCCGTCAGATTGAATACTTTTCATGCCTTACAACTCCGAGAGAAAACTCAAACCAATTGGGCAACAGAGCATAATATTTTTATCCATCAATGGTATAACTGGCAAAATGCTATGGTGCAATCTTCGATTATGGATAAGCTTTTTGATCGCACCTCTGTATACATGCAATGGTACTGGCAATGTACTTGGAGATAGATCCACCCTCTGAGTGCTGCGACTGGTTATGCGGTAAATTTTTAAGTTGTTGTCATTATTATTTTCCTCATTTTGGTATACATATAACTTTACTTTATAATTTTAATGACATTCAAATGCTTATTTCTTTTCTTTTTTCTTAGGCTGATCTAGCAGAGAGACTTTATTAGATGCATTTGCAAAACCCTCTCCCTTCAAATTTTTGTGAGGTTGTAGGCCGAGATACCAGAAATATATTACTAGGTCTTGGTGAACAACGCTTCTTACTATTTTCCCAACCTGCTGAATCGGCGCCTGATTTACCCAGACCACAAATTCTGGTGGATCGACTGTGTAAGTGACGTCAAGGTTACTTATCGTCCCAGTAATCCCCTGTTATAGAATGAAGACAGCAACATGAGGAGCTAGTGCAGCAGGACTATAGCATTGGCATGGCCGGTCCATCTTTATATATTTCAATCCCTATGCCTCAAGATATTAGTTTAGTTGGACCATCTTCTTCTATTCCAGCCAGTCATGTTGGTGACTTTATGGGATCTGGTCCTTCACATTACATGCTATCGTCACCTATGACTCATTTTGAAACACTGGAGTAACAACCTGGAAGATCATTTGTTGACCTTTTGTTTGATATGTTTGCATTCACTACTATATATGCTGGTACCTCTTTTGATGTTTGAGGATTATCTGAACCTGGGCTTGTAACACCACATGAATCGATTCCTATAGCTGATTTTCCATCATCCTCACCCCCAGAACAGGAGTAACAACAATTACAACAACAGAGACAACAATAACCACAACGTAAACGAAGAAGGCCTCGTTGCGGCACTGGAAGTCATTTATTATAATACTTGTTGTTTTTCAAAGCTTATATAATTATTTTATAAAAAATATACAAGCTCAAACTAATGTGATATATTTTTTCGAGGTATTTGCTTCAGACATAAAAATCATCTTTCAAAATCTTCAAAAAGAAATACTAAGACAAGTAATGACCAAAAAGCAATTAGATTTTGAAATGTGGAGTCATTGACTCCAAGTTTGACTTGAACTCAGAACCATTAGTTCCAAATTTGAAATTCAGAACTATTGACTCCAAGTTTGATTTGAACTTTATTTAATAATGATTCCTATTTGTAGATTTATAAATAGATAATCCATCATTACCCCAAAAATTTATCATTTCTCTTCTCCTTCTTTTTAAATCTCCTGACATATAAGAAAATAAAATTAATTTTAAATTATTGATATAAATTTTTTTTTGTCCATAACAAATACTTATTTGTATATAGTTAGTGGGGGTATTATTGATATAAAGAACTTTACATAAATGATGAATAATTATATACAAAAAATCCCAAATGCTTACATTAACATAAACTCCAATAATTAATATTCACAAAATTGACATAGCAATTAACACCAATATAATGGAAAGAATTTATTAATTTTACATTTCATTATTTTTTTTAACACTATTTATGAAAGATATCATTATTTAATCTATATTTCTTTAGTTATCAAATCAAACAAAAAATATAATTATTTAAACTATATTTTATTTAATTTTATTAAATTTTATAGATGTTTTAAAAAAATTTACATTAAACTTGAAATGTCTCAATCTGAGTTCAAAACAATTCCTAACAAAAAAGAACTCAATTTCATCCCTTCCGAATTTCAACTTTTATTGCTTTTGCGTCAATTACTTTTCATACCATTGCCTTTGAGTTATAAGTTTTTCTAGACGTTGTTTTTAAGTGTTGAATGAAAATTTTCGTTGATTTTTTGTACTATATGGAACTTTTTTATAGGAGTATATTTATACTATTTGAACTACACACAAAAGACATTTTAATTTATTTTCATAATTCATGACTAGAATTAGAGAGAATTATTTTTCTAAAAAACAAAACCAAATTTCAAATCAAAACACTAATTAGTTTTATTATTGAATATTTTTTCCTATTTTGTTAATTTTTTTCCTTTCACATTTTTCGGCATTTAAGAAATAGATTAATTTTAAATTATTGATATACAAAATCTTGCGTCAATAATAAGTAATTATCTATAGATAAGTTAGTGAATGTATTAATGGTATCAAAAACTTTGCATAAATGATATATACTTTTATACACAAAATCTCAAATTCCTATATTAAGATAACTCTAATAATTAAAATTCACAAAATTGCCATAGCAATTGACTCTGACGTAAAAAAAAAATTTATTAATTTTACATTTCATTACTTTTTTTTATATTATTTATCAAAAATATAATTATTTAATCTATATTTCTTTAATTATAGAATTAAAGAAAAGATATAATTATTTAATCCATTTTTTATGAAATTTTTATTCTTTATAATACTTATTTAATTTTATTAAAGCTTATAATTCTATGAATTCGGAGTCATTCATTTCGAATTCAAGAGCATGACCAACTGGAACTCGGGTTCATTGCTTCCGAATTTTAAATTGTATTGCTTTTGAATCAAATATTTTTTATCCCATTGCTTTTTAATAATTATTTGCTTCGAACGTAGCTTTGACGTGCAGCAGCGTATGAATATAAATAGTATAAAATTTACAAAGTTATACATATATATAATTAATTGGATCTAAAAGTATTATAATTAGAGATTAATTGATGTGAATTTTTTTAGTTTTATATATTTTTTAAAATTTCGTCCTTTTTCTCTTGGCTCTCGTGCACACCAAAGGCCTTCTTAAATTTAAAATATATTAAAAGATGAATTTTAAAAAATATATACAAAAAGAGTTTTTTTAAGTGTATTTCACAAATAAATGAATTATAGTGTCTAAACATTCATCTTTTATATATATAATTATAAATTATATGAATTTTTTTAAATTTTATTGAAATTATATGAATTTTTTAATATTAAAAAATATATAAATTCTTTTAAAATAAAAAGCTATGCTACATTTTAATTTAATTTTAAATTTTTTAGTGAAAATATTTTTCATCTCTTAAAATAAAATTTTTTAATTTTAATAAAATTAAGAAAAAAATTATACAATTTACTTTAAAAACCATTGAATTTACCAACTATTCTAGTCAAATTATTAATAATTTCGTCAAACTTCCTGTGGCCTTTGCGCAGCCCTGAATTCACATTTTCCAAGGAAGGAAACAAAACAGAAGTCGTATTCAACATTGCAGTGTCCAAGTTGGAAGAAAACTCATTTGACAGTTCCACTCACAGATTTTAATACGACAAAACTCTTACGTACAAGCGATAATTGAGGATTTTTTTAATATTAAGAAATTAAGCTGATAACAATTATTGAAATATGTTGATAATATTTGATTAATATATTAATAACTAGTACCTTCAACAATCAGTAACTAATACATTGATAAATTATATTATCAAGGTGCTTCTAAATGTTACTAATATAAAAAGTCCAACAAACATGTACCAAAAAAATTAATTCCTTAATATACATTGTAAAATTTGTTTAATCACGGTGCTGGATATAAACCAAGATTAAAAAAAAAAAAGAAAAATGCTTGAAACTTCAAAGATAAGAAGTCTTGGTAATGCGTACCAATGAAGTTAATTCCTTGATACGTACGACAAAATTTGCATAATAACGTTGCTTGATATAAATTGAGATTTCTTCTGACAAGTGTCCCCACTACAACCCACGATCACATCCACATTTCTTACCAGACCAAACTTTGGGCTAAAAGCATCCGTATCCGACACTCTGATATAGTCCGAACGATAATCAATCATGGAGGCCTGGTTCATCTTCATCGTCCTCGTCTCCTTCTGTCTCTGCCTCTTCATCGCTCTTCTCTTTTCCTCTAACTCCAATACCTCCCATCCTCTCCCACCTGGTCCTCTTCGTGTTCCCATCATAGGCTCTGTCCTTTGGATGCGAAGATCATTCACTGAACTCGAACCAATTCTTCGAAACCTTCACGCCAAATATGGTCCCATCGTCACTCTCCCTATAGGCTCTTCTTCTATATTCATAGCTGATCGATCCCTTGCCCACCAAGCCTTGTTTCAAAACGGCGCCGTCTTCTCTGACCGCCCCAAGTCCCTTGCCACCAGTAAGATTATTAACAGTAACCAGCACACCGTCACCTCCGCCTTCTACGGCCCCACATGGCGCCTCGTCCGCCGCAACCTCACTTCCGAGATGCTTCACCAGTCCCGGATCCAATCCTTTTCGGGTACCCGGAAGTGGGTTTTGCACGTGCTTCTTAACCGACTCAAATCTGATTCCGAATCAAGCAAATCCATCAAGGTCGTTGATTATCTCCAGTATGCTATGTTCTGCTTGCTGGTCTTCATGTGTTTCGGTGAAAAGCTAGATGACAAGCAGATTAAAGATATAGAACATGTTCAGCGTCGTTTTCTTTTGAATTTTGACAGATTCACTGTGCTAAACTTCTGGCCAAGAGTCACTAAGATATTGCTCCGTAAGCGTTGGAAGGAATTGCTGCAAATTCGGAAGGAACAGGAAGATGTGTTGATTCCACTAATAAGAGCGAGAAAGGAAGTAAAGGAGGATAATATTAATAGACCAGATGAATTTATAGTGTCATACGTGGATACTTTGTTGGATTTGCAGTGGCCTGAGGAGAAGCGCAAGCTTGACGAAGATGAAATAGTGTCTTTATGTTCTGAGTTTTTAAATGCAGGAACAGATACAATGTCTACAGCATTGCAATGGATTATGGCGAATTTGGTGAAATACTCACATGTGCAACAGAAGCTTGTGGAGGAAATTAGAGGAGTAGTTGGAGATAGAGAGGAAACGGAAGTGAAAGAGGAAGATTTGAATAAATTGCCATATCTCAAAGCTGTGATTTTAGAGGGGTTAAGGCGTCATCCGCCTGCCCACTTTGTGCTGCCACATGCAGTGTCAGAGGATGTGGTTTTTAACAATTATTTGGTGCCTAAAAATGGGACTGTGAATTTCATGGTCGCAGACATGGGTTGGGACCCAAATGTGTGGGAGAGTCCTATGGAGTTCAAGCCAGAAAGGTTCTTGAACAATGAGAAAAATGGAGGAGAAGCATTTGATATTACTGGAAGTAAAGAGATAAAGATGATGCCATTTGGAGCAGGAAGAAGAATGTGTCCAGGATATAATTTGGCAATGCTTCTCATGGAATACTTTGTGGCCAATTTGATCTGGAATTTTGAATGGAAGGCTTCAAATGGAGGTGATGTTGATTTGTCAGAGAAAGAAGAATTCACTGTGGTGATGGAAAATCCATTAGAAGTCTCTATATTTCCAAGGTTTTAGAGCTATCAAGTTAAACCTTTCCGTGTAAAGGTGATACAATTGGGGAATATAAGTAGAGATATCATTTTGTGGCATGTGTACTATACCACTGTTTCCAAAATTGTGGTTGTTTGTTAGTTCAACTTCAGTTTTTGTATTGGATACCAAATTTATGTATGCTTACTTTTAGCGGTGCCGTTTAAAGGCATAGTTATTTAGCTCTGGCTTAAACCCATCAATCAATGATGAAATTCGGATTTGGACAAAATAACCGTCCTGATTAGTTTGGATAATTGTATTTGACGTCTTTCTGAGAAATAGTTCTGTAATATAAACAACAAAATACAAGACAATGTTAGGGATAGATGATAAGATAGCCAAGTTCAAAGGATAGCACAAACAACTCAATTTGCTGTTTACCTGAGAAATGTCTCTTGGCAATGATGGTTCCCTGTTATTTGTGTATGGTTCTAAAGTTTAAATCCATAGAAGAAATCTCATGCATGTAGATAGCACCGTAGCAGGGGAGATAAAAACAGAGGATAGGGTGGAAGTCTTCACCTTCGGACAAAAGTTTTGGTGATGGCAATGAGGAGTATGTGACGAACTGATGGTGAGGAAGTTCCCAAATTGCCCCTGTTCAGTGCTCATGGCACTTCAAATTTTTTTCTTATCTTGACTGCCAAATAAAAATGATACACACCTGTACAACATTTTAACTTTTCATAATTTTTGTTGGGGTCAAACTTCTTCATAACAATTAATGTGGGTCCCAAGCATAGTTGCACGGGGCTTGTAAACATTGAGCATGTAAAAATTATATTTAGAAAAAAAAAACAGAGTGTATGCAACCTTAAAAGGAGTCACACTATTCACAATTTATGAAGAATGACTCCATATACATACATACATATATATATATATATATATATGATTTGCGCTCTTTGTTTATAGCTGTTAGCCTATTTCCATGACACAGAGTCAGGAGAATGTATTCTCAATCATATAGCCGTGGAAGGTTACCACTCCAACTGATAACACCTTTAATTTAGATGACTTGAACCAAGTTAGGTTTCCCTATCTAAAAAGTCCTATAAAAACTAACATTATTGAGTATCACCATAATGTTTTGATAATTTAATATAATTTATTTATTTTCAATTAAAAAAATTAATTTAGTCTATATTCCTAATTATTAAAGAGAATATTTGTAGAAAAAAAAAGAAATAAATAAAGTGATTTTACGTTTGGGTTCCTAAAATATACATTAATTTTTAATTTTATCTTCTAAATATTGACCTTCACGCGTTTCGATCTTTTAATACATATTTTGTCTTTAATTAAATCTTCATGCTAAACCTGTTGATAAAAATAATTTTATAACTAATTAATAGTTCATGTGGTCAGGAAATGCTTAACTATGATTAACACATTAAAGAAAAAAAAGAAGTTCAACAAATTCTTGTGTTTCCTACAAAATGAAGATATTTTGATATTTTTATGTTTCACATTTTAATCACAGCTAAGTAGTGTAAATGTGTAATAATATTGATCAGAAAAGGAAGGTAGTGCTTTACGTGGTTCTATGGAGAACCGGTGACTCAATTATGCTATCAAGGTTGGGATGTTATTAGATCTCTTAAGAGTAATGCCCAAGAACCTTTTAATGAAATCCTTTCAGAAGATAATAGTTAGGCGGTAATGACAGACCCCAGAGCCAGATTCAATGTTTGGAGATGGAGCTGATGCTTGTGGATCAAGGGGATATTGGATTTTCTGGGCACCTTTGGTGCAAACAGAGATAAAAATGGTATCCAAGTTTAGCAAATTCTCAGTGGATAAGCCTTTTTTCTAACTCTTAAATTTACTTAAATGCTCTTCGGATATGAATTTTCATTCTAATTCAATGCAAAGTGTCAGATGAATTATGCATCCTTTTTTCAATTATGCAGCTCAGAAAATTGTAGGGTGTGTCCAGTTTCTCCAGATGTCTGTTCTCACAAGTATAGATTTTTTGGAGTGAAGATTCGTGAGTGCCGGCCTAGAAGTGCATACTTTTTCAGGCACTGTTTATGGATCTCATCAAGGATCTATGCCCGAGTTCTTGGTATCTGTTTGCTCGTATTCTTACCGCAACCCACGACCACATAGCTGACCTGTCTATATTTATCTTGCACAAAAGTAGTCCAATTCTTGGTCTAAAATTTCCCTCATTATGGACTAAAGCCAAAGCTTCATCGTCTTAACCATAATCGTGGAGGCCTGGTTCATCGTCGTTATCACACTGTGTCTCTGCTTTTTCATCAGAGCCCTCTTCAGTCTCGTATTTCCCTCTCCCTCCTGGTCCTCTCCGTGTTCCCTTCATCGGCAGTCTCATTTGGCTGCGCAGATCATTCACAGAACTCGAACCAATTCTTCGAAACCTTCATGCCAAATATGGTCCCATCGTCACCCTCCCCGTTGGCTTTTGTCCTGCTATATTCATAGCCGATCGATCTCTTGCCCACTAAGCCCGCATTCAAAACGGGCTTGTCTTCTCCGATCGTCTAAAGGCCCTCGTTACCGAACAGATCCTAAACAGCGACCAACACAACATTATCTCCGCCTCCTCCGCCTCAACCTCGCTTACGAGATGCTTCATCAGTTTTTGATCAAATCGTTTTCCATTAGGCTCATTGACCATCTCCAATATGCTATGTTCTGCTTGCTGGTGTTCTTGTGCTTCGGTGACAGATTAGATGACAAGCAAGTCAAAGATATTGAAAGTGTTCAGCGGAATATACATTTTAGTGTCAAAAGATTCAGGATGCTAAATTTCTGGCCAGCAATCGCATGAATATTGTTCCGCAAGACTGGGGAAGAATTCTTGCAGATTAAGAAGGAACAGAAAGATGTGTTGAGCAAGAAAGAAAACCAAGGAAGAGAGATTGAGCAAAGCGAAAGATGGCAATAAGGCAGATGAATATATAGTATCATATGTGGACATTTTTGTTGGATTTGGAATGGCCTGAAGGTGAAATGGTTTCCATATGTTCAGGGTTTCTAAATGCACGGACAGATACAACGGCTACGGCATTGCAATGGATTATGGCAAATGTGGTGAAATACCCACACATGCAAGAGAGGGTTGTGGAGGAAATTAGAGATGCCTTAGGTGAAAGACAGGAAAAGGAAGTGAAAGAGGAAGATTTGGCAAAATGCCATACCTCAGCTGTTATTTTAGAGGGAGTAAGGCGTCATCCACCTGCACACTTTGTGTTGCCACACGCAGTGTCAAACAATATGATTTTTAATAATTACTTGTTGCCTAAGAAGGGGACCTTAAATTTTATAGTGGCAGAGATGAGTTGGGACTCAAACTTATGGGAAAATCCAATAGAATTCAAGCCAGAGAGGTTCTTGAACAATGAAAAAAATGAAGGTAAAGCATTTGAACAGGAAGCAAAGAAATAAAAATAATGCCATTTGGAGTAGGGAGAAGGATGTATCCCGGTTATAATCTGGCAATGCTCCATTGGGAATACTTTGTGGGCCAATCTTGGTTGGAATTTTGAGTGGAAGCCTTATGGTAATGTTGATTTGTCAGAGAAAGAAGAATTCACCGCAGTAATGAAAAATCCATGACAAGTCCATTTATCTCCAAGGGCTTAGACCTATAAGAGGAATATCAAGTTCATGCTCTCTACTTATCTAGAGATCATTCATTTGACATAGATATCGTTCCCAAATTTGTGGTTTTTACGTAGACTTCATTATGCATATAGCTTATGAAGTCTGAGTGCATATGAAATTTGAGCAGTTTTGTTTAGCATAACTAAGAGTAGCAGTTTCCTCCTCAAGAGGAGATTTTCATTCATAAATGTGATAACTTCATAGTTATTCGGTTCTTTTTAATGAATAAACATATTTCAGTGTTATCATATTATCTTTTGTAAACAAGTCAAAACATATCAGATATATAGTTTATTAGAATAATCTGTCATTTTTTTTTAGGTAAATCAATGGGAATAAACACTTTGAAACAAAAGAAAAGAACTAAAAGCCAAGAAAGTTCCCATACAATCCGCCGTAAAGACTAGACTAAGGAGGGAGTGCAATCCCAAAAATACAGTCCAATAAGAAAAATGAAATTATAGTTTGCCAGAAGGTCTGCAGATTTAATGCTTCATATAGTACGTGGGTGTCTCTTGAATTCCCCGTTCATTTTCATGATAAGCTTGATCAATTGTACAACTCGATTATTCTTATCTTGATGTCTTAGAGCAGTCTTTCATTTGGATATTTTTAGAATTGGGATATTTGACAATGAGATGGTTACTACAAGCTTCATTGACTGCAATTAAGCCTCTTAAACTTTCATAGTTTAAGAAGAAATTTTGCTCCGAGAGGAGGGGAAGTCTGTTTATAGCATGACATTTGCAATATTTACAGCTGGTTATAGGTGCATTTTACTTATTAGGTACAAAGAGTGATAGGAAGTAGGAAAGGCATCATTTTTGTGTTGGGGGGGGGGGGGGGGGGGGATTTCTTGGCTACAATCCTTGCAGAGTTGTGTTAGGGGATGGAATGCAGGGATGGCAGAAAAAAATTTTCGGGGGGACAAGATTATAAATTAAAATACATAATACTTTTTTTAAAAAAATTATAATTATAATAAAATACATATAATTATGTGAAAAGATTTAATTAACATATAATATAATATAATATAATTAATGGTATTGATAGTGTTTTGTGGCATGTGTTATTATAATTATTTTCGAACAATATCGACACATAACATGAATGGGCAGGGATGGATCTACAATTATACTGAGGGGAGGAATTAGAAAAAATTAACATATTCATGTATATAAATTTTTTTAAAAACTAAAATGTACTATGTGCAACATACTTTTTTTGTAATTATCAAGGCTGAATATGATGTTGCAGCTGCATTGCAATTGTTAGCATTGCGAGTACTACAATAAGAATTGTGAGCGTTGCGATGTTAAATTGCAGACTAATGTGAGATGCATCTATAATATTACCATTGCATTTTGTATTACGGGTTGCAATTTGAAACTTTAGATTTTTCTAACCCTATTTTTGAAGAACCAGAATTTTTTTTAATATTTAAGAAAAAATTTTGAAGAAAGAAAAAAGAGACATGAAAAATGGGATTCATCCCATGTGCTTTTGTTTTCCTCCTACGTATCTTCTCTTAGACGGGAAAAGATTTATTGGCATATCTGAATCAAATGGAAATTATCAAACTATCCCTCACCCGCTAGTTTGTTTGCGCTCTCTTCTTGGCTCTTGGCTGCATGTCAACAGTTCAGCAGGAGATCCTTGGTTGCCCAAGCAAATTGATATTGAGTGGATAACCTCTGAATTATCTAAAGAGTATCAAGTGGAGAGGTTTGTTGCCTTTCCAATATAATCCTATTTCAACAACACCCAATTACAAATAATACTATCAGAATTATTTAAATATAATCCTCTACTTCCTTCTGATAATTAGCTGTTTGGGCAGGCCATAATTGAAGCTATTGCCATATATCCTGCTGCTGAACTCTAAGATACAAAGGAGAAGCAAACCAAACTATTCCGGCATAACCACGCTATAGAAAACGATGATTGATTGTTTAAGCACAATCATAGCAGAAAGGGCAGAGATTGTCTAGCATATGATGCAGCCATAAGATATCAAAAATTGGTAACAAGTGAGTTAAGAGTTTCCAAACAAAAAAGATGACCCTATATATGACATCTTGAGCTTCATAGATGTTTCCATTCATGAAAATTGAAGGCACTTGGAGACAAAAGACTCGTGCTAGCATCTTGTTTCCATCTGCCACTTCATATTGACTTTTCTTTTCACTCGTCCATACTAATCGATTCCTCTAGCTGCATTTGAAAAAACCAGCTAAGAGATCTATTGAACCCCTGGCGCGGAGTAGAATGAACCAATGATCAGTTTGGTATCCGGAAAGAGAGGGATTCCTTTTCTTTTTCTTGTTTTCAACATCAATTATATTTTTGTAATTATTATTTATTTATTTTATTTTTTTTAAAAATAAAGACACAAAAATCATTATTTATTTATTTCATTTATTTTTCTTATTTTCTATTCTTAAATTTTTATATATCGAACGACTCTAAATACTTTGATAATTCTATGTTCCATTGTCATGCAAAATAAAATCCTTTACTTGGTTGAGATAAATAGTCAGTCGTACCTAGCTGCATAAATCATCAGAAATGATTTGTGAGAATAATATCCTTTTTATCCTCTCTTTGTCATTTTAGATTCGAACAAATAAGATTGTTAGCCTTGCTAATATGGCCAAATCCCTATCATATTAGAGTGATGATTGAATTGGGTAGAAAACTTATTTTTGTAGTATTTGACTTCCATTACTGCAACATGTAAAGATTGCCAGTTTCATCCAATTAATCATTAAGTATGTTTAGCTTAGAGTGCCGTATTGACGACATGTGTCCTCTTAAAACTCAGATTATACTTGTAGCAGATAATAACTGACTGAGGATATTTTAGAGATATAAACATAATTCCAATAAAAAGAGTCTCACCTTCACTTTTCTAGCGAAGTATACATTCTACTTTTATTCCAGAAATAGCTTTATTTTGATTCTTTTTGTATATTTGTCAATTGTAATCCTCTGTGAGAACATTCCCTGTAACTTGTAATCCCCGTATAAGAAAATTCAGAAAAGGCAAATGTTTTCTTTTAATAATTGAAAATGCTGTATAAATATTTTTTTTTCTCGGCATACTTAACGAATAAGTTTTCCTAAAGGTCCCTTCTTTAGTAACTGGGCAGCTTAGACTTGAACGATGCGAGAAGATTCAGCGAAGGAACAGAAAACAAATATTGATCGATGCCTTGGACGCCACACAACAAGAAAGCGCCAAAGTCAAATTATTTTGTAGCCTGTCCAATGTCTCTGGAAAACGACATCAATTGTGTTCTCACTGTATTTCCTTTCAGTCCCTCATGTCGCCAAGCTTTTCTCCCTTATTACTAGTACACAGTAATCGTCTTACTTCTTAACCATAATCATGGACGTTTGGTTCATCGTCCTTGTCTCTCTGTGTCTGTGCCTCTTTATCCGAACCCTCGTCAATCTTCTTTTTTCCTCTCGCTCCCATCCTCTACCCCCTGGTCCTCTTCGTGTTCCCATCATCGGTAATATTCTTTTCCTGCGCAAATCGGTCTCAGAACTTGAATCATTTGTTCGAAATCTTCATGCCAAATATGGTCCCATCGTCACTCTCCCTGTTGGGATTCGTCCGATCATATTTATAGCTGATCGATCCATAGCCCATCATGTCCTCATTCAAAACGGCGCCGTTTTCTCTAACCGCCCCAAGGCTCCTGCTGCCCGTAAGATCATAAGCAGTAACCAACATGACATTAGCTCCGCCTTCTACGGGCCCACCTGGCGCGTCCTCCGCCGCAACCTCACTTCCGAGATGCTTCATCCGACCCGGATTAAATCCTTTTCGGGTACTCGTAAATGGGTTTTGGACGCGCTTATCAATCGACTCAAATCTGATTCAGAATCAAGCAACTCTGTCAAGGTCATTGACCATCTCCAATATGCTATGTTCTGCTTGCTGGTGTTCATGTGCTTCGGTGAAAGACTAGATGACAAACAAATTAAAGATATTGAACATGTTCAACGCCGTTTACTTTTGAGCTTCAACAGATTCAGGGTGATAAATTTCTGGCCAAGAGTCTCTCGTATATTATTCCGCAAGCGTTGGGAGGAATTGTTCCAAATTCGGAAGGAACAGGCAGATGTGTTGATTCCACTAATAAGAGCGAGAAAGAAAGCCAAGGAAGAGAGATTGAACAAAGCCAAAGAGAACAATAATAACTCAGATGAATATATAGTGCCTTATGTGGATACTTTGTTGGATTTGGAGTGGCCTGAGGAGAAGCGCAAGCTTGAAGAATCTGAAATCATTTCCGCAAGTTCAGAGTTTCTAAATGCGGGGACAGATACGACGGCCACAGCATTGCAATGGATTATGGCAAATTTGGTGAAATATTCACATATCCAACGGAGGCTTGTGGAGGAAATTAGAGATGTGATGGGTGATAGAGAGGAAAAGGAAGTGAAAGAGAAAGATTTGAACAAATTGTCATATCTTAAGGCTGTGATTTTGGAGGGACTAAGGCGTCATCCACCTGCACATGTTTTGTTGCCACATGCAGTGTCAGAGGATGTGGTCTTGAATGATTACTTGGTGCCTAAGAATGGAACTATAAATTTTTTGGTGGCGGAGATGGGATGGGACCCAAAGGTGTGGGAAAATCCAATGGAGTTCAAGCCAGAGAGGTTCTTGAACAGTGAGAAAAATGGAGGTGAAGCATTTGATATTACAGGAAGCAAAGAGATAAAGATGATGCCATTTGGAGCAGGGAGAAGGATTTGTCCAGGCTATAGCTTGGCAATGTTTCATTTGGAGTACTTTGTAGCCAATCTGGTTTGGAATTTTGAGTGGACGGCTTCAAATGGTGATGTTGATTTGTCTGAGAAACAGGAATTCACTGTGGTAATGAAAAGTCCATTACAGGTTCATATATCTCCAAGACTTTAGACCTGTACAAGGAATATCAAAGTTTAAGAAGAAAATTGCCCCCCTTAGCTGGGGAAGTTTGTTTATAGCATGAGATTTGTAATATTACTTTACAGCTAGTTATAGGTTCGTTTTACTTATTAAGGGCTTCTTAGTGTCACTTTCTCATCTCTACTCTTTTATCAACAAGTCAAATAAATTTATTCCGTTTTGTATCTACCAACTAGAAAATTTATGAGAATTAAGATGGTTGCTTCCAACTTCTTAGGCTACAATAAAATCGCTCCAATCCTTGGTGGCACCACATGATATAGGATGGGACGTTAATGTACTCTATCTCCTACCATTTACACTGCAATAAAATCAGTTGGTTGTGATGGTGATTTCCAATTTGGTATTGTGTAGACTGCAGAACAACCTTCTGTTAGCAATGTAAATGTCATGATGCACAACTATATTATTTTGGCTTGTAATATTCTGATTATACCTGTTTTGGTTGCAGAGAAAATCTTTCAACAGTGCTAGCGCATAAGGGTAGCAACTTTTCATCAACAAAAGAACTGAGTGCTAGCACATTATATTAACTCATTTTCATCAACAAAACTAATACATTACAATAACTCACTAACTAGAGAAGCAGGAAAAGTTCTACAATTCGCCTCGAAGGCAGAAGATGGCAATCTAAAAGCTTTTTTTTTTCTCTCTCTGTAAGTTTAACAATCTAAAAGCCACCAGTTTTCTTTTCCTCTTATTGCATGTTGTTCTTGTTTCATTAGTAACAATCCTATTTTGCTCTGCAAATACTTCTATCGTTAAAGTTTAAAAATATTAAATGATGGCAGTGTCTCTCTACATTACTGTAAAAACATTGAAGGGAAGAGTGCATAATAGTACTCTAAGCTAGGTCTTCTGTTCCGCTTTTTAGCTTTGTTATTAAGGTAAGACGTTCGAAGATATAGTAAATTTGGGAATGTAAAGAAGACAAATGCAAGATGCAGAGCAAGTTGCAACTATTGAAAGCCTCCCTAGTTTTATCTTTAGCAGAATAAGAATATTGAATACTCACTCCTAGGTAGAAAAAGGATGCAACAGACGGAAAGAGAAAGAAAATTGTAGTTGTTAACGACTTGGAGTCAGACAAGTTGGTTACTCTGTTGATTTCTATCGATTGATGACTTCCCTTTTTTTTTTTTCAGTTTTCTTATTCTTTTAAAACTGGGAAAATCCACTTTTCAGTATCTTGCCATTTATGTTTGAATTTTGCATATTCTAACAAGGTGTTGGTATGTGGATGTTTTTGGGGGTACAAAGCTTACATTTTTAAGTTATTAAGTTTTTTAATTAAATTATGACATGTGAATAAACTAACTTTAAGGTGTCATGGTTGTAATGCTGAGTTGATAATAATGTTCGTGTGTCATGTTAAGAACTTGATAACAAACATCTAACCATATGTAAGTTTTGTCCCATTTTTCATTCATTACCTACATATAAAATTTTGTCACACAATTTTTTTAATGTATTATTAGTGAGATGAAAGTAAAATCATAGAAATTAGAGAGTGTTTCTCTTCTATCAAGATCTAAGCAAAAGTAAGTGTAGTGTCAGTGATTCTCTACATTATTATTCTAGCATTTCATGAGAAAGTCATTTCCAAGCCACTTATTATGATATTGTGGTGCTTCTGTGCTCTATCTATTCGAACAAATAATGCTGCCATGCTAGATGAAATTGTGGATAATGTCAGGTTATAAAGGCTTCAAGTAAACGTAGATGCTCCTTTTCTTCTCATGCATTTTTAATGTCCTAACACTGATCTTCATGTTGTCCAACTCCAAAGCTACTGATCTTAATTTCTAACTAATGACAGCTTTAATGTGATTTCATGGTCTTAATACACCAGTTGCTTAACCAATGTACCTCTATTTCTTCCACTGGGCTCATCAATTAGGATTTAACTCCCGAAATGGCAACTATCTGAACTCCCTAATGAAAAAGAACCCGTCCATGGAGCATTAGACAAATGAATGGCTAAGGTTCTAAAAGTCTTAAGGAAAAGGGGTCAGTGGGTTTGGCTAATTCAATTAAGGCCATTACATCATGCTATATATTTGTAAGAATTCTGTTTGTATATATCACTGACCTATTCATAATTCTTTATTAATTTTGAGTGAAAATGACAACTGGCAGTGTTGCTGCAGTAGTTCAAATTATTTGATCGTTGTTCTTAACTGGTTAATTTCATTTAGTAACAACTTACCCTAGCTAGATCTGGTGTTTGTCTCATCAAAATGTCTTTTCATTGAAGCAAATACCTATATATTGTTGTTCTTCAATTGAGAATATGATCCAGTAAGTATTTATGTATAGATCTAAACCCTCTAAATATGTTCATCATAGTGCTTTTTTCTTCATAATATTGTCTTGTCCATCAATATTGACATGTAGTCATGTATTATTTCCCTTCTTGAGAATGTCATTATCGGCATATATATTTGAATGAACATGAATTATAAGCCCCAGCATTCCAAAATTGTGTCTATCGTTGTTTTTTTTCTTTTTTTTGAAGTTTAAATTTAGTGGAAAGAAATGCTTGAATGATACATGAAGCATAGGTCTGATGAACAATATGTCATTATTGGCCATATGGTACATGTCAATATAGAGGATGGTGTCAAAAGAAACGCTTCAAATCCTTGGTATTTGGCTTATGTATAGCCTTAGGACGTGCAGATCTTTGATTGCACCTTCCTTCAATTAAGGTGTGAGCTTGGTAGTGTCTGGCACTGGAAAGACTTAGAAAGCAGCTTTGTCTTAAGCATAGAGTTGGGAAGGACCATCTTAGGAAGTGGATCTCTTTGCTGTTGTAACCGTCACCAAATGTAATTCGTTGCGTGTAACCTTTTAATGGGTGTAATGGCAGCAGAGGGTTTTAACCGCCGCAAGCAGCACTTCAATCACTACTTCTATTGTGTTCAGAGTTGTTATTTAGTATAAAAATGTCTTTAAATTTTTCAAAAAAGCATTTTTAGAGAGGTAATATTATATTATATTTGGTACAAAAGTTCATAAAAATGTCTAATTGTCTTTAATACTGTCAATATGCTTAATAAATTAATTTTATATAACTTCTTACTTTTATAACCTCTTGTCATATTTAATTAACCTATTATAATATCATTTCCTATACCTACCCGAACGATGTAGTTTTTATATATTGGAGATAATATATACATATTTTTTTTAATTAGTTACACAATTTCTCTCAAAGCCTTAAACCTTATCAATACTTTTAGGTATTATTAGGTTTTCAGCAAATTCACAAGGAGCTTTGAATTTAGTTTTTAGTGAAGACATTGCGATTAAAGATAATGGTACTCTATTAGCCAAAAAGTTATAAAGAATAAAAACCAACATTTGAATGGTGATAGAAAAAGATATTATGATAAATATAATTTAAGTTGACAAAATGTTATTAGAATTAAGCTACCTTGTTAGACTTTCTTGTTAAGATCTTACCGGTGTGGAAAATACATTTGAGTAATTTTTTATTAAAGACCAAATTGAAACAAGTTAAAATTAAAAAATGAAAGTAAAATTTAAAGTAAAGTTAAAATATTAAACTAAAATAAAACAAAATTAAAGGATAAAAAATGAAACTTAAGGTAAAGTTTAGATATTAAATTAAAAAAAATAAGAGACAAAAATAAAACTTAAAGTTAAAAGTTAAAACCATAAGAATATATTTTTATCTAGCTTAATTTTGATTATTTTACTATTCTTGTCAATTGTATGATCAGTCACCTTAGGCCGTACATTTTGATTTACCATCCCTTCCCCCTCTTTTTCCTTTTTTTCTTTTTTAATTATTCTCTTTTCTTTTAAAAAATATTTAAATTACATAGATCTCTTTCTATTTTAAAAATATATATTTTCCTTTATTAAAACCAAAAAATATGTTATAATATTTACATTACTTGCAATAGAAGGTAAGTTATAATTACACTTTTCAAAACAAAATACTTATATATCCATTGTTTATATAATATAATAAGTATTACACACATACACATTTGACTAATATAAAGTAGTCAATTTTTTAAATTTAACTAATTGTAAAATTATTTGATAAAAATTATTAAAAGCAAAAAATTCACAAAATAATTTTCTATGTTAACCTAGTTTATAAATAATAATTTCATTTCAAAAATAATATTTGTATTAAATATGTATTGCAAAACATAAATACTTTCATAAATTCAATAAAATTTTAAAATAAAATTAATTGTATAGTTTTCAACATAGAATAAATTATATTAAAAAATTAAATATTTTTTAATAAGTTATATTTTTTATAAAAGAAATCAATATAATTTTTAAAGATATTTTGGTTATGCTTTAATTTTAGAAAAATATATAAAGAAAAAGATAATTTAATTTGGACATTTTAAAATTAGATTAAGATCTAATTTTTTATATTTTTGTTATTAAATTTTTTAATTAAAATATAAAAATATCCAATTTTTTAATAATATTATCACAATGTAAAATTTAATGAAAAATCATATATTTATATATATAAATTGCATTTCTTTCATATAATTATTTAAATATCATATATTTGTCATGTCTTTCTTTATTTATTTGGTTTGTCTTTTAAAACAGCTAACAGTATATTTGCTGTGTTTGACTTGGGTTGTCCTTTGATACTGATACCACAGAGACTTCATATAATCCATCCTTTAACAATTGTGCAGCTCAGAATTCACCGTAAGAGAGTTCATTGAAACAAACAAACAATCCAACTTTTCTGATCAATCGGCGACGGGCCAATTTCTCTAGATATCATTGACAACATTTGTGTCCCACTCACAAACATATGAAGGGGGAGGGGGGCACAAAAGTTTCAAGCATACATAATCGCGTCCAGCTTCTTTCTATTTATAAATGGTGCATATGGTTGGTTAATGTAAAGGGAAAACAATGTAAAAAGTAAATAGGTGAAATAAAATAATAATTTTTTATATTTTTATTTTTAAAAAATAATTTAATAATTAAAATAATAATTTAATAGAAAAAATAATATTTATAATAATATAATAAATATTATATAAACTATATAAAAAAATACATTCACTATTAACTAAGTTATATGGAGAAAAAGGAAATATGATCCTCTATTTTACCTAAAATGAAAGGTCATGTTCATTGTATAAAGAAGCCCAATGCCATATAATGTGATACGTCTTTCTAAACTGGACCTTCCCCCAATACATGAGTGTTGGAGTTACATCACAAGTCAAAAAGCAAGACATGATATATTGAAAATTTAAAGGCCTAGGACCATTAAACTAAGATTTTCATCGTGCGTGACATTGGCAGTCCCATTAGGGCATTATTCAACTGTGATAACAATGGTGAATATATGTGGGTTTTGTGCTTTTTGGCAAAATATAATTGGAACAACACTTCGATGAATATAATGAAGAGGATTTTGTTTCCCATGCCTAAATGATAGTTCAAAAGATGATAGACATGTGTACAATCTCTCATACATGCAATGTAATGCATCTTACAAATTGGTTTTTGAAACCAGTCACTACCTCGTAGAGATAATGTTTATGTAAAACTTTTTTTGCTTGCAAGTAATTTTTTTTTTTTCATTTGAATGATGTTGATGTAATATATTTATTTGTGAATGTAGAATTTTTCTATCATGGACTGATCCCTTTTGATACATTAATATTGTGCATTCTGCATCCTCCAATATTGTCATGTTGGGATGAATTAAATCATTAATCACTGCAGCATTTTGGTCTTAATATTGACTTAGGGTGATTGACCATCTCCAATATGCTATATTCTGCTTGTTGGTGTTCATGTGCTTTGGTGAAAGATTAGATGACAAGCAAATCAAGGATATTGAATATGTTCAACGTCGTTTAATTTTGAACGTACACAGGCTCAATATGCTTAATTTCTGGCCAAGAGTCACTCAAATGTTGTTCCACAAGCATTGGGAGGAATTGCTCCAAATACGAAAGGAATAAGAAGATGTGTTGATTCCGCTAATAAGAGCGAGGAAAAAAGCCAAGGAAGAGAAGCTGAGCAAAGCCTAAGTGCACAATAACCTAGATGAAGTTATATGTCATATGTGAATATTTTTGCTCTTTTAACGTAATTTTAAGCTTTATTTTTGTTCTTTAATTTCAATTTAATTCTTTAATTTTTTTATATTTCATTTTTAATCCTTTAAATCTATTTTGTTCTATTTTAGTCTATTAATTTTATTTCATTTTCACTTATCCCTTGACTTACAAACACCAACAAATTTTTTTTTCCCTTCTAACATTATCAATATACTTGATAAATTAGTCATATGTGATTTCTTAATGACTTAATTTTGATAACTTTTTGTCAACTTGCATCAACCTATTATAATATCATTTTTTATTATTACCCAAACATTGTGTTTTGTAAATTCGAGATAAAATGCACATATTTTTGGCTAACCACACAATTTCTGTCTAAACCCTAAACCATACAAATTCTTTTAGGTATCAATAGGCTTTCATCAAATCCACAAAAGGCCTTTGGTCAATTTAGTTTCTAGTAGTGGCATTATGGTAGAAGATACTGGTACTTTATTAGTAAGAAACTCAAGAATAAAATGCAGTATTTGGATGGTGATATGAAATGATATTATGATAGATAAGATTCAAGTTGGCAACAAGTTATTGTAGTTACGCTACCATGATAAGGTTCCTTGTTAAAAATCTTGATGGTGTTTTAAAAAAAATAAGAGCATGTTTGGTAGCAATGAATAAGAAAAGAAAGGAGAATGAAAAGAAGAGGAAAACAATGAAAACTTTGTTTGGTAGTAGTGAAATGCTTTTTTGCCTCCATTCCATTTGCCTGGCGCCTTCATTATGTCATTCTCATCAAATAATTGATGGAAAGTTATGGTGCAAGTGAGAAGAGGAAGCTAAAAGACTATTTTGCCCATGCACCCAAGTTCAAACCTTCCAACCTCAAGCTACCGTGTAGTAAAATTTTGTTTTTGCTTGGAAAAAATTACAATTGAAGATTCTAAATTGAAGATATTTATATTAAAGGATCTCAAAATTTGAAATTATTCTAAAGGACATAAGAATGAAAAAATTTAACTTAGAATCCTGAATTATAATTTTTCTATACAATTTAACTTTTTGGTCCTATACCACTTCAAAATAATTTCAGAATTTAACGTTGTTTAATATAATATCTTTAACTTGATCCTTTCAATTGTATTTTTTTTATTTTATGTAAATTAGCAAAAAATAATTTAATTAGTATTTTTGGCATTAAGGGTGTTTTGATATTTTCTTCACCTTTCATTTATATTTTTGTAAATTTTTACTTTATCAAATATCAAAATGAAAAGATATTTTTATTCATTTTCATATTATACTAAACATAATTTTAAGTTACAACATTATATTCTATTCTCATTTCTATTTTTTTTTCATTTCCTTAAAAAAGTTTTTATTCTATCAAACATAACTTAATACATTTAAGTTAAAATTGAATTGACACAAAATGGAATTAAGGGTTAGGAGTAAAATTTACAAAAAAGTTAAAAGATCAAAATAAGAGATAATTAAATAAATTGAAAAATTGAAATTTAAGATAAAATTTAGGGAACAAATTAAAAAAATTAAAATTAAAAGATAAAAATTTAAAATAAAAATAAAAGATAAATTTTTGCCATTCATGATTTTGATTTTTTACTTTGTTACATGCATTTTTTTAAGATAAATTGTCTTATTTTTGAAAATGCTTAAATTACATGGTTCTTTTTTTTTCTATTATAAAAATATACACTACCTTCTTATGAAATAAAAAAAAACGATATACTTACATTCTTTCCAACAAAAGATAAGACACAACTACACTTATTTTAATCACAATATCCTTATATCTATTAATTATATACATATATATATATATATATATATATATATGTATATATGTATATTTGTCCAACACTAAGAAGTCAATTTTTTTAAATTTAATTAATTTATAATAATAATTTAATTTAAAAAATAATATTTGTATTAAATATATATTAAAAAAAGTAGTGTTATAAACTTAACAAAGTATTGAAAGAAATTAAATTTAAATTTATAATTAATAAATAAATAATATTGAAATAAAAATAAAAATATTTTTTACAAAGTTATATTTTTAGTAAAAAGTTAATATCATTTTAAAAATATTTTATTCTTATTTTAATGTAAATGTTATCTATATATTTTTAAATAAAGAGATGTAACATATAATTTGAATATTTTTTAAGAAAAATAATTTATTTACTTATTTATTTAGATTTCTCTTTTTAAATAGTCGATAATATATTTGTTAGAATTTTGATGTTTTTTCATATTTGGAATTAGATTCTATACACATCTTTTAAATGTACAGGGCTTACACATCTTTAAAATTTGTACAGCTTATCTGGATATTATCGAGTATTTAGATTATTCTTCCTTTGTCTACAAATTTCAAAAAAAATATTTGTATTGAATATATATTAAAAAATATAAGTACTATTGTAAATTCAACAAAGTATTGAAATCAATTAAAGTTAAAATTTTAAATATAAAATAAATAATATTGAAATAAAACATTAAAAAATATTTTTTCAAAGTTATATTTTTAGCAAAAAATTAATATCATTTTTAAAAACATTTTAGTCTTCTTTTAATTTAAAAATTAACTATATATTTTTCAAATAAAGAGATGTAACATAATTCGAATACTTTTTTTAAGAAGAATAATTTATTTACTTATTTATTTTTTATTTATCTTTTTAGATAGTTGACAATATATTTGTTGAATTTTGGATGCTTTTTCATATTTGAAATTGGATCCTATGCACATCTTTAAAATGTGCAGAGCCTACAAATTTAACAAAATATTAAAATAAAATAAATTTAAATTTTTAATATAAAACAAATAATATTGAAATAAAAATTAACAACATTTTTGTACAAATTTTTATTTTTAGTAAAAAATTAATATCATTTTTAATTAATTTAAATGTTATCTATGTATTTTTTAAATAAACAGATGTGAGGTATAATTTGAATATTTCTTTTTTCGGAAAAAGGAAGAAGAATAAATAGATTTCTCTTTTTAGATAATTGACAATATATTTGTTAGAATGTAGATGTTTTTCTATAATTGGAATTGGAGAAGATGTGCTATACACCACACATTCCATATCTTTAAACAAGGCTTACACATTTTATTTGAATATTTGGAATTAGATATCAATTTAACCAAGGTATTGTAATAAATTAAATTTTAATTTTTAATATAAAATAAATAATATTGAAATAAAAAATTAAAATAATTTTTACAAAGTTATATTTTTAGTAAAAATTAATATCATTTTTAATTAATTTAAATGTTATCTATATATTTTTTAAATAAAGAGATGTGAGATATAATTTGAATATTTGTTTTTGAAAGAGGAAGAAGAATCATTTATTAATTTGTTTATTTATTTTTTATTTCTCTTTTTAGATAATTGACAATATATTTGTTAAAATTTAGATGGCTTTGATTAGAATTGGATAAGAGACGCGGCACATTCCATATCTTTAAACAAGGCCTGCACATTTTATTTGAATATTTGAAATTGGATCCTATGACATCTCTAAGATCTGCAGGGCTTATAAATTTAACAAAGTATTGAAATAAATTAAATTTAAAATTTTAATATAAAATAAATAATATTAAAATAAAAAATAAAAAATTATCTTTTAAAAAGTTATATTTTTAGTAAAAAATTAATTTAATTTTTAAATAATTTTAATGTTATTTAATATATTTTTTAAATAAAGAGATGTAAGATATATTTATATATTTTTGATTTCTCGTTTAAAACTGACAATTTATTTGTTAGAATTTAGGGAGAATTATAACAAATAACTCAAAAATAAAAAAAATTTATTTTAAAGACTTATTATTATTTATTTTAAGATAATTATCATTAAATTTAATAATAAATAATTAAACTCAGTAATAATAAGTTTATAAAAATAAATTGTTCCACGTTTTTATCTTTAAACATAGTTTTTTCTAGAATTTATATGGCTTTCCGTAGTGGAGTTGGATAAGACGTGCAATACGCCGCGCATTCCCTATCAGGACAGAGTCCTGGCCCAATCCTAGCCCCTATATTTGCCTCCTATTCTCGCTGCTACTGAATCATGGAGTCTTGGTTCATTGTCCTCGTCTCCCTCTGTTCATTTCGCTAAGCCTTTTCTCACTGCTACTGAATCATGGAGTCTTGGTTCATTGTCCTCGTCTCCCTCTGCGTCTGCCTTTTCATTAGAGCTCTTCACAATCTTCTCTTTCCTTCTCACTCGCCTCCTCTCCCTCCTGGACCTTTCCGTGTTCCCATTTTCAATTCTCTTCTTTCTATGCTCAAATCATCCTCAGAACTTGAACCAATTCTACAAAATCTTCATGCCAAATATGGTCCTATCTTCACTCTCCCTGCTGGGTCTTCTCCCACCATATTCGTAGCTGATCGATCTCTCGCCCACCAAGCACTCGTTCAAAATGGTGCCGTCTTCGCTGACCGTCCCAAGAATCTCACTACCAGTGAGGTCTTCGACAGGAACCAGCATAACATTAGCTCTGCCTTCTACGGTCCCACATGGCGCGTCCTCCGCGCGAATCTCACTGCTAAGATACTTCACCCGATCCGGATGAAAGCCTTTTCGGAAATCCGGAAATGCATTTTGGACGAGCTTCTCAATCGTCTCAAATCGGATTCAGAATCAAGCAAATCTATTAGGCTGATTGACCGTATTCAATATACTCTGTTCTGTTTGCTGGTGTTCATGTGCTTCGGTGAAAGATTAGATGACAAGAAAATCGAGGAGATTGTATATGTTCAGCATCGTTTAACTAAGAGCGCAGACAGGTTCAATATGTTTAATACCTGGCCAAGAGTCACTCGAATATTGTTCCGCAAGCGTTGGAAGGAATTGCTCCAAATGCGGAAGGAACAAGAAGATGTGTTGATTCCGCTAATAAGAGCGAGAAAGAAAGCCAGGGAAGAGAAGCTGAGCAAAGCCAAAGAGGACAATAACCAAGATGAAGTTATAGTGTCATATGTGGATACTTTGTTGGATTTGCAATTGCCTGAGGAGAAGCGCAAGCTTGAGGAAGGTGATCTCGTTTCCATATGTTCTGAGTTTCTGATTGCAGGGACGGATACAACAGCTGCGGCCTTGCACTGGATTATGGCAAATGTGGTGAAGTACCCACATATCCAACAAAGGCTTGCGGACGAAATAAGAGAGGTGATGGGTGAGAGAGAGGATAAGGAAGTGAAAGAGGAAGATTTGATCAAATTCCCTTATCTCAAGGCCGTAATTTTGGAGGGACTCAGGCGTCACCCGCCTGGATACTTTGTGGCACCACATACAGTGTTAGAGGATGTGGTTTTGAATGATTACTTGGTGCCTAAGAATGGGACTATAAATTTTATGTTGGCAAAAATTGGGTGGGATCCAAAGGTATGGGAAAATCCAATGGAATTCAGGCCAGAGAGGTTCTTGAAGAGTGAGAAAAGTGGAGGTGAGATATTTGATATGATGGGAAGGAAAGAGATAAAGATGATGCCATTTGGAGTAGGAAAAAGAATGTGTCCAGGCTATACTTTGGCAATGCTCCATCTGCAGTACTTTGTGGCCAATCTGGTTATGAATTTTGAGTGGAAGGCTGCAAATGGTGATGGTGATGTTGATTTGTCAGGAAAACAAGAATTCGCCATGGTAATGAAAAATCCATTACAGGTCTATTTATCTCCAAGGCTTTAGATCCATACAAGGGATATCAAATCCATGGACTACGCTGTTCTTGTAATCATCCATCAGTCTATTGTGTTGTTAGAGCTTACAGGTATGATTTTGGCCTAGTGAGGGCTGGACTATCCCTTTAATGTTGTTGTTGTAGTAGTTGTCAATGGACTACTTTAATTCGTATTTGTATACTGAATCGGATGGTAGATTTTCGTTTAGTTTGCTTGTCTTAGTGTGTTGTTCTGTTTTTTTTTTTCTTAAATTTGTTTTCTCTGTGACAATTGATGCAAAAATGTGTTTAGATTTAGGGAAGAAAACAGTTTCTTGCCATATACGAGGATCTATCTGATTTTTGCCAGGCCATATAAATTTAAACTGCATTAGGCAGCAAAAGTGGCTTATTACTAGCCATTGTTATTTGCTTTGGATACTTATATATATATATATATATATATATATGCAAGTATATAATTAAAACAAATTACATAGATCTCTTCAAAACTTTCTTGAAATTATAGATATTTTTTAATTTTTAAAATATACATATTTTTTTTTCAAACAAAAAGTTATTCAACACTTTGTTCATTTTTAAAATTTTTTATGAGAATGCCTTTCATTTAATTTTTTTTAAAAGTTATGTATTTAAATTAGTAGAAGGTATTTTAGTCATAAAATTTAAAATTGAATTAAAGTATGAGATAACTTTTGCTTCAAAGAATGTTTTTATATGTTTTAAAAATAAAAAAGAGCTCTATATAATTTTAATAAATCTTTTAAAAAAATTATATAATTTACTCGTATAACCATACATGTGGGCAGGTACATACCAGACTGAACTCCTCCCGTTGATAGTAATTTACAGCTCCTTTTAAGTTTAAAAGTTCTAAAATAAATAATTTCATGTAGATCACTTAAATGGAATTACAAAATATTATAACATAAAACAGGAACAAAGCTAACTTGAATCCAAGGGTCCAAGATGGTTTTTTGCTTTTTTTTTTTTAATGCTCACGATGATATTGTAGTTGGCTTGGGAAGTTGCAGATCTGTTTTGCTTTTTTGCTCTGTTATTAAGAGAAGAGGCTAGAAGAAGCAACGTGGATCTCGTTTCGACATGCAGTGTTTTTTTCTTTTTAAGTAGATTTGCTTCGTTTAAATTTTAATTTTCTTAATTTTTAATCACAAATTTACAAAAACACATTGTTTGGGTAGGCATAGGAGATGACATTATAACAGATTAATTAAAGATGATAAGAGATTATAAAAGTTAGACTATTTAGAAGCTATATAAAACTAATCTATTAAGCATATTAACAATATTAAAGAGAACGAGACATTCTTATGAACTTTTGTGCCAAGTATGATATAATATCAATTGCCTAAAAATACTTTTTTGAAAAATTTAATGACATTTTTATGCCAAATAACAACTTTGAACACAACAAAAGCAGCAATTGAAGTACTGTAGAGTGAAAGTGGTAGCATGATTATGTTTTTCTGTAGCATGATTTTGATTATTTTTTGTTACAACCCTACGAATATATTAAGAGACAAAAATAAAACTTAAATCTAAAAGTTAAAACCTTACGAATATATTTTTGTGTAGCATGATTTTGATTATTTTACTATTCTTGTCAGTTATATGATCATTCACGTTAAGGCGCACATTCAGATTTACCTTCCCTTCCCCCTCTTTTTTTTTTCAATTTTTCTCTTCTTTTTTTAAAAGAAAATTTAAATTACATAAATCTCTTTCTATTTTAAAAATATACACTTTTCTCTACTAAAACCAAAAAATGTGTTACAATATTTACATTACTTACAATAAAAAGTAAGTTAAGTTACACCTTTTTTTAACAAAATACTTATATATTGATTATTTATATAATATAATAAGTATTACACACACACATTTGACTAATATAAAGTAGTCAATTTTTAAAATTTAGCTAATTATAAAGTTATTTGATAAAAACTATTAAAAGAAAAAAATTGAAAAAATAATTTTCAAAGTCAACCTAATTTATAAATAATAATTTCATTTCAAAAAAAATATTTGTATTAAATATGTATTTCAAAACATAAATACTTTCATAAATTCAATAAAATTCTAAAATAAAATTAATTGTATAGTTTCAACATTGCTCCTATATCCTTTGAGATTTAGTGACAATTACAACCTCCACCAAATGTAATTCATTGTGTATAACCTTTTAATGGGTGTAATAGCAGTGGAGGTTTTTAACCGCCGCAAGCAGCACTTCAATAGCTGCTTTTATTATGTTCAGAGTTGTTATTTAGTATAAAAATGTCTTTAAATTTTTCAAAAAAGAATTTTTAGATAACTAATATTATATCATATTTGGTACAAAAGTTCATAAAAATGCCTGATTCTTTGTAATACTGTCAATATACTTAATAAATTAGTTCTATATAGCTTCTTACTTTTATAACCTCTTGTCATCTTTAATTAACCTATTATAATATCATTTCCTATACCTATCTAGACTATGTATTTATATATATTAGAGATAATATATACATATTTTTTTAATTAGTTACACAATTTCTCTCAAAACCTTAAACATTATCAATACTTTTAGGTTTTATTAGGTTTTCATCAAATCCACAAGGGGCTTTTAGTTTACTTTTTAGTGAAGACATTACGATCAAAGATAATGGAACTCTATTAGCAAAAAAGTTATAAAGAATGAAAAACAACATTTGAATGGTGATAGAAAAAGATATTATGATCAATATAATTTAAGTTGACAAAATATCATTAGAATTAAGCTACCTTGTTAGACTTTCTTGTTATGATCTTAACCGTGTGAAAAGATACATTTGAGTAATTTTTTATTAAAGACTAAATTGAAACAAATTAAAATTAAAAAATGAAAGTAAAGTTAAAATATTAAACTAAAATGAAACAACATTAAAGGATGAAAAATGAAACTTAAAAGTAAAGTTTATAGATTAAATTAAAAGAAATTAAGGGGCAAAAATAAAACTTAAAGTTAAAAGTTAAAACCATAAGAATATATTTTTATCTAGCTTGATTTTGATAAATTTGCTATTCTTGTCAATCGTATGATCATTCACGCTAAGCCACATATTTTGATTTTCCAACCCTTCCCCTTCTTTTTTTTAAAATTATTCTCTTCTCTTTTGAAAATTATTTAAATTACATAGATCTCTTTCTATTTTAAAAATATACATTTTCGTTTACTAAAGTCAAAAAATATGTGTTGCAATATTTACATTACTTGCAATAAAAAGCAAGTTATAATTACACTTTTTTATAACAGAATACTTATATATCCATTATTTATATAGTATAATAAGTATTCCCCACACACGCACACACATATTTGACCAATATAAAGCAGTCAATTTTTTAAATTTAACTAACTGTAAAATTATCTGACAAAATTTATTAAAAGCAAAAAATTCACAAAATAATTTTTTAAGTTAACCTACTCTATAAACAATAATTTCATTTCCAAAATAATATTGTATTAAATATGTATTGTAAAACATAACTATTTTCATAAATTCAATAAAATTCTAAAATAAAATTAATTGTATAGTTTTCAACATAGAATAAATTATATTAAAAAATTAAATATTTTTAATAATTTATATTTTTAATTAAAAATTAATATAATGTTTAAAAATATTTTGGTTATGCTTTAATTTTAGAAAAAATAAATAGAGAAAAGGATCATTTAATTTGGACATTTTAAAATTAGATTAAGATATAGTTTTTTGTATTTTTTGTTAAATTTTTTAATTAAAATATAAAAATATCTAATTTTTAATAATATTATTGCAAATGTAAAATTTAATAAATAATCATATATTTATATGTAAAAATTACGCTTCTTTCATATTATTATTTAAATATCATATATTTGTCATGTCTTTATTTTTTTTGGTTTGTCTTTTAAAACAGCTAACAATATATTTGTTTGCTGTGATTGACTTTGGCAATCCTTTGATACTGATACCACAAAGAATTCATACAATCCATCCTTTGACAGCTGTGCAGCTCAGAGCCCACTGTAAGAGAATTCACTGAAACAAACAAAAAATCCAGCTTTTCTTTTCAATAGCTGGCGGGCCAATTTCTCTAGATATCATCGACAACATTTGTGCTCCTCCTCACAAATATATGAAAAAACAAAAGAGGGGGGGCCCGAAAGTCTGCGTCCACCACAATATAAAAGTTTGCAGCATATATAATTGCATTCAGCATCTTTCTATTTAGAAATGGGGTATACGGTTACTTGATGTGACGGAAAAATAATGTAAAAAGTAAATAGATAGGATAAAAAATTATTTTTATATTTTTTTAAAAAAATAATTTAATAATTAAAATATTATAATAAATATTATATAAATTATATAAAAATACATTTATGATTAACTAAATTATACGGAGAAAAAGGAAATATGATCCTCTATTATACCTAAAATGAAAGATCATGTTCCTTTTATGAAGAAGCCCAACGCTATATAATGTGATATGTCTTTCTAAACTGGACCTTCCCACAATGCATGGCTGTTGGAGTTACATGCGAAGTCAAAAAGCAAGACATGATATGTTGGAAATTTAAAGGCCTAGACCATTAAACTAAGATTTTGATCGTGCGTGACATTGTCAATCCCGTCAGTGCATTATTCAACTTTGATAACAATGATGAATATATGCGGGTTTTGTGCATTTTTTGCAAAATATAATTGGAACAATACTTCGATGAATATAATGAAGAGGATTTTGTTTCCCATGCCCAAATGATAGTTCAAAAGATGACAGACATATGTACAGTCTCTCATACATGCAGCGCAATGCATCTTACAAATTGGCTTTTCAAACCAGCCACCGCCTCGTAGAGAAAATGTTTATGCCAAACTTCTTTTTTGGCAAGTAATTTTTTTTTTTCATTTGAATGATTTTGATGTAATATATTTATTTGTGATATTACATTTATTTGTGAATGTAGAATTTTTCCATCATGGACTGATCCCTTTTGATGCATTAATATTGTGCATTTTGCATCCTCCAATATTGTCATGTTGGGATGAATAAAATCATTAATCATTGCAGCATGTTGGTCTTAATATTGACTTAGGGTGATTGACCATCTCCAATATGCTATATTCTTCTTGCTGGTGTTCATGTGCTTCGGTGACAGATTAGATGACAAGCAAATCAAGGATATTGAATGTGTTCAGCGTCATTTAATTTTGAACGTACACAGGCTCAATATGCTTAATTTCTGGCCAAGAGTCCCTCAAATGTTGTTCCACTAAGTGTTGGGAGGAATTGCTCCAAATGCGGAAGGAACAAGATGTGTTGATTCTGCTAATAAGAGTGAGCAAGAAAGCCAAGGAAGAGAAGCTGAGCAAAGCCAAATTGCACAATGACCAAGATGAAGTTATATGTCATATGTGAATACTTTGTTGAATACCTTTGCTCTTTTAACGTAATTTTAAGCTTTATTTTTGTTCTTTAATTTCAATTTATTTCTTTAATTTTTTTATATTTCATTTTTAATCCTTTAAATTTATTTTGTTCTATTTCAGTTTATTAATGTTACTTCATTTTCACTTATCCCTTGACTTACAAAAACCATCAAAAAAAAATTTTCCCTTCTAACATCATCAATATACTTGATAAATTAGTCATATGTGATTTCTTAGTGACTTAATTCTCATAACTTTTTGTCAACTTGCATCAACCTATTATAATATCATTTCTTATCACTACCCAAACATTGTGATTTGTAAATTCGAGATAAAATGCACATATTTTTGGTTAACCACACAATTTCTCTCTAAACCCTAAACCATACAAATTCTTTTAGGTATCAATAGGCATTCATCAAATTCACAAAAGGCCTTTGGTCAATTTAGTTTCTAGTAGAGGCATTATGGTAGAAGATACTAGTACTTTATTAGTAAGAAACTCAAGAATAAAATGTAGTTATTTGGATGGTGATATGAAATAATACTATGATAGGTAAGATTCAAGTTGGCAACAAGTTATTATAGTTAAGCTACCATGATAAGGTTCCTTGTTAAAAATGTTGACAGTGTTAAAAAAAAAAAAAGAGCGCGTTTGGTAGCAATAGATAAGAAGAGAAAGGAAAGTGAAAAGAAGAGGGAAACAATGAAAACTTTGTTTGGTAGCAGTGAAATACTTTCGTGCCTCCATTCCATTTACTCGTGCCTTCATTATGTCATTTTCATCAAATAATTGATGGAAAGTTATTGTGCAAGTGAGAAAAGGAAACTAAAAGACTATTATGCACCCAAAATTGAACCTTGCAACCTCAAGCTATTGTGTAGTAAAATTTTATTTTTGTTTGGAAAAAATTACAGTCAAAGACTCTAAATTGAAGATATTTATATTAAAGGATCTCAAATTTTGAAATTATTCTTAAAGACTTAAAGATAAAAAAATTTTAATTTATATTCCTGAATTATAATTTTTCTATGCAGTTTAATTTTTTTGTCCTATACCACTTCAAAATAATTTCAGAATTTAACGTTGTTTAATATAAATATCTTTAACTTGATGTTTTCAATTGTAACTTTTTTTAATTTTATGTTAATTAACAAAAAATAATTTAATTAGTATTTTTGGCATTAGGGGTGTTTTGATTGTTTTCTTTACCTTTCATTTATATTTTTGTTCATTTTTTCTTTATCAAATATCAAAATGAAAAGATATTTTTATTCATTTTCATATTATACTAAATATAATTTTAAGTTACAACATTCTATTCTATTCTCATTTCTATTATTTTTTCATTGCCTTAAAAATGTTTTTATTCTAACAAACATAACTTAATACATTTGAGTTAAAACTGAATTGACACAAAATGGAATTAAGGGTTAGGAGTAAAATTTAAGAAAAAGTTAAAAGATCAAAATAAGAGAAAATTAAATAAAATGAAAAATTGAAATTTAAGATAAAATATAGGGAACAAATTAAAAAAATAAAATTAAGAGATAAAAATTTAAAATAAAAATAAAAAATAAAATTTTGCCTTTCATGATTTTGATTATTTTACTTTGTTACATGCATTTTTTTAAGGTAAATTTTCTTATTTTTGAAAATGCTTAAATTACATGGTTCTTTTTTTGTTTTTTCTATTATAAGAATATACACTGCCTTCTTATGAAATAAAAAAATATGATATACTTACATTCTTTCCAACAAAACATAAGACACAACTACACTTATTTTAATCACAATATCCTGATATCTATTAATTATATATATATATATATTTGTCCAACACAAAGAAGTCAAATTTTTTAAATTTAAATAATTTATGAATAATAAGTTAATTTAAAATATTTTTTACAAAGTTATATTTTTAGTAAAAAATTAATATCATTTTAAAAATATTTTATTCTTATTTTAATGTAAATGTTATCTATATATTTTTAAATAAAGAGATGTAGCATATAATTTGAATTTTTTTTAAGAAAAATAATTTATTTACTTATTTATTTTGATTTCTCTTTTGAAATAGTTGACAATATATTTGTTAGAATTTTGATGTTTTTTCATATTTGGAATTAGATTCTATACACATCTTTAAAATGTGTACCGCTTATTTGGATATTATAGAGTATTCAGATTATTCTTTCTTTGTCTACACATTTCAAAAAAATATTTCTATTAAATGTATATTAAAAAATATAAGTACTATTATAAATTTAACAAAGTGTTGAAATAAATTAAAGTTAAAAATTTTAATATAAAATAAATAATATTGAAATAAAACATTAAAAAATATTTTTTCAAAGTTATATTTTTAGCAAAAAATTAATATCATTTTTAAAAACATTTTAGTCTTATTTTAATTTAAAAATTAAATATATATTTTTTAAATAAAGAGATGTAACATATAATTTGAATACTTTTTTTAAGAAGAATAATTTATTTACCTATTTATTTTTTATTTATCTTTCTAGATAGTTAACAATATATTTGTTGAATTTTGAATGCCTTTTCATATTTGAAATTAGATCCTATACACATCTTTAAAATGTGCAGGGCCTCTAAATTTAACAAAATATTAAAATAAAATAAATTAAAATTTTTAATATAAAACAAATAATATTGAAATACAAATTAACAAATATTTTTTTTACAAAGTTTTATTTTTAGTAAAAAATTAATATCAATTTTAATTAATTTAAATGTTATCTATGTATTTTTTTAAATAAATAGATGTGAGGTATAATTTGAATATTTCCTTTTTCGGAAAAAGGAAGAAGAATAAACAGATTTCTCTTTTTAGATAATTGACAATATATTTGTTAGAATTTAGATGCTTTTCTATAATTGGAATTGGATAAGATGTGCGATACACTACACATTCCATATGTTTAAACAAGGACTACACATTTTATTTGAATATTTGGAGTTAGATTTTATGCACATCTTTAAAGATGTGCAGGGCTTATAAATTTAACAAGGTATTGTAACAAATTAAATTTTAATTTTTAATATAAAATAAATAATATTGAAATAAAAAATTAAAAATAATTTTTTCAAAGTTATATTTTTAGTAAAAATTAATATCATTTTTAAATAATTTAAATGTTATCTATATATTTTTTAAATAAACAGATGTGAGGTATAATTTGAATACTTTTTTATTTGGAAAGAGGAAGAAGAATAATTTATTTATTTATTTTTATTTCTCTTTTTAGATAGTCAACAATGTATTTGTTAGAATTTAAATGCTTTTCTATAATTGGAATGGGATAAGATGTGTGATGCACCACACATTCCCTATCTTTAAACAAGCCTTACACGTTTTATTTGAATATTTGGAATTGGATGTAGGGCTTATAAATTTAACAAGATATTGACATAAATTAAATTTAAAATTTTAATATAAAATAAATGATATTGAAATAAAAAATTAAAAATACTTTTTACAAAGTTATATTTTTAGTAAAAACTAATATCATTTTTAATTAATTTAAATGTTATCAATATATGTTTTAAATTAAAAAATGTGAAATATAATTTGAATACTTTTTTTTTGGAAAGAGGAAGAAGAATAATTTATTTATTTATTATTTCTCTTTTTACATAGTTGACAATACATTTGTTAGAATTTAGATGCTTTTCTATAATTGGAATTGGATAAGATGTGCGAAACACCACACATTCTATATCTTTAAACAAGGCTTACGCGTTTTATTTGAATATCTGGAATTGGATCCAGGACTTATAAATTTAACAAGGTATTGAAATAAATTAAATTTAAAATTTTAATATAAAATAAATAATATTGAAATAAAAAATTAAAAATACTTTTCACAAAGTTATATTTTTAGTAAAAATTAATATCATTTTAAATTAATTTAAATGTTATCTATATATTTTTTAAATAAAGAGATGTGGGATATAATTTGAATATTTGTTTTCAAAAGAGGAAGAAGAATCATTTATTTATTTGTTTATTTATTTCTCTTTTCAGATAATTGACTATATATTTGTTAAAATTTAGATGTCTTTTCCATAATTAGAATTGGATAAGAGATGCGATACACCGCAAATTCTATATCTTTAAACAAAGCCAACACATTTTATTTGAATATTTGAAATTGGATCCTATGACATCTTTAAAATGTGCCGGGCTTATAAATTTAACAACGTATTGAAATAAATTAAGTTTAAAATTTTAATATAAAATAAATAATATTGAAATAAAAAATTAAAAAATATCTTTTATAAAGTTATATTTTTAGTAAACAATTAATTTCATTTTTAAGTAATTTAAATGTTATCTAATATATTTTTTAAATAAATAAATGTAAGATATAATTTGAATACTTTTTTTTAAAGAAGAAGAAGAAGAATTTATTTATTTTTGATTTCTCTTTTTAGACAATTGACAATATATTTGTTAGAATTTACATGGCTTTTCATAATTGGAATTCTCATAATTGAAATTCGATAAAATATGTGATACACCATACATTACATATCTTTACACAGAGTTACACATTATATTTGAATATCTAGAATTAGATTATATGCACATCTTTAAAATGTGCGGGGCTTATAAATTTAATAAAGTATTAAAATAAATTAAATTTAAAATTTTAATACAAAATAAATAATATTGAAATAAAAAATTGAAAAATATCTTTTAAAAGTTATTTTTTAGTAAAAAATTAATTTAATTTTTAAATAATTTAAATGTTATCTAATATATTTTTTAAATAAAGAGGTGTGAGATATAATTTGAATACTTTTTTCTTTGAAGAAGAAGAAGAATAATTTATTTATTTTTGATTTCTCGTTTTTAGACAACTTACAATATATTTGTTAGAATTTATATGGAAAGTTGGAATTGGATAAGACGCGCAATACACGGCGCATTCCCTATCAGTACAGAGTCCTAGCCCATATATTTACTTCATTTCGCTAAGCCTTTTCTCACTGCGACTCAATCATGGAGTCTTGGTTCATTGTCCTCGTCTCCCTCTGTGTCTGCCTTTTCATTAGAGCTCTTCACAATCTTCTCTTTCCTTCTCACTCCCCTCCTCTCCCTCCTGGACCTTTCCGTGTTCCCATTTTCAATTCTCTTCTTTCTATGCTCAAATCATCCTCAGAACTTGAACCAATTCTACAAAATCTTCATGCCAAATATGGTCCTATCTTCACTCTCCCTGCTGGGTCTTCTCCCACCATATTCGTAGCTGATCGATCTCTCGCCCACCAAGCACTCATTCAAAATGGTGCTGTCTTCGCTGACCGTCCCAAGAATCTCACTACCAGTGAGGTCTTCGACAGGAACCAGCATAACATTAGCTCTGCCTTCTACGGTCCCACATGGCGCGTCCTCCGCGCGAATCTCACTGCTAAGATACTTCACCCGATCCGGATGAAAGCCTTTTCGGGAATCCGGAAATGCATTTTGGACGAGCTTCTCAATCGTCTCAAATCGGATTCAGAATCAAGCAAATCTATTAGGCTGATTGACCGTATTCAATATACTCTGTTCTGCTTGCTAGTGTTCATGTGCTTCGGTGAAAGATTAGATGACAAGAAAATCGAGGAGATCGTATATGTTCAGCATCGTTTAACTAAGAGCGCAGACAGGTTCAATATGTTTAATACCTGGCCAAGAGTCACTCGAATATTGTTCCGCAAGCGTTGGAAGGAATTGCTCCAAATGCGGAAGGAACAAGAAGATGTGTTGATTCCGCTAATAAGAGCGAGAAAGAAAGCCAGGGAAGAGAAGCTGAGCAAAGCCAAAGAGGACAATAACCAAGATGAAGTTATAGTGTCATATGTGGATACTTTGTTGGATTTGCAATTGCCTGAGGAGAAGCGCAAGCTTGAGGAAGGTGATCTCGTTTCCATATGTTCTGAGTTTCTGATTGCAGGGACGGATACAACAGCTGCGGCGTTGCACTGGATTATGGCAAATGTGGTGAAGTACCCACATATCCAACAAAGGCTTGCGGACGAAATAAGAGAGGTGATGGGTGAGAGAGAGGATAAGGAAGTGAAAGAGGAAGATTTGATCAAATTCCCTTATCTCAAGGCCGTAATTTTGGAGGGACTCAGGCGTCACCCACCTGGATACTTTGTGGCACCACATACAGTGTTAGAGGATGTGGTTTTGAATGATTACTTGGTGCCTAAGAATGGGACTATAAATTTTATGTTGGCAAAAATTGGGTGGGATCCAAAGGTATGGGAAAATCCAATGGAATTCAGGCCAGAGAGGTTCTTGAAGAGTGAGAAAAGTGGAGGTGAGATATTTGATATGATGGGAAGGAAAGAGATAAAGATGATGCCATTTGGAGTAGGAAAAAGAATGTGTCCAGGCTATACTTTGGCAATGCTCCATCTGCAGTACTTTGTGGCCAATCTGGTTATGAATTTTGAGTGGAAGGCTGCAAATGGTGATGTTGATTTGTCAGGAAAACAAGAATTCGCCATGGTAATGAAAAATCCATTACAGGTCTATTTATCTCCAAGGCTTTAGATCCATACAAGGGATATCAAATCCATGGACTACGCTGTTCTTGTAATCATCCATCAGTCTATTGTGTTGTTAGAGCTTACAGGTATGATTTTGGCCTAGTGACGGCTGGACTATCTCTTTAATGTTGTTGTTGTAGTAGTTGTCAATGTAGTATTTGTATACTGAATCGGGATGGTAGATTTTCGTTTAGTTTGCTTGTCTTAGTGTGTTGTTCTGTTTTTTTTTTTTTCTTAAATTTGTTTTCTCTGTGACAATTGATGCAAAAATGTGTTTAGATTTGGGGAAGAAAACAGTTTCTTGCCATGTACGAGGATCTATCTGATTTATGCCAGGCCATATAAGTTTAAACTGCATTAGGCACAGCAAAAGTGGCTTATTACTAGCCGTTGTTATTTGCTTTGGATACTTATGTATATATATATATATATATGCAAGTATATAATTAAAACAAATTACATAGATCTCTTCAAAACTTTCTTGAAATTATAGATATTTTTTAATTTTTAAAATATGCATAATTTTTTTTCAAACAAAAAGTTATTGAACACTTTGTTCATTTTTAAAATTTTTTATGAGAATGCCTTTCATTTACATTTTTTTAAAAAAGTTATGTATTTAAATTAATAGAAGGTATTTTAGTCATAAAATTTAAAATTGAATTAAAGTATTAGATAACTTTTGCTTCAAAGAATGTTTTTATTTGTTTTAAAAATAAAAAAGAGCTTTATATAATTTTCATAAATCTTTTAAAAAATTTATATAATTTACTCGTATAACCATGCATGTGGGTAGTAGGTACATACCAGACTGAACTCCTCCCGTTGATAGTAATTTACAGCTCCTTTTAAGTTTAAAAGTTTTAAAATAAATAAGTTCATGTAGATCACTTAAATGGAATTACAAAATATTATAACATAAAAAAGAAACAAAGCTAACTTGAATCCAAGGGTCCAAGATGGTTTTTTCCTTCTTTTTTTTTTAATGCTTACGATGATATGGTAGTTGGCTTGGGAAGTTGCAGATCTGTTTTGCATTTTTGCTCTGTTATTAAGAGAAGAGGCTAGAAGAAGCAACGTGGACCTCGTTTCGACATGCAGTGTTTTTTTTTCAAAAAAAGTAGATTTGCTTCGTTTAAATTTTATTTTTTTAATTTTTAATCAATTTTTTTTATTTTAAAAAGGCTAAGTATAGGATAAAGATTGATAAAAGTTAAGAAACTATTTTTATCTTGCGTCTTGTTTTTACAGAAACAAAAAATCAAAATAAAAAGGAAAAAGTGAAAGAAAAAAAAAACTAAATTTAGACCAGATCTGCTTCTAGAAGTGCAACGCGCGCCAGAGGATCTTTGTGGAATATATAGTACATTTGGGGATGGAAAGCAGGGAAATATCAAATTGTGGAATATGCCACGTACAGACAAAGCTGCAATTCTTCATGTTGTCCAAAACGCCTTATGTTTATTTATAACAAATGACAACTTTGATGTGATTTCACCTTCTTAATACACCATTGGCTTAAACATTTAACCAATGTATTTTTTTCTTGATGAAAAAGAGTCTGTTTATTGTTTATATACTGACCTTTTCATAGTTCTTAATTAATTTTGAGTGAAAATGACAATATATAACAATAATTTAGTAATTAAATTTAGAAAATAAAAGTATCGACACCCCCTCTTTGTTAATCCTTTTGTAATAAGTCACCATGTATTTAAAAACTTGCAGAACAAACCTTTGTACTCTGGCATATTTAGAAATAGATTTTTTTTTTCGAAGTTTAAAAACATCATATGCATGTGTAGAATGGCACATGACATCTTTTGATTGTCCAATACTTCTAACATGGTTTTTTTTCTTCTAGATTTCAACAGGTCATTTTAAATTTATAATTTGTAAATAAATAATCAAGAAATTTAAAAAAAAAAACTAAAGAAAGGACCAAAAAACAAAAAAAAAATGTTAAAAGCACTAATCAATCAGGGCATATCTTGTATCCTTCGACATATAAGCATCAAATAAAATTAAAGGGTCTGCATCTAACTTTGCTAAAGTACACGGATTTATTATTTGAATTTTAATGTACATGGTCATGATTTACAAATGGATCAAAATACATAACATATATATGTGCATTTTCTCCTTAAATTTATTTAATAATTGTTCTTAACTAGTCAATTTGAATTAGTACGTATTCTAGATTTAATGTTTGTCTCATCAACATATGATTTACCTCGTGTAGCTTTTAATCGAAGCAAATAACTACATATTGTTATGCTTTAATTGAGAATATGATCTAGCTTGTATTCATTTATAAATTTAAACCTTTAAATATGTTTTGTATATTCGTATCATTATGCTTTTAATTTTTTCTTCATAATAATGTCTTGACCATCAATATTGACATGTGGTCATGTACTAGTTTCTTCCTTTACTTATCAAAAAATGGTTTCCAGCATCTCAAAATAGTTTTCATATTTTAAAAAGAAAATGATTACGTCCAGCGGCGATTAGAAACTGCCACTACAACTGTTTTAAAAAGTTTTTAAGCTTGGGGTGGTTTAAATTTTACCTTCGGCTCCTATGGCTGACAAAAACCATTGCGAATAACCCCCGTGGCAGAGGTGATGGCTGCAACTTTGGAAAGCCAATTTCATTAAGAGGCAGTTTTAATCGCCACTAGATGCCTTTTTTGTGGTGTTATAAATAGTTTGGTACAGAAAACTGTTTAAATTTTTTCAAACCAAAAAAATTATCATGTTTAGTATAATTTTTTTTTATGAAATTAATAGAAATTTCAATTTTAGTAATCCATGAAATTCGGAAAACTTATTTAAAATAATAATCATAATCTGTCATACTTCACTTTAGTCTCCTCCAATGTCTATCTGTACGGAAAATCAATCATATAATAAATAACAAAAAGTTAATACTCATAAATTTTATAAGCTTAAATATGATTACATGACTTAATATTTAAATCCAAACAAATTAATCCATTATAACATCCACAATTACAAATTAAATTTAAAGTAATTAACTTACAATTAATAAATAAGTAATTAAGTATCACTTTATGATTTCAAAGGAAAAGAAATGCAGTAACAATGGTCTAGTGATTGATAATATTATTAGGAAAGAGTTGCACACTGTGATTACTCTGTTTGTTAAATTTACTTGTATTAGCATCATGAACTTCTGTTTTACAGGTATTACTATAATCTCACTACCAAATTGGATGGTGTTCTATTATAGAGATAGAAGTTATGGCAGCGAAGAATCTTTTTAATGTCATGTTAGCAATTTTGTGCGGGCGTTAATGTGTCTTGAATCACATGGCGTATTGTATATTTGAATCTGTTTGGCTCACGCATTGATATGGATCAAAAAAACAATAAGATATCATACGAACCATGTACTAGGGAAATGATCAAAGAAAGACAAACTAGGGAAAGGATCAAAAGAAAGACGAATCATAAATAAGCCATAAACACCAAGAACTCAAATGGGTAATTCTCATGAACTTTACAACACTATCCAGTTTTTTCTTTCCAGTGCAAGGCCATTTGTTCACAAACAAACACAGCAAAGCAAACATTTTTAGCCCATTTGATTGGATAAATGTTAGGTATGTAAAAAGAAAAAAATGTAAAAAAATAGATAAGTAGGATAAGAAATGATTTTATGCTTTTACTTTTGAAAACATAATAAAAAGAGATACGTAATTATAAAGTTATAATAAATATTAAAACAAAGATCACATCTTGCATTTTATCACGATAAATGAACCAAATGGGGCTAGATTTAGCAACTTTCCAATGTAAGGCCATTTGCTCATAATGCCACCAAACATTGACCGAAAGAGATTAGAAGAGGGGCTGCAAGATTTGTCTAATGAGGCAGTAAAAGAGGAAGAATCATCTTTGGAGATAACACAGTCCACATGAACAGCGACATTTTTTACTTGGGGCACAAGAGAGTGGAATCTACAAGAAACCACACAACACTGACCAAGGGCAATGTTGTTGAAGACTAGGAGAAGTAGAGTTTCTGGAAGGCAGTTTCTAAGTAGATTTTCTGACATTAAATAGAACAGAAATGCATAATTTGTCGATTGAGTCTGTTGGTTCTCAAGTTGGTCTATGATTTTGAGCTTCATTACTCTAAATCAAAATTAATTACACATATATTTAAGGCACCTTCCATTTTCCAATGGCAAAAAATGTTGAGACTTTTAAAGGAAAACCTTTTTCATATATTCTACGTATATTTTTATTGAACTAGTGAATAAAATCATTCTCTCTATTGTTGTATTTGCTCCAGTATATTTACTCTAGTTGAAAGAGTCTTTTGTGATTAGAAAACCTTTTTGGCATTAAGTATTAGATTGCTTATCTTTTAAAAGGAAAAAGCATATTGGGTAAATCTTTGTCATTAGTGCAGGTGGACTATATTGGTGGCTAGCATGAAAAATTATATGTTTGTGGTGTCATTATTTGTGAGCGAGAAAAAATAATTTAATCATAATAAAAAAATATCTTCTTAAGAATCAAGGGGATTAGACAATGTCTCATTATAGATCAAACAATAAATCATTTATGTGATAAACATATTTAGAGGGGAGTGAATAGGTATGTAGTGCAAAAAATAAAAAATAATAAAAAATAATTGCAAACTTAAGTTAACGTAAAGTTGAAGAGATGGTAAACCAAGTCAAATGAAGCTGTAGTAAACATTCTACACTTAGATGCAAGAGTGATACGATCAAGTGAAGGATAACACAAGAAATATAAGTTGAGCGTATAACGCAAGTTAAGTTAGTTTAAAAAAAACATAAATAAAGAGTTAAAGAGAAAAATAACACATAATAACTTATCCTAATTCAGCTCCTTTGACCTATGTTTAGTTCCCTTAAATATTAAGAGATTTTTTCATTTAAATTAACTAGTTATAATTAAGGTTGACCTTGAATTCAATTTGCCTAAGAGTTTCCACAGCCTCACCCTCGATTTACTTAGAGTTTTACATAAGTTTACCCTTAACTTATTCTCACACAAGGTTTTGCATAAGTTTATACTCAACTTACTCTCACATAAGATTTTGTACAAGCTTGCTCTCAACTTACTCTCATACACAAAAAGTTACAACAAAGGTTAAGGAGAGAAACTTTTACACCCTAATATGGAATTACAAAAATGTTCAGTAAATGCTTTTTTGAAAGTTAATAGACCAAAGATTTATAATATTCTTAAAGAAGTAAATGCTATTGAATGTTTAAATGATTTCCAATGATTTTATTTCCTAGTTTGCTCTTTAATCTTTAATGCATTTGTACTTTTTTGCCAACTTATAGCAATTACTAATGGTGTCTCTTTTTCTATAAAATAGAGTGTTAAGCATAGAAATTTTTTAGTTGGAATAGAAGATGTATGTCTTGAATGTTAATTTCTTTTTTCTCAACAGTACATGTCATGCAAAGTGTTAGTCTCTTCTCCATTAATGTTATTTAATGCTTCATTCATAGGTTAGACAAATTATATGCTGTTTTAAACAAAATAGTTAGTTGCAAAGGAGAGATAATAACGTTGGTGCTAATATATCCTGTTCCATTTGTTTTGTCGAAAAAGCATTGAAATTTGTCAATTAGCTCAATAATAAAATTTAGACTAATTAAGAGATAGAATTTTAACAAGTCAAGTTTTAATTGGACCTTTTCATATATTAGAAATTTGGTTTTGTCATCATCAAAGTCATGGACCAAGTGAATCAATTCGGCTTTGTAAATCTTAGGTAAAAAATCTCCTCCTTTAATGATAACAAAACCTATAAGTAAAATCTGATATGAAAAAGCTACTAACATATTATAATGAGCTCCTTCCGAATCCTAGCTCTCATAAAACATTAAGGTATAATAACTAAAATATCTATTTAGAGTCAAGTGCAGGCAAATTCAAAAGTTAAGTACAACCATCAAGCAAAGTTAAGTTAAGCTCAAACATAGATAAAATTTAGTTAAGCTCATCCATCAACAAGCAGATATTCTCTCCTTTTGAAATAGATTTAAGTTTAATTTAACCAGCAAACATAAGGAATAAGTTTTCTTGGCATACTTAACGAATAAGTTTTCCTAAAGGTCCATTCTTTAGTAATTGTGCACCTTTCAATTTGGCAAAGGAAAACAATATTAATCGATATCTTAGAGGCCATGCAACAAGAAAGCATCAAAGTTAGATTATTTTGTAGCGTATCCAATGTCTCTGGAAAACGATATTAATTGTGTTCTTGTCATGGTCAAGCAACCAAGGGCCTACGAGAATGCTGAGCTGGCAATGGGTGATAACAGAATGGAAAGGAATGTCAAAAATGCTGCGGATGGTATGAATGGATAGGTGTCAAATGATCCAGCTAAGGAGGAACGCCTTGAGGTAGTGTTGAGGCATAGCACTTGCACACATAAGAAATCTACGAAGGCAAGAGAGAGTGAGGGTATTTAAATGTGAGTGTATAGGGACTACGGGGTATGGAATTTGTTTTGCTTATCTTCCCACTATATGCTTTTTCCTTCTGATTTTCCCTTTTTTTTAAGGATCTGAGCTATGTTTCAATTGTGACTATAGTTGTAGCTGAGAATTTGTTAATTCAATAATATTACACTCATTGGGAGTTAATCCATTACTTTTAAATTGGTTGCTTTTGCTATTGAACTGTTACCCAAGTGTAGGTGATCGTGACATAAGGTGCTTTTATTAAGAGATTCAATGGCAGAGAATACTAGAATGAAGAAGATAGCTGCGGAGAATAAGAAGCTCATGGAGTTGGGTGATCATAGAGACTTTGAATATACCAACTGAATGGGCAGATTTGAACAATCTATGGAAGAAATGACTCAAGCAATTTCTGAAATTAATTGCAACTTTGCGACCTTAATTCAGAACTCTGCCATTGGGTCTTCTAGCTCAAACAACACGATCACTCCCAACCAAAGCAACTATCAACCTTTTCATCTCAAGTAAGTGAAGCTTGATTTTCTAAGGTTTGATGGTACCGAGCCTCTGCAATGGTTATTTTGTGCAAAATAATTTTTCAACTATTATGAAACTTCTGATTCTCAACGTCTCACGATAGCAGCTATTCATATGGAGGGATCTACCATCACTTGGTTCCAAACCATGTGAAAAACACACAGGATTCCTAATTAGGCCTTTCTTGCTTGGGCCATTGAGCTACAGTTTGGACTTACTGGTTTTGACTATCCAAGGATCTAGTTGTTTAAGCTCTATCAAATGAGCTTAGTTGCAGAGTATCATACCCAGTTATGGTGCTTGCAAACAGGGTTGAGGGTGTATTCAATGATGCTATGCGAGATCGCTTTTATTAATGGCCTCAAAGAGGAGGTTAAGCGAGAGGTGGTAGCTAAAGAACCCACAACGTTAGCCCGAGCTGCAGCACTAGCAAGATTATATGATGAGAAGTTGTCTGACGTGAGCAGCAATAAGACTCGATTAGGCATCATGATCATGGGTCCCAAATTTGATAGCACTTCATCGACTTCAACACCAAGCTCAGTGACGTGTGCCAATTCGTCATTGCCCTCGTTGTTACCAAACCTACCAGTAAGCCATTAACGCCAGTGAAGAGATTAATGCCCGCTAAGATACAGTTGAGGAGAGATAAGAGGTTGTGCTTCACATGTGAGGAAAAATTTACTCCCAGCTATAAATGTCTCAATCATCAATATATGCTTACGCAATATGAATTGGAGGGTAAAAATACAGAAGTTAGGGATGCTAGCCATGATTTCGACATTCTGAATGAGACTAAAGAAACCCTTGAGCTACATCATCTTTCATTGCAAGCAATGCAAGGTTCCCTGGGTAAGTGTACTATACTATTTCGTGGGTCAATTTTGGGCATTGATGTCTCTATATTTTTGGATGGAGGAAGCTAAGATAACTTTATCAAGACTCATATTGTCAAGCATCTTAAACTACCAGTGGAGCAGGTACTTGAGTTTAAAGTCTTAGTGGGAGGTGGATGATTCTTACAAGGTAATGGCATGGTATGTGATTTACCACTACTTTTTAAGGGTAGTCGTATCCATATATCTACTTTTGTTTTGGAAGCCACCGGATATGATGTAGTTTTGGGAGGGCCGAGTGGTTAGCCACTCTGGGTCAACATTTATCAGATTATAGCATGATCACTCTTAAATATTTAGAGAGTGATCAATAGATCACTCTTAAGGAGGAACATAAGAAACTACCTGAGGTTGCTCATTTTCATCAATTGGTGCGATTTTGTAAAACTGAGGTCATAGCTGAGCTCTATACTATGGAGTGCCATTCCTATGAAGAAAAAGTTGTTTCCATTCTTGAATTGCCTGAGGATATTCCTTCTGATTTAGCAGCACTACTCAACCAATATCGGGAGGTTTTTAATACTCTAAAAGGATTGTCGCCTCCTTGATCTCATGATCATATGATCATTCTTCAACCTGGAATACCTCTTATCAAGGTTCGACCCTATCACTATCCATTTTGTCAGAAGAGTCAAATTGAACAAATAGTGTATGAAATGCTCACTGAGGGGATTATTCATCTGAGCACTAGTCCCTATTCAGCACCAATGCTACTAGTTAAAAAAAAGATAACACATAAAGGTTTTGTATAGATTACAAAGCCTTGAATGCAGTAATAGTAAAGGACTCATTCCTAATTCCTTCAATTAATGAATTATTAGATGAATTAAAGGGTGCTTGTTACTTCTCTAAGCTTGACCTTAGGTCCGGATATCATTAAATTTTAGTTAGAGAAGAAGATAGACATAAGACTGCTTTTTGGACTCCACAAGGGCACTATAAATGGTTGGTCAAGCCTTTTGGGCTTACCAACGCCCTTGCCACTTTTCAATCTCTAATGAATGAAGTATTCAAAACCTATTTGCAGAGATTTGTGTTAGTATTTTTTTAACGATTTTTTGGTTTATGGCAGTAGTTGGTTTGATCACCTTGAGCATTTGGAATTAGTTCTAGCTTGTTTGCTCACTCACCAATTATATGCAAAATTTTCAAAATGCTCTTTTAGTCAATCAAAGATTCATTATTTGGGACATGTCGTTTCTGCTCAAGGCGTGGAAGTAGACCAAGAAAAGGTGCAAGCTATTGTGAATTGGGCTATTCCAACTACGATTACACAATTGAGAAGATTCTTTGGATTAACAGGGTATTATCGTCGATTTATTCAAAATTATGTTACCATAGCTTATCCTCTTACCTCTTTGTTACAGAAAAATAAGTTTCAATGGAATGATGAGGCCTAACATGCTTTTGAGACTCTTAAATTTGCATTAATTCAGGCTCCTATCTTGGTGTTGTCAAATTTTTTTGAACCTTTTGTTATAGAGACAGATGCTGCAGGGGGAGGAATAAAAGCTGTTTTATCTCAAGAAGGCCATCCAATCACATATTTTTCAAAAAAATTATCTCTAAGGATGCAAGTTCAATCCACATATGTTAGAGAATTATATGCAATCATTGAGGCAGTTGCAAAGTTCAGACACTATTTGTTTGGTCACTACTTCATTATCTGAATTGATTACAAAAGTCTCAAACATCTCTTCGAACAGGTTATACAAGCCCCTGAACGAGAGGCTTGGCTACCAAAGCTCTTAGGATTTAATTACTCAATTGAATATAAATTAAGGAAAACAAATCAAGCAACAGATGCTCTATCCAAGTCATGTTTCATGGCTATTTCAATGCCTAAATAAGATATAGCTGCTGTTATTAAAGAGGAATTACATAAATCTAATGAAATCTAATAACTTTTATAGCAATTTTCAGATAACCCAAGCAACATGCTTGAGTATACAATGCAAGATGGGTTACTGTATTGGCAACTCCGTATGGTTATACCTCACACAGCTATTGCACTCATCATTAAGCTACTTGTAGAATTTCATTCCTCTCCATTGGGTGGGCATGCGAGTTTCACTCAAACATTTGTTCAGATATCTACTTATTTCTATTGGAAAAATATGAGGAAAGACATTAAGGCTTACATTTGCAATTGTCAAATCTGCCAAAGAGCAAAAACACTACAACGACATTCCTAATGGGTTATTAAGCCCCATTCCTATTTCCACACAGATATGGGAAGATATTACTGTGGACTTTTTAATTGGGCTGCCAATTTCTAAAGGATTCTTTATCATAATGGTAGTTGTGGACTATTTTTCAAAATATGGCCATTTTACACCTTTGCAAGCATTTTACAATAACTTCCAAGTTGCTGAAACCTCCAGTTTATGACTAAGTTGCATGGGATTCTAAAGTTAATTGTTTCAGATTGGGACAAGGTTTTCATAAGTGCATTTTGGCAACAACTCTTCAAACTTCAAGGTACAACACTGAAAATGAGCTCAGCCTATCATTCGCAAACTGATAGGCAAATGGAGGCCTTAAATCGTTGCTTGGAAATATATTTGAGATGCTTTGTCTTTGATACTCCTAAAACTTAGGTCTCTTTCTTGCCATGGGTTGAATATTGGTATAATACCTCATTCCAATCTTCTATTAACATGACACCTTTCAAAATGGTGTATGGCCATGAGCCACCTGTCATTATATGAAGTTTAGCTCCTTAAAAAACTATAGATTTTCAAGAATAGCTTCAACAGCGTGAAGCTATGTTAGAAATGCTGAAGTTTAATCTAGAAAGGGCTCAAGTCAGAATGAAGAAATTTGTTGATAAACGATGCACTGAGATTCATTTTAAAGTTGGTGATTATGTTTTTGTCAAGCTCCAATCATATAGACAACATTCTATGCAACTTTGAAGGAACCGAAAATTATCATTACGCTATTTCAGCCATTTTAAAATCCTTGAGAAAATGGGCAGTGTCACATATAGACTTTAGTTGCCTCAGGAAGCTCGAATCCATCCCGTTTTTCATGTTTCTTTTCTTAAGAAATGTGAGGGACAACCCACTGACCTCTATATGCCCCTACCGCTACTGATTGATGAACATGGACCAATCTTATCCCCTACACAGGTGTTGAAGAAATGCATGGTTCAAGTCTCTGATCAATGGAAGTCACAATACTTAGTCTAATGGGATGTGGATGTACCTCCAACTTGGGAGACTAAAGAATATCTTCAATTACACTATCCTAATCTTGATCTGAAGGACAAGGTCAACCTTAATGAGGGAGGTAATGTCATGGGTAAGCAACCAAGGGCCTACGAGAATGCTAAGTTGGCAGTGGGTGACAACAGAATGGTAGGGAATGCCAAAATTGCTGTGGATGGTATGAATGGACAAGTGTCAAATGATCTGACTAAGGAGGAATGCCTTGAGGTAGTGTTGAGGAGCAGCACTTGCATGTGTAAGAAATCTACAAAGGCAAGAGAAAGTGAGGGTATTTAAATGTGGGTGTATGGGGACTAAGGGATATGGAATTTGTTTTACCTATCTTCCTTATGATTTTTCCTTCTTTTATGAGAATCTGAGCTCTGTTTCAACTGTGACTATAGTTGTAGTTGAGAATTTGTTGATTCAATAATATTACACTCCCTAGGAGTTAATCTATTATTTCTGAATTGGTTGATTTTGCTATTGAACTGTTACCCAAGTGCAGGTGATCGTGACAGTTCTCACTATATTTCTTTTCAGTCCAGTCTTAGCCATAAATTTCCCCTTATTGCGCTAAACTTTTCTCACTCATTACTACTACAAAGTCATCATCTTAATTTTTAACCATGATCATGGAGGTTTAGTTCATCATCTTCATCTCTCTCAGTCTTTGCCTTTTCATATATGCCCTCTTCAATCTTCTTTTTCCCTATCACTCCCTTCCTCTCCCACCTGGTCCTCTTCGCCTTCACATTATCGGTAATATTCTTTTTTTGTGCAAACCAGTCTCAGGATTTGAATCATTTCTCTAAAATCTTCATGCCAAATATGGTCCCATTGTCACTCTCCCAGTTGGGCTTCTTCCAATTATATTTATAGCTGATCAATCTATAGCCCACCATGTCTTTATTCAAAATGGCATCATTTTCTCTAACCACCCCAAGGCTCTTGCTACTGATAAGATCATAACCAGTAACTAACTTGACATTAGCTTCACCTTTTACGGTCTCACATGGTGCGTCCTTCACCGTAACCTCACTTCTGAGATGCTTCATCCAACCCGAATTAAATCCTTTTCAAGTACTCATAAATAGGTTTTAGACATGCTTATCAATTAACTCAAATTTGATTTACAATCAAGCAACTCCATCAAGGTCATCGACCATCTCCAATATGCTATGTTCTGCTTATTGGTGTTCATGTGCTTCGGTGAAAGATTAGATGACAAGAAAATTAAAGATATCAAACATGTTCCACACCATTTACTTTTGAGCTTCAATAGATTCAGGGTAACAAATATTTGGCCAAGAGTCACTCGTATATTATTTCGTAAGTGTTGGGAGGAATTGTTCCAAATTTTGGAGGAACAGATTCAGGGTGACAAATATTTGGCCAAGATATCAAACATGTGTTGATTCCATTAATAAGAGCGAGAAAGAAAGCCAAGTAAGATAGATTGAACAAAGCTAAAGAGAACAATAATAATTCAGCTGAATATATAGTGCCATATGTGGATACTTTGTTGGATTTGGAGTGGCCTGAAGAGAAGCGTAAGCTTGAAGAATCTAAAATCATTTCCGCAAATTCAAAGTTTCTAATTGCGGGGATAGATACAATGGCTACAACATTGCAATGGATTATGGCAAATTTGGTGAAATATTCACATATCCAACAAAGGCTTGTGGAGGAAATTAAAGATGTGATTGGTGTTAGAGAGGAAAAGGAAGTGAAAGAGGAAGATTTGAACAAATTGTGATATCTTAAGGTTATGAATTTAGAAGGACTAAGGCATCATCCACCTACACATTTTGTGTTGCCACATGCAATGTCAGAGGATGTGGCCTTGAATGATTACTTGGTGTCTAAGAATGGAACTATAAATTTTTTTGTTGTAGATATAGGATGGGACCTAAAGGTTTGGGAAAATCCAATCAAATTTAAGCCAGAGAGGCTCTTGAATAGTGAGAAAAATGGAGTTGAAGCAGTTGATATTACAGGAAGCAAAGAGATAAAGATGATGCCATTTGAAGCAGGGAGAAGGATTTGTCTAGGCTATAATTTGGTAATGTTTCATTTAAAGTACTTTGTTGCCAATCTGGTTTGGAATTTTGAGTGGAAGGCTTCAAATGGTGAGGTTGATTTGTCTGAGAAGCACAAATTCACTATGGTAATGAAAAGTCCATTATAGGTTCATATATCTCCAAGACTTTAGACTTGTACAAGGAATATCAAAGTTTAAGGAGAAAATTGCCCCCTTGGTTGTGGAAGTTTGTTTATAGCATGAGGTTTGTAATATTACTTTATAGTTAGTTATAGGTTCATTTTACTTATTAAGGACTTTTTGGTGTCACTTTCTCATCTTTACTCTTTTATCAACAAGTCAAATAAATTTATTCAATTTGGTGTCTACCAACTAGAAAATTTCTAAGAATTAACATGGTTGCTTCTAGCGTCTTCAACTACAATAAAATTGTTCCAACCTTGGTGGCACCATATGATATAAGATATGTTAATGTACTCTATCTCCTACCATTTACATTACAATAAAATTGGTTAGTTGTGATGGTGATTTCCAATTTGATATTATGTAGACTGCAGACCAACCTTTTTGTTAGCAATGTAAATGCCATCATGCACATAACTATATATTCTAGTTTGTAATATTCTGACTATACTTGTTTTGGTTGCAGAGAAAATCTTTCAACAGTGCTAGAACATAGTGGTAGCAACTTATCATTAATAAATGAACTAAGTGCTAGCACATTACATTAACTCACTAACTAGAGAAGCAGGAAAAGTTCAACGGTTCACCTAAAAAGAAAAAGATGGCAATCTAAAAGCTTTTTTTTTTGTAAGTTTAGCAATCTAAAAGTCATTAGTTTTCTTTTCCTCTTGTTACATGTCATTTTTTTCCTATTAATACCAATCTCATTTTGCTTGGCAAATACTTCTATCTTTAAATTTAAAAATATAAACTAATGGTAGTGTTTCTCTACATTACTGCGAAAACATTTAAGGGAAGGGTGTCTAATAGTACTCTAAGTTAGCTTTTCTATTGTACTTTTTTGCTTTGTTATTAAGGTAAGACACTCAAAGATATAGTAAATTTAGGGGATGTAAAGAAGAAAAATGCAAGATGCAGAGCAAGTTGCAACTATTGAAACCCTTTCCGGTTTTCTCTTTGGAAGAATAAGAATTTTGACTACTCACTCCTAGGTAGAAAAAAGATGCAATAAACAAAAAGAGAAAGAAAATTGTAGTTGTTAACTAGTTGGAGTCAAACAAGTTAGTTACTCTGTTGATTTCTACCTATTGATGACTTCCTTTTTTTTTAGTTTTCTTATTCGTTTAAAACTGGGAAAATTCACTTTTCAATATCTTACCATCTATGTTTAAATTTTGTATATTCTAACGAGGTGCTGGTATATGGATGTTTTTAGGGGGTACAAAGCTTACACTTTTAGGTTATTAAGTTTTTTAATTAAATTATGACATATGAATAAACTAACTTTAAGGAGTCATGGTTGTAATGCCGAGTTGATAATAATGTTCGTGTGTTATGTTAAGAACTTGATAACAAACATCTAACCAAACATAAGTTTTATCCTATTTTTCATTCATTATCTCCATATAAAAATTTTGTCACACAATTTTTTTAATGTATTATTAGTGAGATGAAAGTAAAATTATAGAAATTAGAGTGTTTCTCTTCTATCAAAATCTAAGCCAAAGTAAGTGTGGTGTCTTTGTTTCTCTACATTATTATTCTAGCATTTCATGAGAAAGTCATTTCCAAGATTCCACTTATTATGATATTGCGGTGCTTCTATGCTTTGTCTATTTAGACAAATAATGCTGCCATGCTAGATGAAATTATGGATTATGTCAAGTTATAAAGGCTTCAAGTAAAGGTAGATGCTCTTTTGCTTCTCATGTATTTTCAATGTCCTAACACTGATCTTCATGTTGTCTAGCTCTGAAGCTACTGATCTTAATTTCTAACTAATGACAGCTTTAATGTGATTTCATGGTCTTAATACACCAGTTGCTTAACCAGTGTAACTTTATTTCTCCCACTGGACTATCAATTAAGATTTAACTCCTAAAATGGCAGCCATCTGAACTCCCTAATGAAAAGGAGGTCATCCATGAAGGATCAGACAAATGAATGGCTAAGGTCCCAAAAAGTCCTAAGGTAAAGCGGTCAGTGTGTTTGGGCATTTCAAATAAGGCCACTACATCATGCTATATATCTGAAAGAATTCTGTTTATATATATCACTGACCTTTTCATAGTTCTCTTAATTTTGAGCAACAATGACAAATGGCAATATTGCTGAGTAGTTCAAACTATTTGATCGTTGTTCTTAACTGGTTAATTTCATTTGGTGACAACATACTCTTGCTAGATCTAGTGTTCATTTTATCAAAATGTGATTCACCTAGTGTAGCTCTTCATTGAAACAAATACCTACATATAGTTGTTTTTCAATTGAGAATATGATCCAATTAAGTATTCTTGTATAGATCTAAACCTTCTAAATATGTAATAACCCAACTAAAATAATAATATTAAAATAATTAATTAAATTAAACAAATTTACTTTTAGGATAAATATAAGATTTAGATAATTTTAGGATAATTCTAAAGCTTTAAAATTATTTTAGAGAGCTATTTTGACATCTATCTTATATTCATCGAGATATTTTTATATATCAAAATTTTAAAATAAGTTGGCATAAAAACTCTAAATATTTGTGAGGTTCTTATTTTCATTTTTAAATGTGTAGAAATAACTCTTCCATGAGTCTTAAATAAATTTCATTAGAAAAGTATTGGGTATCTTTTATAATTATTTCCTTTTTCCTTTCCACTTTTTCTCTCTTTTCTTCTAATCTTCCTTTCACCATCCCCCACTTTTCTTTTTCTTCGAAACTTTTTACACCTTCCATTATTCATGCAGCTTCCTTCTTTCTCTTTCTCTCCCATTTTTTTTTTTCATTTTTTTGTTGCTTGCCGGCCATTTCCCTCCATGAAACACCACCGCTCTCGTCTTGTTCAGGTGATTAAACATTGGGTCTAACGATATATTAGCTATGGGTACTACATAAAGAAAGAATCATAGATGGTGAGCTCCATCAACACTCAAGTTTCTTCCTTCCTCTTCTCTTATGTTCAGGTTGCATTTTCTTTTGTTTTAGCTTCCATTTTTGCTTCTCCTTAATGCCAATAGTGAACTAAAACATCAATTGTAGTTTTCCTTTCCACTTTGGCCATGAGAGAGCTTCTCAAAATTAGGGCTTCTTGATCTAAACTTCTAAGGTATGAATTGGCACTTTCAACTTGCTTTATTAAACTCCTTAAGGTATATTCTAAGCTGAAACTAAATTTTAAAAGTTTAAATTAAATTATGGTAGTTTAATTTGTGAAATCTAAAGCTTAGAATTAGAAGTGGCATTAGAAAACTTACGTTATAATTATGGGTTAAGATGCTAGAAAGTGAAATTAATTATATTAAGTGTATTAAAAGCTATTTGAGTAATTAAAACAATGATTTTATATCCAATATAATTACATGTGGTATTAAGGCTAGTCATTTAACTAGGGTTCTCATTGTAAATTGTAGGAATTTGGAACCTCTATTATTGGCCTCCACAGGTGAGTGTTTAGATAGCAAGGTGGCATTCTATTTTTACTCTATGTTTATTTATTGTTAGCCGAAACTTCACATTTATGATTTACCTTGTCTTTGTTGTTGGGGAAATAGTATTATATTTTAAACTTTAATGTGCGTTGTAATATGTATGTGGAAGAATATATGTATATATATATGGTTATAATGTTAAAGAGATAATGCATATTTACTGTTTGCTAACATTCAGTGATAACTATACTGGATACATTATGAAATGCATATTGTGTGGCAACATTCGATGATGGTAGTGATGTTATGATATAGTGTAGTGGCACTAATGGAAATATGGAACCTTGTATGGCAGCACTCAGAGTTGATTATGGTTCTTTTTTATAAGACTCATTCCATGGTATTTTCTTCAATCTTAAATTACACTTTGTTGATAGCTAGTCATATAAGTGAATTATTGTAATTATATGTATTATTTACTTATTTGTTAAAATATTCTATTGCAAAAAACTCTAAGCACACTTGTTTCCCCTTCCACTTTTTCGTTATTTGTGCATTCACTAAGTCAGAAGTAGACTTACTCCTTTTCTTGATATATTTCAAATCAATAGAAAATAGACTGAAGTGCTTTGAGACTCGTGTGCCTCCCAAACATAGTTGGCATGTTAATTTGGTTAGTTAGTTTGTGTTGAGACTCCAAGACATATTTACTACTAGGTGACGGATTATTTTGAGTTATGCAGATGCTATGTTTCTTTTGTAGACTTTATGGTGGCCCCTATAATAACATTTGTTTATATTTTGAAAACTTATGTGTATGCTATGTTGTGGTAAATGTTTGAGGTATATGAAATTGGTGAACTCTTAAGGTTATATGTATTGGATTGTGCTGAATTTGCAGGGTTGGGATGTCTAATTTTTAAGGGAGATCCTGTTGGATTTTCAGCAACTCTAGATTATTTTTTTCATATGTACATATAAAAACATGAACTTTGAACATGTTGTCAGTCATATTTTTAAAATTAGATTGGTTATTGAACTGGTAAATATATTGGTTCACGGTTCATTGATTTGACTGTAGTCAAACTGTGGTTGAACTGGTAATAAATATATATATATATATATTAATATTAAAAATTTATTATAATAAATGATAATAAAAAAATATTAATAAAATTTAAAATAGTTTATTATTAATTATATATAAAAATTTTTAAATATAACATAATATTTAAATTCAGTTGAGTTTTTAATTTTAAAATTTAAGCATAAAATAGCTTATCTATTAGCAAATATAATTATCAAATATTAATGTGTTGATATAAATATTGAAACTAAGATATTATAAAAATTAATTATTCAATATATTAATTTTTTATAGTTACTTTTTAAAAAAATTTGTACAGTAAAATTTAATTAGTTCTTGAAAGTTTAAACTAAATATTATAAATTTTAAAGAAAATATCATAATTATATTTATATAATATTATGCATAATTTTAATAAGAAAAATAAGGTAGTTCAATAGTTAAGATGTTGAAATATCTTTTTTGGATCATTGGTTTAACACTTCATATAGTTATTTTGATTTTAAAAAAATGCAACCTAGCAAAAATCTATATGTAATAAAATTTGCTTATATTAGTTGAATATGCACTAGAGGTCAAGTGGCACATTTGTCTTTTGGAAGCCACATGGGTACAAGTTCGCATATATAAGTTGAAGCTTCATTGTAGACCAAATGGCGAGCAACATTTTGGAACACAAGGCATACGTGAGTTCAAGTCCAGGTAGTGTCATGGATTGGAAGATTTTTAAGGAAGACTAGTTCACACCAGTCTGTTGCACTGATTTTAGCCTAAAACTGACTGGTCAAACCCGATTCTTGACGAAATTTGACAGGTTCTCAAAAATAATGGTTTGAAGAATTTTTTAGATCAGACCAAGGTTCGATTCCCAGTCCAACCGGTTGAACCAGTCGGTCCGGTCTAGTTATAATTATAATGGTTGTCAGGCTTGCTAGGTTAGGATAACGTTGATTGGATTAATCTAGGCGTCGGTTGTGGCCTTAGGTTTTAGTTTGCGACAAAATATGTTCATCATAATGCCTTTTTCTTCATAATATTGTCTTGTCCATCAATGTTGACATGTAGTCATGTACTATTCCCGAGGATGTCATTATCAACATATATTTTTGAATGAACATAAACTATAGGTCCCAGTATTCCAAAAATGTGTCCATATTTGTTTTTTTTTAAAAGAAGTTTAAATTTAGTGGAAAGAAATGCTTGAATGATACATGAAATATAGGTCTCATGGACTATATGTCATTATTGGCCATATGTTATGTGTCAATATAGAGGATGGTACTAAAATAAATGCTTCAAAGCGTCGTTATTTGGCTTTAAAACATTGGTATTGTATCCTTTGAGATTTAGTGACGATTACAATGTCGCTACGAATTTAACTTTTAGATGTCATTTTTTATCCTTTAATTTTATTTTATTTTAATATTTTAATTTTACTTCATATTTTGCTTTTATTTTATATCCTTTCCTATCACCATTCAAATGTTGTGCTTTATTTTTTATAACTTTTTTGCTAATAGAGTGCCATTATCTTTGACCGTAATGTCTTCACTAAAAACTAGACTAAAAGCCCCTTGTCAATTTGATGAAAACCTACTAATGCCTAAAAGCATTGACAAAGTTTAAGGTTTTGAGAGAAATTATGTAACTAATAAAAAAAATGTATATGTTATCTCAATTTTACAAAAATACATTGTTTAGGTAGACATAGGAGTTGACATTATAACAGGTTAATTAAAGATGACAAGAGATTATAAAAGTTAGACTATTAAGAAGCTATATAAAACTAATCTATTAAGCATATTAACAATATTAAAGAGAATGAGACATTCTTATGAACTTTTGTACTAAGTATGATATAATATCAGTTGCCTAAAAATACTTTTTTGAAAAATTTAAAGACATTTTTATGCCAAATAACAACTTTGAACACAACAAAAGCAGCGATTGAAGTATCGTAGAGTGAAAGTGGTAGCATGATTATGTTTTTCTATAGCATGATTTTGATTATTTTTTGTTACAACCCTACGAATAGATTAAGAGACAAAAATAAAACTTAAATCTAAAAATTAAAACCTTACAAATATATTTTTGTGTAACATGATTTTTATTATTTTGCTATTCTTGTCAGTTATAAGATCATTCATGTTAAGATGCACATTTAGATTTACCATCCCTTTCCCCTCTTTTTTTTTTTCAATTATTCTCTTCTTTTTTTATAAAAATTTAGATTACATAAATCTCTTTCTATTTAAAAAATATACACTTCCCTCTACTAAAACCAAAAAATGTGTTACAATATTTACATTACTTACAATAAAAAGTAAGTTACAGTCACACTTTTTTTAACAAAATACTTATATATCCATTATTTGTATAATATAATAAGTATTACACACACACACACACACACACACACACACACACACACACATTTGACTAATATAAAGTGGTCAATTTTTTAAATTTAGCTAATTATAAAATTATTTGATAAAAACTATTAGAAGCAAAAAATTCAAAAAATAATTTTCTAAGTCAACCTAATTTATAAATAACAATTTCATTTCAATAATATTTGTATTAAATATGTATTGCAAAACATAAATACTTTCATAAATTCAATAAAATTCTAAAATAAAATTAATTGTATAGTTTTCAACATTGCTACTATATCCTTTGAGATTTAGTGACAGTTACAACCGCTGCCAAATGTAATTCATTGCATATAACCCTTGAATGGGTGTGATGGTGACGGAGGTTTTTAACCGCCGCAAACAGCACTTCAATAGCTGCTTTTGTTGTGTTCAGAGTTGTTATTTAGTATAAAAATGTCTTTAAATTTTTCAAAAAAGCATTTTTAGGGAACTAATATTATATCATATTTGGTACAAAAATTCATAAAAATGTCTGGTTCTCTTTAATACTGTCAATATGCTTAATAGATTAGTTCTATATAGCTTTTTACTTTTATAACCTATTGTCATCTTTAATTAACCTATTATAATATCATTTCCTATACCTATCTAGACCATGTATTTTTATATATTGGAGATAATATATACATATTTTTTTAATTAGTTACACAATTTCTCTCAAAACCTTAAACCTTATCAATACTCTTAGGTATTATTAGGTTTTCATCAAAGTCACAAGGGGCTTTTAATTTACCTTTTAGTGAAGACATTACAATCAAAGATAATGGTACTCTATTAGCAAAAAAGTTATAAAGAATAAAAAACAACATTTGAATGGTGATAGAAAAAGATATTATGATAAATATAATTTAAGTTGGCAAAATATCATTAGAATTAAGCTACCTTGTTAGACTTTCTTGTTAGGATCTTAACAGTGTGAAAAGATACATTTGAGTAATTTTTTCTTAAAGACTAAATTGAAACAATTTAAAATTAAAAAATGAAAAAAAATCTAAAGTAAAGTTAAAATATTAAACTAAAATGAAACAAAATTAAAGGATGAAAAATGAAACTTAAAATAAAGTTTATAGATTAAATTAAAAGAATTAGGAGAAAAAAATAAAACTTAAAGTTAAAAGTTAAAACCATAAGAATATATTTTTATCTAGCTTGATTTTGATTAGTTTACTATTCTTGTCAATTGTATGATCATTCACCTTAAGCCACACATTTCGATTTTCCATCCCTTCCCCTTCTTTTTTTTTTCAATTATTCTCTTCTCTTTTGAAAAATATTTAAATTATATATATCTCTTTCTATTTGAAAAATATACATTTTTCTTTACTAAAATAAAAAAAATATGTGTTGCAATATTTACATTACTTGCAATAAAAAGTAAGTTATAGTTACACTTTTTTATAACAAAATACTTATATATCCATTATTTATATAGTATAATAAGTATTCCACACACACACACACATATGTGACCAATATAAAGTAGTCAATTTTTTTTTTAATTTAACTAATTGTAAAAGTATTGGATAAAAATTATTAAAAGCGAAAAATTCACGAAATAATTTTCTAAGTAAACCTACTTTATAAATAATAATTTCATTTCCAAAATAATATTTGTATTAAATATGTATTGCAAAACATAAATACTTTCATAAATTCAATAAAATTATAAAATAAAATTAATTGTATATTTTTCAACATAGAATAAATTATATGAAAAAATTAAATATTTTTTAATAAGTTATATTTTTAATTAAAAAATTAATATAATGTTTAAAAATATTTTGGTTATGCTGTAACTTTAGAAAAATAAATAGAGAAAAGGATCATTTAATTTGGACATTTTAAAATTTGATTAAGATATAGTTTTTTATATTTTTCTGTTAAATTTTTTAATTAAAATATAAAAATATCCAATTTTTAATAATATTATCACAAATGTAAAATTTAATGAAAAATCATATATTTATATGTAAAAATTACGTTTCTTTCATATTATTATTTAAATATCAAATATTTGTCATGTCTTTAGTTTTTTGGTTTGTCTTTTAAAACAGCTAACAATATATTTGTTTACTGTGATTGACTTTTAGTGATCCTTTGATACTGATACCACCAAGAATTCATATAATCCATCCTTTGACAACTGTGCGGCTCAGAGCTCACCTTAAGAGAATTCATTGAAACAAACAAACAATCCAACTTTTCTAATCAAAAGCTGGCAGGCCAATTTCTCTGGATATCATTGACAACATTTGTGATCCCACTCACAAATGTATGAAAAAGAGAGGGGGGGGGGGGGGTCAGAGGTGCGGGCCCAACATAATATAAAAGTTTGAAGCATATATAATCGCATTCATCATCTTTCTATTTAGAAATGGGGTATACGGCTACTTGATGTAATGGAAAAACAACGTAAAAAGTACATAGATAGAATAAAAAATAATTTTTATTTGTTTATTTTTTTAAAATAATAATAATAATATATAAATTATATAAAAAATACATTTATAATTAACTAAATTATACGGAGAAAAAGGAAATATGATCCTCTATTTTTCCTAAAATGAAAGGCCATGTTCCTTTTATCAATATAATGTGATGTCTTTTTAAACTAGACCTTCCCATAATACATGGGTGTTGGAGTTACATGAGAAGTCAAAAAGCAAGACATGATATGTTGGAAATTTAAAGGCCTAGACCATGTGATATGTCTTCTTAAACTGGACCTTCTCATAATACATGGGTGTTGGAGTTACGTGAGAAGTCAAAAAGCAAGACATGATATGTTGGAAATATAAAGGCCTACACCATGTGATATGTCTTTTCAAACTGGACCTTCCCACAATACATGGGTGTTGGAGTTACATGAGCAGTCAAAAAGCAAGACATGATATGTTGGGAATTTAAAGGCCTAGACCATTAAACTAAGGTTTTGATCTGCGTGACATTAGCAATCCCATCAGGGCATTATTCAACTATAATAACTGTGAATATCGTATTTTATCCAGGTAAATTTTAAACATAATAACAAAATAAGAAAAAGAATGCGAACAAAAAAAAAGTTACTCAAAAAGTGTTAGATTTTTATTTTTGCTTCTTCTTTTCTCAAAATCTGATTGTTATTTTTATTCAAAAAAAGTGTTAGATTTTTATTTTTATTTTTTCTTCTTCTTTTCTCAAATTTCTAAAGCCAAAAAAAAAGAGAGAAAATCAAAAATTGAAAACCAAACGAAAAATAAATATTCCAGAAAAAGAAGGAGTCAAAAAATGAATGAATGAAAAACAAGTAAAAACAAAAAAAAGAGTAGGAAAAATGAATGAATAAAAAAAAGCAAAAAAAAGAAAAAAATATTAAAAACAAACAAAACAAACAAAACAAAGCAGAACAAAAGTTACCAACTACAACTCAATTCGTTCAAGCCCATCAGCACCACCCTTTTTTTTTAAAAGCCCATTAATCTCAATGGAAAAAGACACAAGCGAATCAAAAACACCTTCAGCCCAAATAAAAGGAAAAGTAGCCCAAGTTCAAAATGGAACCTACAGCCCAACTCCCCTAAATCCAGCCCATCAACAAAGACCAAAAATAGATATAGAAAATTAAAAAAAAAAAAAACGAAAAAGCATCACAGTCGTCATTCGAAGAAAACGAGACGGAGACACAGAGAATATGCAGAAAGGGAATGGGACAGAAGCAAAGACCAGACCAATGTCTCAGAGAAACACAAAACCGGGAAGAGGCATCCAGTGTCTTAGAGAGTCTAAGAAAGCAGAGTAGGGCGACAAGTTCAAGGATTTGACCTCCCTTTCATGTCCTTTTCGCCATCGGAAGAAGGAAAGGGCAACACCAAAATAGACAGAAGAATGGAGGCACCAATCGAGGAAGGAGAGGGAAAGATCATAAGGGAAAGAGAGTTAGAGGGAAAAGGGTCGAAAAGGGGTTTGAAGGGGACTTTTTAAAGAGGACCAGCTGGAGCAAGAGAGAAGGGGGGCGAGAGGTTGAGAAGGAGAAACAGAGAGAAGGGATTCAGAGAATCGAGGAAGGGGAGGATTTTTTGGATTAAAAAAAGGGAGATTTTCAGAGATAGGGGCGATTTTTGGATCGAGAAAAGGAGGGCAATTTTCAGATTGGGGGGATTTGGCAGGGGAGACTGAAAAGGGAGCGAAAAAAAATCGAAGGGAAAGAAGAAGGACAGAGAGGCGAAAGAGATTTGAAGGAACAGAAGGGGAGAGGAATTTTTGAACTGAGCGAAACAGAGGGAACCAAGAACAGGGAAGATTAAAGAAAAAAGGAATAGAGGCAGAGAAGGCTAGAGCACACTGAGGGAGAAAAGCTACAATTAAAGGGAGTATCCGTTCTCTTGCGGCTATCCTCGCAAGTAAGCTACTAGCATTATTGGTCTGCTCTGTTTTCCATGAATTCTGTTTGTGGGTGCTGATGATCTGTAATTGGGATGGAAATCTGGAATTCGAATACCATATGCCTTGTATGTGGGAAGTATGCACATTAGGTGCTCGACAGATTGCTTGAAAGAAATTTGGCCTAAGCTCTGTATTCGATAGTAATTGCTAGATCTGTCTGGTTTTCCCTTTTGGCTACAGTTTGTGATAGATGTGTGCATGTTTCAGAGAAAGCTTTGACTTGAACGTGTTCTAGGGGGTGGTTCGCAGAACCAGGGAATTGGTTAGTGAGAGATATACGCCTGTGTAGTTTTAATTCTGGATACACCTTGATGCGAAATTGTATGAAAAGTTGCATTTCCAATTTTTGTACCTACTAGTTTAATGCACTTTCCTGATCACACCTTGAGTCAGTTAGTGATTTCCAATAAATGTCAAGGCCTTCCATTATATGGATGGATTAGTGTAAATTAGAAATGCAGGATGTATAACCTGGGATTTTTAGTATTTTCAAAATTCGTGGGCTCCCTATACTTCGAATGTAGCTGACACAACATTGAATCAGGAATAAAAACGCTGAGGATCGCACCATTGGAATATCTAGCCTGTGATTTTATATATTTCACCTTTATTGTTAATAATCATGTGGGATTTTTTTTTATTCCCTCGGATATAAGGAAATAAATCCAAAGTCATGTGTGGCAATAAGCCTCTTTGGCATTGTTTAGATCTCAAATTTGCGCCTTTATAAGTATGGGATTTCAATCACTCGCGTCTCCAAACTTGTTTTATTCATCGAAGGTAAAAGTGATTTTTTTTAAATAAAAAAATAAAAAGTCCAAAAATTGGAAAGATTTAACCAAAAGAAAAAAAAGAAAAGGAATATCCTCACAATTTCTAGGAATATAACCAAAATCAAATCAATGATTAAGATTAGCTCAAAATATTTCAAAGGGAATAAAAGAGAGATATTCAAGAATAAGAAATCCCTCTACTTAGGCAAAATCTGATTTCGAAATAATAAATAGTAATAAAACCAAAACAAACAAAAGTCAAGAGAACTAAAAGTTGGAATGAAAGAAAATCAAGAATTCAAATCCAATCAAATGAAAAAAAATGCAGAAAAAAAAAATCCTTTCTCCTTTTTGTGTGTGTTTTGTTTTGTTTTTTTGAGTTATAAGAGCCCAAATAATAAAAAAAAGCAAACGAACAAAAATGCAATAAGAAGAACCAAAAAAAATGAAGAAAAATAACACCAATGACCAATGAACCAAAGAAAAATAAGTAATAAATAATTTTTTTTAAAAAGTACATTTTCAAAACTTTAGAAGAAATGATCTTGATTTCTTAAGAGCTTTAGTCAAGAGGGATTTTTAGTTATCTTTAAAAAAAAAACTAAAAAGATCAAGACCAAAAATCAAATCTAATAAGGGAATTCCATAAAAAAAAAAGGCAAAGAAATGGGAAACCATACAAAAAAAACACAAAAAGATTAATTAAAATTAAAAAATAATAACAATAGAAAGTGAAAAAAAAAAAGAAAAAGAACAAAAGAACAAAATGAAAAATTGAAAATGCAAGAATTGTAAAATTAAATTTCTCTTTAACAAATCAAAACATAGCAACCAATTTCAAAACACGTTTTATTTGTTAAAAAAAAATTAATTTTATTTTCTTTGCCTTTTCATCCAAAAAAAAAGACAAACAAACCTAAAAAAAAAGAAAAACAAACAAACAAACCAACTTTCCAAAGAAAAAAAAAAGAGAAAAAAAAACAAACCAACTTTCCTTAAAAAAAAAACCAACAAACCAATATAATTCTCGAATTTGAACTACATGGACTTTGATCCCCTTTAGAGGATACGTAGGCCCTAGGCTTTTATCCTAGGTCAAGTCCGCCTTTGTAACTAAAATTTTCTGTTCATTTTTCACTTTCTTAGTTTCTTTTCTCTTATTTTGTTTTTTCTAATGTTGTTTCTTTAATTCCTTCCTTCCTTTTTAATTTTATTTCTTTTATTTCTATTTCTTATTTTGCATATAGTTTGTTAGGGAGAATCAAAATAAATTAAAGGCCATAGTAATTTTGCATAACTAACTTAGGGTAACTATTCTTAGTAATGGGTGTAGTGGGGTGCCTAACACCTTCTCCACTCACAACTGACTCTCGAATCTATTTTTTGATTCGTAGACTAGTTTTCTTATTTTCCAAATTAAAAAGGTTTTTTCCAAAATTTTGCCTGTTTCAAAAATAAAATTTGGTGGCGACTCTACACATCTTTTAATTTCAATTTTAATCTGGCGCCACGCGGTCGCATTTTCTAGTGTGACAATAACAATGATGAATATATGTGGGTTTTGTGCTTTTTTCCAAAATATAATTGGAACAATACTTCGATGAATATAATGAAGAGGATTTTGTTTCCCATGCCCAAATGATAGTTTAAAAGATGATAGACATATGTACAATTACTCATACATGCAGTGCAATGCATCTTACAAATTGGCTTTTCAAACTAGCCACTGCCTCGTAGAGATAATGTTTATGTCAAACTTTTTTTTTGGCAAGTAATTTTTTTTATCATTTGAATGATTTTGATGTAATATATTTATTTGTGATATTACATTTATTTGCGAATGTAGAATTTTTTTCTCATGGAATGATCCCTTTTGATGCATTAATATTGTGCATTTTGCATCCTCTAATATTGTCATATTGTGATGAATTAAATCATTAATCACTGTAGCGTTTTGGCCTTAATATTGACTTAGGGGGATTGAATATTTTCAATATACTATGTTCTATGATAACTCCTTGTTATTCATGTTATTATACATATTTTTCCCTAGTAAGATATGGTTTTAACCTTTAATTATAGGATAAATAATACTTGTATAGATAAAATAAATACACTTAGGATGAATAGTTTCATACTCAATTTTTTCTTTGAAAATGATAGGTTTTGTTTTAATTTTGAGTATATTGAGAACTAATCATACTTTGCCCTTGTTGTAGGATGCATATATAAGAGAGGAATAAAATTCCTTATGTCAAAGAGGTTTCAGAGTGCTCGTAGCTGCAATTTTTAGAAGCTTGCCTTCACTAGAATTTGTCAAGTTGCTACTGAAAGGGAAGAAAATGAAGAGAAGCTTGTAGGGCAACTTGTGTTGCGGCTCATCCTACTCATGTCACGGCAAAACTTAACACAGAAGCTAAACTTGCCACTACGAGAATGTGTCGCGCCGCTGCACTAGGTGAGACAAGCTGAATGCCATGGCGAGGAAAGTACTAGGCCGCAGCACACTATCATATAAAAGCAAAATTCATCGCGGCACGACATGTTGCGCCACGATGCAGAGCGTGCCCATTTCATCCAGTAGCAAAACTTACCGTGGTATGAATGGGGAGGTCGCGACACATATTCTTCCAGGACCTACCTTCACCGCAGGGCAATATGCTGAGTTGCGATGTGATGCATTTTATCAAAACTTTGCATTTTCTTTGTCAAAATTGTGAGGGTTTCTTGCTTCATATGGTCTTTGCTATGAGGAGAGACATCATTTTGTGTTGTCTTTGGTTTGTTCCAAGTGTGTAGAGGTTAGGAAGAAGCTAAAGAGGCATCTTGAAGTAAAAGAATGCTAGGGATTGAAGATTGAAACTGAAGCTAACTCCATTTCTAAGTTTCTTCTTTTCTCCTTCTGTTCTTATCATTTATTCTGATGTATCTAACTTTTGCTTCAACTTTGTCTTTGGTTTCATAAATATGTATAGCTAAACTCCCTAATCTGGGATTATTAGGAACCTTGTATGGATTAGTGGGTGTTCCTCACTCTAATTTTGCAATTAATGATGAATATCTGTTTATTCAACTCCATGCTTCATGCTCTTTGATTAATTGGCCAACAATTAGATTGATTTGATACTTTGCTTGAATTTGGAAAAGGGAAAGGGAAGTTAGATCAAGAGATGAGTGGTGTGAGCACTTGAAACTTGGTAAGGAAGGTGGATGGTTCAGTTAATGAGATAGGAATATACTTATTAATCTCACATAGTCTAATAAGGTATTGTACTAGCCATTTGATCTTAGTTGGTTTTATAAGGAATTATGAAATTGATGGGATAACCCTATATGAGATTTGAAAAAATACTTATAGGAATAAGTGAACCCTAGATCAACATGTATCATCATTGAAAGCAATAGTATTGAGTGTTGAGCAAATTACTATAAAATACAAGAAAGACTAATAATCCTAGATGCTAATATTTACTCGGAAGTCCAAATACTAACCTTATAATTCATAATAATTTCTTTTTAATACCAACACTTAAAATTGATTTGCTTGATTTAAGCTAAAGTATGAATTTTGGTACTTGACAATGTTTTGACAATAAGTTCTAGAGGGAACGATATTTTCTTATTACTATATTGTTGTCGTGATACGTATACTTGCGTGTACGCTTCAACAAAGCAACATTCTGCTTGCTGGTGTTCATGTGCTTCGATGAAAGATTAGATGACAAGCAAATCAAGGAGATTGAATCTTCTCGGTATCATTTAATTTTGAACATAAACAGCTCAATATGCTTAATTTCTAGCCAAGAGTCACTTAAATATTGTTCCACAAGCATTGGGAGGAATTGTTCCAAATGCAGAAGGAACAAGAAGATGTGTTGAGCTAATAAGAGCAAAAGAAAAAGCCAAGGAAGAGAAGTTGAGCAAATCCAAAGAGGACAATAACCGAGATGAAGTTATAGTGTCATATGTGGATACTTTGTCAGATTTGCAATTGCTTGAAGAGAAGCACAAGCTTGAGGAAGGTGAACTTCAAGTTCTGATTGCAGGGACAGATACAATAACTATGGCATTACAATGGATTATGGCAAATTTGGTGAAGTACCCACATATCCAACAAAGGCCTGCAGAGGAAGTAAGAGATGTGATGGATAAGAGAGAGGAAAAGGAAGTGAAAGAGGAAGATTTGATCAAATTGCCTTATCTCAAGGCTGTAATTTTGGAGGGACTCAGGTGTCACCCCTTGGGTGCTTTGTGGCATCAGAAGCAGTGTTAGAGGATGAGGTTTTGAATGATTACTTGGTGTCTAAAAATGGGACTATAAATTTTATAATGGCAAAAATTGGGTGGGATATAAAGGTATGGGAAAATCCAATGGAATTTAAGCCAGAGGTTTTTGAATAATGAGAAAGATGGAGGTGAAAATTTTGATTTTATGGGAAGGAAAGAGATAAAGATGATGCCATTTGGAGTAGGAAGAATAATGTGTCCGGGCTATAATTTGGCAATGCCCCATCTGGAGTACTTTGTGGCTAATCTCGTTATGAATTTTGAATGGAAGGCTACAAATTGTGACATTGATTTGTTGGAAAAACAAGAATTCACCATGGTAATGAAAAATCTATTATGGGTCTATTTATCTACGATGTTCTTATAATCATCCATCAGTGCATGTGACATGGATATTATGATTGTTCCAAAAAATGTGCTTTTTATCTCAACTTCAATATGAGTAAAGCATATGACATTAGTGTGTTCTTGCTTTGAGCAATTTCATTTAGCATAAATAATATTAGTAGTAAAAAACTTCATAGTCCTTTGATGCCTTTGTTGAGCGTAGGAATAGAAAAATAAAGTATTTCAAAAAGGCTAAATTTCACGTTACTCAAAATAAGAAAGGTGCGAGTGTTATTAGATTAATAAAAGAGTTAAGGAAAGAAGTGAGCTCGCGCACATAAGAGTAGTCTAAGTTGGGCTCAACTCAGTTGAAATGCACCAATTTCTTCCTTGCGTGTGAGATAATATATGATGGGAAAAATTTTGCACAAATTTCCAAAAGATGTTATTTCCAAAAAATGAGAAATTTGCATGAAATTCCTGTTTGAAATTATGTAATTACTTTCCTTAATACTATTAATTCTTTTTGAAATTATGTAACGGCTTAGTTTTTTTTCACATTTGAAATTAAGTAACGGCCTTCCTTAATACTATTAATTCTTTTTTGTAATCTCCTTTCATAATTTTATACGTCTTGTGACGTGACTCATTAAACTAAAATGTCCCGCCTACACTTTTTAATGAACAGGGGCATCTCAGTGTTAGTATATTATCTTTTCTACCATTATCTTTTGTAAACGCTTGAAAATATATGAGATTTATATCATTTGATAGAAGTTAGAACAGTCCTTTCATTTTGATATTTACAGACTTGAGATCTTTGATAATGAGATGGTTACCACAAGCTTCACTGACTTCAACGAAGCTTCTTAAACTTGATTTAAAAAAAATATATATATATATATGTCCCCCCTCCAGGGGAAGTTTATTTATAGCATATGAGATTTGTAATATTTACTTTACAGTAAATAGTTACAGAGTCCATTTTACTTATTAAGGACTTGTTTGTGTCATTTTGTCATCTTGAATCTTTTATCAGCAAATCAAATAAATTAATTCAGTTTGGTATCTACCAACCAGAAATTAATTCATCGAATGACTCTAGAGCCCCCCGAATTTATCGACTGCAAAACTGAGTTGGGAGTACAAGATTTGTGTTATTTACTTGAAGCTATTGCATTTGGAGGAAAGGAATTTCAAGTTTGGTAAATTGACTCCAGCCCCTATATTCTCCTTGGTGTCATTTTCCCCCTTGTCTTGCATCTGCGAACCTTAGTAAAGGAATTTCTGTATGTTTTATTTCCTCGGTCATTCTAAACCCTTAGCTAGTTATTTACTTCTAAGGAAACGGTCTCTCTGTGTGTCTCTCTCTCTGCTTAATCTTTCTATATTACAGTTTATTGTGTTTTTAGAGATTACTGGTATATTATTTTGGTCTAGTAAGGGTTAGATTATCTCTTTAATTTTGTTGCTATAGTTGTCATCAAACTGCTTTAATTCATATTTGTTTACCGAATCAGATGGTAGATTTTTGTTTAGTTTGCCTGTCTGAGTGTGTTGTTATGTTCTCTTCTTTTCAGATTTGTTTTCTCTGTGACAATTGATGCAAAAATATGATTAGATTCGGGGAAGAAATTAGTTTCTTGTAATATATGAGGATCTATTTGATTTATGCCAAGGCATATGAGTTGAGACTGCATTGGGGAGCAGAAGTAGCTTATCACTGGGCATTGTGATTTGCTCGGGATACTTATGTATGCAAGTATGTGACTATACATGTGGGTAGGTACTTAACAGGAAAAACTTCTCTAGTTGATATTAATTTATGGCTCCTTTTAAGACTAAAAGTTCTAGAATAAATAAGTTCATGTGTAGACAACTTAAATGGAATTGCAAAATATTATAACATAAAATACGAACAAAGTTAGTTTACATATATTTCCCCTGAATTTTATTAAAATTATACAAATTTCATCTCTATTTTTAAAATATTATCAAATCTCCCTTAAAACAAAGAGTAAATTATACAAAATTTTCTTAAATTTTTCTAAAATTATATGGACTTTCCTTCTATTTTTAGAACATACATAACTTCCTTTGAATTAAGTATAAATTATAGACATTATCTAATTTTTTTTAAAATTATACAAATATCTTTTTTATTTTTAGAGGAGATTTTTGTATATTTTGAAAATAGATAAAAGATCTGTATAATTGTAACAAAATTTAGAGAAAGTTTATATAATTTATTCTTTGTTTTAAATGCACAAAATTATGGAATATACCAAGCACATAAACGGCTACAAGTGGAGGTAGATGCTCCTGTGCTCCCCATGTATTTTTAACGTCCTAATGCTGATCTTCATGCTGTCCAAAACTCCTTATCTTAATTTATAGCTAATGACTACTTTGACGTGATTTCAATATTTTAATAATAAACTGGCGGCTTAACCATTTAACCAAAGTATTTTTTTCTCAACGAAAAAGAGGATGTATATTATTTATATCACTGACTTCTTCATAGTTCTTCATTAATTTTAAGTGAAAATGGCAATGATAATGGCTAACTTTAATTTAGTAATTAAATTTAGAAGGAAAAACGTATAGACATCCTTGTTTGTTAATCCTTTTGTAATAAGTCACCATGTATTTAAAAACTTGCATAATAAACTCTTCTACTTTGGCATATTTAGAAATAGATCCTTTCATCATTTGAAAACTTTATATGCAAGTGTAGAATGGCACATGAAATCTTCTGATTCTCCAATGCTTCTAACAAGGTTTCCCCCCCCCCCCCCCCTAGATTTCAGCATATCATTTTAAATTTACAATTTGTAAATAAATAATAAAACGATAAAAAAACTAAATATGTTTTGTATATTCATGCCGTCAAGCTTTGAATTTTTTCTTCATAATAATGTCTTGCCCATCAATATTGACATGTAGTCATGTACTAGTTTCCTTTACCTAAAAACAAAAAAATTGTTCCCCGCATCCCAAAATAATTTTCACATTTTAAAAAAGAAAATTATTACATTCAGTGGGGATTAGAAACTGCCACTACAATTGTAGAAGACAGTTATATAATTTGATTTTTATTAGATAGTATATAAATAAAATGTTACATTATTAGCAACTAAGGATTCAGAATTCAAATCGAGGGCTTGAAAGGTCATATGTAGAGGTGATAAAAAGGGTGCAAGAAGGGAGTTTGACACATTTATGATTACTGAAGGTCAAAATGGAGATACCGACAAAAAAGTAAAAAAAAACTTACCAACAAAAATGAAGATCTACATTCCCGCCCCCCCCCCCAACCCACAAAAAAAAACAAAAAAGAAAAAGAAGAAGAAGAAAAAACTCAGAATTAATTGCACATCTATTTGGAGTTACTAAAGATCAAATAGAAAGCACCTTCCATTTTCCCATGGTAAAAAAGGTTTAGACTTTAAAAGGAAAACCTTTTTCATATACTCTGCAAGTATTTTTATTGAATTTGTGAGCAAAATCATTCTCTCTATTGTTGTATTACTCTGGTATATTTGCTCCAAAGTCTTTCGTGATAGAAAACGTTATTGGCCTTGAGTACTTAGACCGTTCATCTTGTAAAAGATAAAATCATATTTGGTAAATGTTTGTCATCACTGCAGGTGAACTATATTGGTGGCTAGGGTGAAAAATCATATGTATGTGATGTAATTATTTGTAAGCAAGGCAAAATAATTTAATTATAATAAAAAATTCTCTTAAAAATCAGGGAGGCCGAACAACTTCTTACTATAGATCAATCGATAAATCGTTTTTGTAGTTCAATTTGCAATCTTCTCTTACAACTTGCTCATCAATTGAACAGCACAAGTATTGTGGTAAGCAACCAAGGAACAATGTGGCCTGAATGGTAGAAATTGTTGCATGGCAACTCTCACACTTTCACATGGAGCTAAATTCTTTTTGCATTGTTTTTCTCAATTGATAAGCTATTTTGTTTGTGTGGCTCCGTTACCTAGGGTGAAGTTGGAAAAATTTTAATGCGAATGATAAATTGGAATCATTATAAAGGAGATTCAGCAATTAAAATAAGATTTTCAAAATTTTGTATTATATTAAAAAGATAGTAACTTTTAAAATTTGAATTTTTACAAGTTAAATATTTGATGCTGTTAAATTTTGATTATCTTAAGAATTTAAATTATAACTTGAAAATAGTGTTTGTCATGCCATTGTTTGTCATGTCATTGTTTGTCATGCCTAGCTACCCGTTTCTGATGCCATTGTTTGTCATGTGGTCTTATATATCATGGTGATCAAGTAGTGCAGTTGTCGGTCAAAATTGCTTTTGTTGTGATCCATTTTTTTTCTTGATTTTTCATTATTATGTTATTCTCGACTAGAATTCTCAAGTTTTAGCTATAAATTCGATTGTTTGGTTTTTGATCAACTATCACTCTAGCCACAGCTTCGATTGTGACTCAATTTTCAATGCTAATAATTTATTAAGCTAATCCTTTTGTTTTTTGGTAAAATGCATTAAGATAATCTTAAACAATAATCATATTTATATTTTTCACCTATACCAAGATTAATTGATTTTATAACTTCAACTAACAAACCAATCCAACATTTCTTACATAAAAAATGGCTTTGTTTTATTTTTACTAGTTCTTTAAAATGTTTCTTGATCACTTATATTAAAATATGAATTTTATAGTTTTGGTAATTTATCAAGGCCTTCAACATGTATTTAATATTATTTACTATTCTTTATAATTTAGGATGCTTCTCAAAAAAATTTTGTTGCTACTTAATATTATAGAATTAAATTTTATATTTTACGATCGTCAAATATGCGAGTTGACTTGTGTAGTTGATCAAGTTTACATTTTCACTTAAGGAAAACATTGTGCCAAATCACTTATAACCTAAGAATTAGAGTTAAGTTATATAAACTTGTAATTGACTCATTTAGAATGGAACTGGTTGACTCGGCCGACATTTTACTTTCATTCTAAAAAAACTTATTATTGAAAAAAAATATACTTTTGCTATTTAACCTAATTTAAAGCTTTATTTTTGTTCTTTAATTTCAATTTAATTCTTCAACTTTTTTTAATATTTCATTTTTTATCCTTTAATTTTATTTTGTTCCATTTTGGTCCATTAATTTTACTTCATTTCCACTTATCCCTTAACTTACAAAAACCACCAAAATGTTTTCTTCCTTCTAACACCGTCAATATTCTTGATAGATTAGTCCTATGTGACTTCTTGATGACTTAATTTTGATAACCTTTTTGTCAACTTGCATCAACCTATTATAATATCATTTCTTATCATTACCCAAACATTGCATTTTGTAAATTTGAGAGAAAATGCACATATTTTTGGTTAACCACACAATTTCTCTCTAAACCCTGAACCATACAAATGCTTTTAGGTATCAGTAGGCTTTCATCAAATTCACAAAAGGCCTTTCATCAATTTAGTTTCTATTAAAGGCATTATGGTTGGAGATAATGGTATTCTGTTAATAAGAAAGTCATGAATAAAATGCAGTATTTGGATGGTGATATGAAATGATATTATGATAGGTAAGATTTAAGTTGGCAATAGGTTATTATAGTTAAGTTACCATGATAGAGTTCCTTGTTAAAAATCTTGACGGTGTTAGAAAAAATAAGAGAACATTTGGTAGCAATGAATAAAGGGAGAAAGGAGAGTGAAAGGAAGAGGAAAACAATGAGAACTTTGTATAGTAGCAGTGAAATGCTTTCTTGCCTCCATTCCATTTACTTGGCGCCTTCATTATGCCATTTTCATTAAATAATTGATGGAAAGTTATTGCGCAAGTGAGAAAGGGAAGCTAGACGACTATTTTGCCATGCATCCAAGTTCGAACATTGCAATCTCAAGCTATTGTGTGGTGAAGTTTTGTTTTTGTTTGAAAAAAAAAATTAAATTAAAGATATTTATATTAAAGGATTTTAAATTTTGAAATTATTTTGAAGGACCTAAAGATAAAAAAAATTAACTTAGAATCCTGAATTGTAATTCTTCTATGCAATTTAAATTTTTGGTCCTATACTCCTTCAAAATAATTTCAAATTTTAGCATCATTAAATATAAATATCTTCAACTTGATGTTTTCAATTGTAATTTTTCTTTTTTCTTTCCTGTTTTATGTTAATTAAAAAAATAATTTAGTTAGTATTTTTGGCATCAGATGTGTTTTGGTTTTTCGCTTGCCTTTCATTTATATTTCTATACATTTTTACTTTAAAAAGTATCAAAATAAAAAGATATTCTCATTTATTTTTGTATCATACTAAACATAATTTTAAGTTATAGAATTCTATTTTATTCTCATTTCTATTCTTTTTTTTTCATTTCTTTAAAAATCTTTCTACTCCAACAAACATAACTTGATACATTTGAGTGGTATTTTAAAGTTAAAATTGAATTGAAACAAAATGGAATTAAGGGTTGGAAGTAAAATTTAATGAAAAGTTAAAAGACCAAAATAAGACAAAAATTAAATAAAATGAAAAAGTGAAACCTAAGATAAAATTTAAGAAACAAATTAAAAATAAAATTAACGGACAAAAATTTTAAAATAAAAAAAATACTTTTTTGCCTTTCATGATTTTGATTATTTTACTTTGTTTGTCAATTGTATGAACATGCAATTTTTTAAGGTAAATTATCTTATTTTTAGAAATGCTTAATTAAGATGATTCTTTTTTCTATTATAAAAATATACACTACCTTCCTTTGAAATAAAAATATATGATATACTTACCTCTTTTGAAACAAAAGATAAGACACAATTACACTTATTTTCACCATAATATCCTTATATCTATTAATTCTATAATATAACAAGTCTGTTATATATAGATATAGATATATATATATATATATATATTTGCCCAACACTAAGAAGTCAATTTTTTGAATTTTACTAATTTATGAATAATAATTTAATTTAAAAAATAATATTTTTATGAAATATATATTAAGAAATATAAGTACTGTTACAACTTTAACAAAGTATTGAAATAAATTAAATTTAAATGTTTTAATACAAAATAAATAGTATTGAAATAAAAATAAAAAATGTTTTTTAAAATTTATATTATTGGTAAAAAATTAATATAGTTTTTTTTTTAAATTTAGTTTTATTTTAATTTAAAAGTTAACTATATATTTTTTAAATAAAGTGATGTAACATATAATTCAAATACTTTTTTTAAGAGGAAGAAGAATAATTTATTTACTTATTTATTTTTTATTTCTCTTTTTAGATAGTTGACAATATATTTGTTGGATTTTGGATGCCTTTTCATATTTGGAATTGGTGGAGGCCTACATATCTTATCTGAATATTTGGAATTGGATTTGATGCATATCTTTAAGATGTGTAGAGCTTATGCATCTTATCTAAATATCCAGAATTCAATCCTATACACATCTTTAAGAGGTGTAGGGCCTACACATCTTATTTGGAAATTGCAAAGTATTTACATTATCCCTCCTTTGTTTACACATTTCAAAAAGAATGTTTTTATTAAATATATATTAAAAAAAATAAGCATTGCTATAAATTTAACAAAGTATTGAAATAAATTAAATTTAAATTTTTTGATACAAAATAAATATTATTGAAGTAAAAAATTAAAAAACATTTTTTACAAAGTTATATTTTTAGTAAAAAATTAATATCATTTTTAAAAACATTTTAGTTTTATTTTAGTTTAAAAGTTAACTATATATTTTTTAAATAAAGAGATGTAACATATAATTTGAATAACTTTTTTAAAAAGAGGAAGACAAATAATTTCTTTACTTATTTATTTTTTATTTCTCTTTTTAAATGGTTGACAATATATTTTTTAGACTTTGGATGCCTTTTCATATTTGAAATTTAATCTTATGCACATCTTTAAGATGTGTAGGGCCTACACATCTTATCTAAATATCCAGAATTGAATTTGATGCACATCTTTAAGATGTGTAGGGCCTACACATCTTATCTGAATATTTGGAATTCGATCATATGCACATCTTTAAGATGTGTGGATATTGTAGAGTATTCAAATTACCCCTCATTTGTCTACACATTTCAAAAAGAATATTTGTATTAAATATATATTAGGAAATATAAGTACTATTGTAAATTTAACAAAGTATTGAAATAAAAAATTAAAAAATATTTTTACAAAGTTATATTTTTTGTAAAAAAATAATATTATTTTTAAAAACATTTTAGTTTTAGTTTAATTTAATATATTTTTTAAATAAAGAGATGTAACATATAATTTGAATACTTTTTTTAAAAAGAGGAAGAAAAATAATTTATTTACTTATTTATTTTTATTTCTCTTTTTAGATAGTTGACAATATATTTTTTAAACTTTGGTTGCCTTTTCATATTTGGAATTTGATCTTATGCAAATTTTTAAGATGTGTAGGGTTTACACATTTTATTTGAATATCTAAAATTAGATCCTATGCACATCTTTAAGATATGTAAGGCCTACACATCTTATTTAGATATTGTAGAGTATTTGGATTATCCCTCCTTTGTCTACACATTTCAAAAAGAATATTTTTATTATATATATATTAAAAATATAAGTACTATTATAAATTTAGCAAAGTATTGAAATAAATTAAATTTAAAATTTTAATATAAAATAAATAATATTGAAATAAATAGTTAAAAATATTTTTACAAATTTATATTTTTAGTAAAAAATTAATATCATTTTTAAAAACAATTTTGTCATATTTTAATTTAAAAGTTATCTATATATTTTTTAAATAAAGAGATGTAACATATAATTCGAATACTTTTTGTTTTTGAAAGGGGTAGAAGAATAATTTATTTACTTATTTATTATTTGATTTCTCTTTTTAGATAGTTAAGAATATATTTGTTAGAATTTAAATGCCTTTCTATAATTGTAATTATATCCTATGCACATTTTAAGATGTGTAGGCCTTACTGTACATTCCATACCTGAGTTGCTATATTCAACTAGGTGCTAAGCAAGATAGGCTGATTGTCTATGATGTTAACATGGGGACGAGAGTGGGATCATTACATGGTCAATTATTACTTGAATTGTCACATTCAAATCCATTTTTTTATGAGATTTCTGCATATAGTTTTACCGAATCAAGATGTGATAGAAACTTTATATTTGCTATCCACATTGTTTAGATGTTGGCATCTCTCATCAGTTTACATGCTCAATACTTTGTAAGTTTTAATGATAGTGGATGCCTAAACACCAAGACACATATTGATTTAGGTTGTAGCTATTCCGCAACCTCCTATTTTAACCCTCTCTAATGAAATGTTAGAATCAATAATTATTACATCAACTATATTTGAGATAAATGTTGTACCTTTATCAATTTCGCATATTTATTCATTTGAATAAACACATATAATCTCTTTTTCTATTGTTCATTTTGCCAGTATGAGCAACATTGCTTCTAACATTCAAAATAGTGTACAAAGTCTATAAATTAATAAAATTTTTATACAACTAATGATTTTTTTTCTATCTCATTAGGTTGATCTTTACAAAAATTATAATTTTTTTTTTCAAAATATAATATTTTCCTTACACATGTAGTGTGTGTCTTATTCAATCAATTAGTTTTTATATAAAAACAAATAATGCAATATGTTATACTTGTAACAATTATTAATTATTATAATCATTATTATGCACACTTTAAGTCATTTAATCATTTTTTAATTATAGTTAAAGTTGTCATTAATTAACTTAATTTTAATAGAAGTGATGACATATACTAATTATTAATAAAATGATGTTAATATTTAAAGATAGGCAAAGAATGGAGACAAATAAATAAATAAATTATTATTTCATTATATTTAAATATTATATTCATTTTCTCAATGTTTTCTTAAATTTTCTACATTTTTCATTTATTTAAGTACATAAATAAAATTATATTATTATTATTTTATATTATATTACACTCTACATAATTATAAATTTTAATATTTTATTTCACATTATTGAAACCTACATCATATTAAATATACTCTTTCATACTTGTTTTTTTATATAATATCAAATAAAATTAAACATACTATTACACTTTATATATTATTAAACATACTATTACATACTATATTTTTTTGTAATATTTTTTATAATATTATATTTTTTACATTTTTTACAATATTATATTTTTAGATACTAAATATACTATTTTTTTAGCCCTCCTTCTATGTTAAAAAAAATTATATAATTTTTAATTTAATTCACATTAATTACAAATTATAATATCCTTAACCCATTTTTTCCAAACTATTTTTCTAAGTAATTTAACAATCAAATAACTTAAAATACATATATTACACAAATTTAAAATTTAAATACAACACAATCACATTTGAAGCTAAAAGAAAAAACTTAATTAGTATTTACATAACAGCTAGTTGATTATAATAAATAGTTGGGACCACTTCTTTTTTTTTGTAATGCTCACTAGCCATATAGATCTAATTAACTCTTTTTTTTTTAGATAAGATTTTCTTCTTATATAGTGAGATTTTACTTCTGGAATGGCTGTGAGCAATAGTTAGAGGGGAGAAGAAGAAATTACAACACTAGTAAAATAATAGTGTGGCTAAAAAAGAGAGGAGGTGAAATGGAGAGAAATAAGAAATAAGAAGACGAGCACGAACATGAACATAGATGGGAAAGAAAATGGTGGGGACACACTACTTTAAGGGGGTTTATACTTGAAAAAAAAATTAGATACTATTTTTTCTAGCTAATCAAATTGATCCACATGGTAGCATAATCTAGTGATCCAATCATGTGCCATCACATGGATTCCTTTTCATTTGTCTATCACTTTGACCTTGACACTCATGCAATCGTGACCCTTTAATTTAATTTTCTTTTTAAATTGGAGGTCACAATTAAGGGCCAATTGTGATCTCCAATTTTAAAAAGAAATTAAATTTAAAAGTTATAGTTTTGATATAACTATGACATTTCTGAATATAAATAAAGATTTATTACATCTTGAAAAATAAAATTGCCACTATGTATTTGCAAATTTTATATGCTGCCTATTGTACTAAGGTCAAATTGCCCATAGTCCTAGCCCCTATATTTACCCTCATTTTGCTAAGCTTTTTCTCACTACTACTCAACCCTGGAGTTTTTGGTTTATTTTCCTCATCTCCCTCTGTGTCTGCCTTTTCATTAGAGCTCTTCACAATCTTCTCTTTCCCTTTCACTCCCCTCCTCTCCCTCTTGGATCTTTCCGTGTTCCCATTTTCGATTCTCTTTTTTCTCTATGCAAATCATCCTCAGAACTTGAACCAACTCTGCAAAATCTTCATGCCAAATATGATCTGATCTTCACTCTCCCTATTGGGTCTTCTCCCACTATATTTGTAGCTGATCGATCTCTTACCCACCAAGTACTCATTCAAAATGGTGCCATCTTCTTTGATTGTCCCAAGAATCTCACTACTAGTAAGGTCTTTGTGACACCATAATTTATTAGCCTCCACAGACCCTTACTTATGCTTGACTTTATTTTAAGAGCTTGATTTAGCACTCTCACATAGAAAAAACAATAAATTTAATGAATAAATTTGCATTATGTAGGGTTTGAAAATTTCATTTCATGTCACGTGGGCCATATGAACCCATCCATATCATCCTTTACTTATAATACATTTATACAAGTCATAGGCACCATAAATTATCACACCAATTTTGGGTAAGAAGCCACATATTAGAAAAATGCAAAGATGCTCTTGGGTCTAGATTTCATATTTCTGACATCAATTTTGAAAAATCATAAGTAATTCTAAAAAAGTAAAAATCAAACATATGATAGCTTTGTGGAAAGCCCTGAATGTCAACTATAGGTTAAAAATCATTTCTAACCATGAAAATATCAACTAGACCATGATTGATAATATAATAGCACCAAAGATCTAGCTACCCAAGTTTACTATCATAGGTTACTGATATAAACTTTAAAAATTTATAACTAATTCTAGAAAAATTAAAACCCAACAACCCATACCATTATAAAAAGCTATAAATATTAACTAGAGGATAAAAATAACTCTCGACCAAAATAGAAGCATTTAGCTCATGAAAATTGATGGAATAATAACAGAGGTCTAACTGCATCCCTGATACTGATATGAAACTTCAAAAATTGAGTTCTCATTTTATAGACCTCCAAATGGGGTGATCTTAGTGGCTACGGAAATTTTATCATGTCTAGTTTATACTTGTAAAAAGTCATAGCTATTGGACATTATTTGGCCTATGGATGACATAGGTGAAGGAACTAACCATATACACAATATATTTGCCAAATCTGTCAAATTTTGCCAACTTTGAAAAATCATAAAAAATTCTCTAGAGCTCTAAATTGGGTGTTCTTTACTCTGTGGAAAACTCTAGATAAGGCCTATATGCATGCCAAATTTCATGACAAAACTAGCTCATTTAGTTAGATTTTGACATAGCTCAAGAATATGGCAATTTTGGTACCGTACAAGGGTCAAACTTGTTCCAAATGGCCTCCTAACCACTTTACCACAATTTGAACACATTTTGAAGCATAAACATAGGATATATAAGCTTTCCAAATGGTCTAAACTACTATACATTTCAAACTCACTATGCCACATACATAAATACACATTCAAGAATGGGCTCTCAAGTGGCCAAATCACATTTTCTCATTCATTTGCCTTCAACTTTGGTTCATACACTATATTTATATACTTTTATATTTTTCCAATGGCTTGCATCTAAAAAATAGTTTATACATACAACCTTTGACATTTAATTACATCAAAAGCTACACTAATGTCAACATATGACCAATCATGTTCCTTGGCTTCCACTTTTGTCTTCTTGAGCTCTACCTAAACATGGTGAGGTAAGAGAGGAAAAGGGGTGAGATAGCTCAAACACCCATTCAAGTAAGTAACCAAAGCATATAATCATGTCAAGGAACACAAGTATGCATCTAACATAAATAAGAATCATTCAATCCATAATTTTTATGTCATAGCAACATGTCAAAGTTAAAAACAAACTATAGGGACTTTTGGTCTACCCTCATCTCATTTTGGGACTTTTGGATTAGCTTCACCCTTGATATAGGGACTTTTGACTTAACCTCACTCATCTTTGAGATTTTTGGCATTATTTCACCCAATTCTAGGGATTTTTGGCTTCATCCCACCCATTTCAAGGGACTTTTGGCATAACCTCACCCATAAGAGCAATTCACATTACTAAAAGCAAATCAAGAAGACATTATGGTACCATAGCAATAAGACAACATCAAATGGCGTGTCTCATGATGCAAATACACACATAAGCATTCAATAACATTCATATAACCAAGAATGCATACAAGAAGGAGTGGAGAGCTACCTTGGTGCAAACACAAGTCTTTTTCCTTGACTATTCTTCTCCCCTCAAGGTCACACACTTGCAATTGGATAGGGTTTGATTCTTTTGGCCTAGACACAACAAATAGGATCCAATTATATTCTTGAAACAAGTTCTAGCATCACTCACATTAAGGAAGCACACTTTTTCCTATGGTTACATGATAGTTTCATAAAAGGGTCTAATGAAGCAACCACCATAATTCAAGATCTTCGTTCCCTTTTCTTCTTATATCTAGGTCTCTTGACTCTATTTAGACTCCTTAAAACTATCACACAATCATTTCCAAGAGCCTAGATAAATTAGTTCAAAAATCACATTTTTAAGGAGTTAGATGTGAATCTTAGTACAATCTCTAAAAAATTGAGATGGTTGGTAAGAGGTCTAAGTCCGCATGTCTTCCCTTTCTTACACTGGTTATCTCATCAACGACTACACATTCTATACAAAAGCGTAGGATGATTGGAGCGCAATGCAAAATAGTGGTGTAACTCTTATAGCTCAATCTATGCATGTTTTTAGTGTTAAAGACAAAAATCATATTTATGCGAACATGTCATACTTCGAGATAATTGAACACATATGAGAGTTGGACAACATTTTGTTTTAGGTGTCAGTCTTCAGTTGTAAGTGGGTTGACAATAAGAATGACCTTTGAATTAATGAGTCAAGGTTTATCTAAGTGGATCTTAATAAAGTAGGGTACAAAGACAAACCTTTTATTTTTGCATCCTAAGCTCAATAAGTGTTCTATGTCCCTGATCCTGGTAGTAAGAAGCGGTCCATTGTTCTGTTGACAAACAAAATAAATGAGGATAAAGATGATGTTCAACATGGTCAAGATACTAATGTTGAGGATGATCCTTTTTTGGGGACATCACTTGAAAGTGATTTCATTGAAGATGATACCCTGTATATGAGAGATAATCATAAAGAGGGTATTTAGATTCTAAAGAATGAGCAAATAAGTCTAAATCAGAATAATAATAAAATTGACTTAAATATGTATGCTTCCTTTTATTTTTCAATATCCATCTCTGTCCCCGTGAATGTTTTAAATATTTTTACTTTTAATCTTTGAATCGATTTTGCTTATTTTGCTAGTAATTTGCTATTATTAGTTGTATTTGATGATATTTGTATGTAATTTACAATTATTAGTTATAAAAATAGGGCTTAAGACCCGAGAAATCTATATTTTTAAGCCATTATGCTGCCGATTTTTCTTTGATATAAATTTTTTTAAAATAATATTTTTAAAATTGACAGTCGAATTCCAATTATCTAATTTCAAATTGTTCTTATTTCATTTTGTAGTACTTCCCGAATTCATATTGCAAACAATACTCTGATACTCAAATAGATAAACTAGGGAAATAGTGGTCTCAATACGTGTTCCAACAATGTTTGTTGGTTTAGTATTAATTTGTATTAATTTCTAGCTTTGTTTTAATTTGATTATTAATTGTAATTGTTCTTCGATTGATTAATACAAAGAAACAAGAGTTTTTCTAATTAAATAACTGTAGTTGTTCTTTATAATTATTCTTCTTAAAAGAATAAGTTTTTTAATTGTTTTGAGTTTTTGAATATTGATAGTTGGAATGACATAAAGAATAAGGACGAATCAAATGCCAAAAGGCACTCCAAGTTGTCACACCCGAAAATGCGATTGTGTGGCACCAAACCGATATCAAAATTAAAAGTAAGAGTCGCCACCAAAATTTTAATTTTTAAAAACATAAAATTTTGGAAAAGCCTTTTTATTTGGAAAACAATAAAAATAGTCTACGAACCAAAAAATAGATTCGGGAGTCGATTGTGAGTGGAGAAGATGTTAGGCATCCCACTACACCTGTTACTAAGAACGGTTACCTAAGTTAGTTGTGCAAAATTAAAATAACATTGATTCTATTTTAATTCTCCCTAACAAATCACATACAAAATAAGAAAGAAAGAAATTAAAGAAATAAAATTAAGAGTAAAAAGAAGGAAAAGAAATTAAAGAAATAAAACAAAAAAAAATATTTATTTACAAAGGTAGACTTGACTTAGGATGAGACCCTAGAATTTATGTACCCTCTGAAAGCAATCAAAGTCCATGTAGTTCGAAGCAAAAACTATATTTGGTTGATGTTTTGTTTTATTTTCTTTGTTTTATGTTTTTTTAATTGAATTTTTGTTTAAAATTATTATTTTGTGTGAAAAGAGAAAGAAAATGAAAATTATTTTTACCTTTAGCAAATAAGACAAATTTAGAATTAGTTGATGTATTTTAGTTTGCTAAAGATAAAATTAATTTTATTTCTTTGCTCTTCCCTCATTTTTAGCTTTTCTCCTTTTTTTTCGTTAATGATTCTTATTTTTTCATTTTTCTCTTAATTTTTGCTAATTTTTGATTTTTTTATTTTTTAATTCCCTTGTTTTGATTTTTTGTTTTTCAAGGTTTTTATTTTATTTTTTTAATGCTTTTTAGTTTTTGTTTTTTTTAATTATTTTTTTGACTTCTGACAGATTTTGAATTAGTTGTCTTAGATTTTCCTTTTAAAATTTTTTTGACTAATCTTGATTGTTGATTTGATTTTTGGATATGTTCCTTAATTTTTTTTTTAAATTGAGAGGCCTTTCTTTTCTTCCTTTTTTTCTTTTTGGTCTTTTTTTTCATTAATTAATTTTTTTATGTTTTCTCTTTTTTTTACTTTGGTTTTTGTGATTTTGATTTCTTTTAATCTTTTTAGTTCTTGAATCTTTTAGTTATCATTATTATTTATTTTTTACTTTTCTTTTAATTTAAGTAAAAACAAGTTTTCTTTTCCTTTCTTTTTTTTGGGTTGATTTGATATTTGAAATAAAATTGAGTTGGAAGAAATGATATATTTTGATTATTTTTTTCTCTTCTTGTTTCCTTATTCTAAAACCTCTAAAAGAGAATCCTTTTATTTCTAATATCATTTTGTTATTATTATTTTTAATCTTCTTTACGAATTTCTTTCCCTTTTTTTTTTACTCTCAAATTTGTTATGTCCTTTTATTTGAAATCAAAATCCATTTGTTGTAGGCCATTGAAATTTAAATTTATTAAAACATAATTATAAAACTCAATAAGAATTAAGGAGGTTTATTGCCACACATACCCTTGAATTGATTCTTATGCGTCTGAGGGGACAAAAAAATCCCACACGACAATTCTAAAAAGAATAAATAAATAAATAAATTACAAAAATAAAATAAAAGTAAAAAGAAGAATGAAAATGAAAATGGCCAAATAATGGCATGAATATCCGGATATTGGTGTTTGTGTGCTCTGGGTATCTGTTATTATTCCAGACACATTTTACGTCATGTAAATGGGAAGTAATGAATCAGAAAAATGTTCATGTAAACCTCGATTCGAACTAGATATCCACTTATCATCGGATCACAGTAATTGAAAAATCAAACTGCAATACCATGGGACCATCAGATTCAACACAACAATCTTTATCAACAAAGATACAACAGTCGAACCTATATGCCCATTTTAGATTTCTCTTGAGCATTTTGTGTAGCACATGTCGGGCATTGATTAGGAAATGTATAGACATGGGATTTTACACCTCACTATAACTAGCTAAGGCATGATCGTGAAAATAGCACATGGTCTAGCACTCGATATCGTATTTAAAAAAAAAATAGGACACTTTAAAATGATTTGCTTTTTATTGAACTGCCTAATTTCTATTCTCCAGACAACATAATCAACACCCATAAACAAAAATCCTAAACATGTTGTACAATCAAAATGAAATAGAGATGAAGCAAAGATGAAACAATCCGATAAGATGGCTAATCGATTACAGAGATAAAACTAGACAACAAAAAATTATTCAGCAATCTAAGACCAACTAGTCCATACCTCAGAAAAGAATTGAAATCAAAAGAATACCTGGCTAGTCACGTTGCTGAAATTTGGAATGCTTTCCTCTCCTGTAAACCACACCTGGCTCCTTTCTCTCTTCCTCTTATGCGATTCTCCCCGCCTTCATTCTCGCCTGCCTCCTTATTTCTCAAATCTCAATTTCTCCTTTACGCTCTCTCACTCAATTTTTTGGTCCCTTCAGTCTTAGGATCCCCTTATTTTTCGAGTCCAAAAAATCCCCTTTTCTCACTTGTTGCTTCTCTGCTCATATATCGTTCTCACTCTAAAATCAGCCGTCCGATTTGTTCTTCCCTTTGACGCTCTCCTACTTTCCCTCTCTGATGCTTCCTTTTTCTTCATCGATCCGCGCCTCCCTTTTCCCCTTTCTTTTTCGCGTTAGGCCTTCTCTGCCTCTGATGGTGAAAGGGACTGGAGGGAAAGGTCAACTCCTCAAGCCCTTCGCTGTGAATTTGCTCCACTTAGACCCCCTGAGACGTTGGATGCCGCCTTCTGTTTCTATGCTTTGTTTTCTGCCTCGATCTCACATTCTGCTGATGGCAGAGACCAAGTGAATGAAAGGCTATGTGAGGCTTTGGGTTTTGACACTCCCTTCAGCATTTCGTGATCTAGGTTAACTGGTTCAGAGGAAGTGGTCTGGTTTGTTTTAATTAGTCTTGGTCTTTCTTTTCCTTATTATTTAGGCTGGAGGTGTTTTTGGATTGCATGTGTTTTTTTGTTGTTGTTGTTTTTCATTGAGATTAATAGGCTTAAGAAAGGGGTGGTGCTGATGGGCTTGAATGAATTGGGCTATAATTAGTAAAAAAAATTTCTTTTTTTTCTTTCTTTATTTTTTCTTTTTCTTTATTTTTTTTTTAATTTGAGGCTGAAAGTTTTTTCTCTTCTTTTTTTTTAGACATAGGGTTGATGGACTTGGACTAACAAACAAAGTAATTGGACTTTAGTTTTAGGTTTTTTTTCTTTTTTTTTTTGTTTTCATTTTTTTTATTTCTTTTCTCTCTAGTTTTTTTTTTCATTTTTTTCATATCTCTTTTCTTCTTTTTTTTTATATATTTTTTGCTATTTTGATTTTTGTTATGTCCAAACAAAATACGGTGTTCATAGTTGCCTCTCTTTACTTGTTTTTAGGCAAAAAAATTAAAAATGTAATTTTTGATATTTTTTGCATAAGAAATAAGTAAAGATAAGAACACGTATTTTGTCTAGAATGATTTGATTGCCTTTCGACAATAAACAAAAAAAATGAACTAAATAAAATATGATATTTACAAGTTGCCCCTCTTTACTTATTCTTTAATCGAGGAGATTGAAAATGTAACTCTTTGAGATCCTGAGCTTAAGAATAAGTCAAGATGAAAATATGTATTTTGTTTGGTGAGCTAACTTACCTAGAAATGCTGGAACTTAATAAAAGATAAAGATGCTTACCAGTACAAAACTTTTGGGTGTGTACCTAGCCTAGGCAAGGCTTTTGGGTGACTAGTCTGTGCAGGTCTTTGAGGGGTGTCTGGTTCATGCAGGACTTTTGGATGTCTGTTCTGTTCAGGACTTTTGGGTGTCTATTCTTGTGCAGGACTTAAAGGTACTTGTTCTAGCAGGACTTTTATTGGTGCCTGTTCTAGTGCAGGATTTTTTGGTGCCTGTTCTGGTGCAAGATTTTTTAGTGCCTGTTCTGGGAAGACTTTAGGTGCCTATTCTGATGTAGAACTTTTTGGTGTCTATTATGGCAAGACTTTGGTACCTGTTCTGTGCAGGACTTTGGTGCCTGTTCTGGTGCAGGACTTTTGGGTGCCTGTTCTAGCAAGACTTTAGTGCCTATTCTGTGTAGGACTTTTGGATGCTTGTTGTGCACTTTTGTGCTTGTTATGTGTAGAACTTTTGGATGCCTGCTCTAGCAGAACTTTTGGTGTCTATTCTGGCAGGACTTTTGGATGCCTGTTTTTGTAAGATTTTTTTGTGCCTGTTTTATGCAGGACTTTTTAATGCCTATTCTGGCAAGACTTTGGGTGTCTGTTCTATGCAGGACTTTGTGTATTCCTGTTTTAGTGTAGGACTTTGTGTGCTTGTTCTAGCAGGACTTTTAGATGCCTGTTCTGGCAGGACTTTGGATGCCTGTTTTAGTGTAGGACTTTGAGTGTTTGTTCTGGTGCAGGACTTTTGGGTGCCTGTTCTGGTAGGACTTTAATGCCTATTCTGTGCAAAACTTTTGCATGCCTGTTCTGGTAGGACTTTTGGGTGCCTGTTCTGGTGCAGGATTTTTGGGTGCCTGTTCTGGTAAAACTTTTATGTGTCTATTCTGGTAGGACTTAAAGGTGCCTATTCTGGTGCAGGATTTTAGGGTGCCTATTCTAGTAGGACTTAAAATGCCTGTTTTGGTGCAGGACTTTTGGGTGCCTGTTCTGGCAGGACTTTTATGTGCCTATTCTGGTAGGACTTAAAGGTTCCTGTTCTGGTGCCGGACTTTTGGGTTCCTGTTCTGGTGCAGGACTTGTGTATGACTGTTATAGTAGGACTTTGGGTGCTTATTATGGCAGGACTTATGGATGCATGTTCTGGCAGGACTTTGGGTGCCTATTTTGGCAGGACTTGTGGATGTCTATTCTGGCAAGACTTTTGGGTGCCTGTTCTGATGCAGGACTTTTAGGATGCCTATTTTTTTGTAAATTTTTCAAGTTTGAAAACTTTATTTTATTTATCAAAGTTTTATGCAAGGTATGCATTTATATGAAATGCATAATGCATGCAAAATGCTTGATTTTTGAACTTAATAACTCAGTTTTACCCCAATATGAATCAGGGTATGTAGGTGTTGGAAGTATGAAGTATGCGGGATGCTGCAATTTATGTAATGCACATTTTTTGTTTTTTCTTTGCCCCAATATGAACTTGAGGTCCACATAATGTATGCCTAGATTAGATGCAAGAAACATATAAGATGCTTTATAAAATACAAAATGTTTGTTTTGTTTGCCCCAATATGAGCTCAGGGATCACATAATATTTGCCCCAATAAGATGTGAAAAGTATATCATGAGATGCTTTGTTTTATAAGGTGCAAATGTTTACTTTTGCCTTGTTCCAGCATGAACTGGGTCTATGTGATGTGTGCAAGTGTAGGAATGCATGAAATATGTTATGTATTATTTCATGAAACGTAGATGTTATGTTTTATGAAATGCAAAGTTTTGTTTGCTTTTAGTTTTCCAGACATGAATCAGGGTCTACATAAATGTGGGATGCATGAAATATATAATGCTTCCTTTCATGCAATGCAGTTTTTTTTTCTTTTGCTTGCCCTAGTGTAAACTAAGATCTATGTGATGTATGCAAGTGTAGGGATGCATCAAACACATGATGTGTTATTTCACAACATGCAGATTTTTTTTTACTTATTCCAATGTAAGCTAGGGTCTATGTGATATATGCAAGTGTGAGGATGCATGAAACATGTGATGCTTTATTTCATGAGATGCAAATTTTCCTCTACATACCCCAATGTGAGTTTAGCTTAATGTATGAGTATGATATGTGAGGCACATGAAATTCAAGTTGTTCTTTCTCTTTTTTTTTTGAAGTGCAAAATGTATGTTTTTCCTTGCCCCTATATGCCTATGGAATGCAAGTTTTTTTTTAGAATCTTTCTTTATTGAATTTTTGAGTTTTAAAAAAAGATTATTTCCAAGATATGCATGATTTATGCGAGCCAAGTTAACTCCAAACAGAAAAAAAAAAAGGTGAAAGCATTATTTTCAAACATTCTTAAATTGATTTCGAGTTTTGAACTTTTTTTTTGTAAACAAGATCACCTTAAAAAAAAAGGGGAGGAGATGAGACATTATTTCTAAATGTTTTTATATTGATTTTGAACTTCGAATTTTTTTCTTTTTTTTTTTGTGTAAATGAAATCATCTTAAAGGAAGCGGACGATAAGGGACATTATTTTTGGGTGTCTTTGAATTGGTTTTGAATTTCGGACTTTTTTTTTCTTTTGTTTGGAAAATGAATTGATGAGAAAGAATATGATCACGTTTTTTTTAGTTAGTTTTTTCTTATTTGATCAATTTTATTTGAAAAGAAAAATATGATTTGTCCATGTACAAATTCAATACGAGCACATGATGCATAAAAAATCTCAAAATTTGTCAAAATAGGATTTTTGGCATTTGGAAAAATTTCTCACACTAGCTTTTCACTTGCCTTGATGAAAAATAAATGGGCTGTTGGTTGGCTTGCCAAATTTATCCTTTATCATCTGGATGAAAAATTTATTAATGGCTTTTAGTCATTTGGAAGTGTCTTGGAAGAAGTGTTTAGGATTAAGAAGATCTGAGATTTTTGCTTTTTTTTTTTAATTTTTGAATGAGTTTTCTCAAAGTGATTTGTTTGTCCCTTAACTTAGGATTGTTATCTTGGTGAGGCAATTTTTCTCATTCGCTTTTCATCGTTAATGCTTAAAAGGTCAATAAATAAAAATCCACTCTTACTTTATTTTAACAATGCCAATGCGGCTGTGTACTAAGGAATACAAGCTCATGAGCTTAGAAAGAACCAAGACCTTAAAATTAGAAAAACATAAGGAACGGTGGCACGTGTGATCATGTACGATGGTTTGGGAGTGGAAAAGGGCAATAGACAATGGCTAGACACAATGTAACAGAATAAGAAGATGCCCTAGTTTTACACTTGAAGTATTTTTCTTTGAACAATAAAGAAGTGAAATGTTAAGAAGATGGATATGGTAGGTTAGAGAGAAGTTTCACTTTGGATTTGAACTCCTTTTGAAAGAAGCAATTGATGTAATTCAGAGCATTTGCTCTGAATCAAACTTTTTGCCCCAATTTAAATTATTTTGATTTTTTTTAATCATTCTCTTTAAGAAATCTACCCCATTATTTTTCAAACAAGCTAAACCTTAACAAGGACTTTCGATGTTTGTAATGTGGCCTTAGTAAATAGGTTTACAAAATAAGAGATATTAGGCTCAAGAATTAACATACCCCCATCAAGTCTCCTATTAGTCTCCTTCTCCTGTTGCTCTAACAAAATTCTATATTCGGAATTCACTTAGCAAAAGAGGATGTCTCAAGACTGTAATAGAGTTTAATGGGTAAGAA